>CAIGQW010053321.1:2477091-2546972 GCA_903798125.1 Danio choprae
GAACCCTCCTGTGAATTTTTGTTTCCTAAATGATGTTTAAGAGAGCAAGGAATTTTTCACAGTATTTCCTATAATAATTGTTCTTTTTGTTTTCTATTTGTTTTATTTTGGCTAGAATAAAAGCAGTTAAATTTTTTAAGGTCAATATTATGAGCCCCCTTTAGCAATATTGTTTTTTTCTGATTGTCTACAGAACAAAATATTATGCTTAGAATGTGTTAAAAAATATTCTCTCTGTTATACAGAAATTGGGGGAAAATATTATACAGGGAGGCTAATAATTCTGACTTCAACTGTAAATATACATAAGGATGTATGTTCATGTTCTAATAACATAACATGCTTTTTTATTTTTTATATTTCAGAGCTGTGTCTCCATCTACAAGATTGTCTGTTTCACCAATCAGACCAGTTAAGTCCCCTGTGATGACCCGCAAACAGGTCATGCCGTCCTCTGAAGTCTTGCCTCCATGGAAGCAGGCAGGGTATGTTTCAGAGGCCAGCTACACCCAAATGATTGCTGGAGCAACACAAATCCAGACCTCCACCCAGGTCCAAATAGAGCAGCATTGGGAGGGATCGGTTGCAGGTGTCAAAGAGGTAAAGATTTTCCCATTAGACAAAACAGTTTTCATTTCTGCATGTTAAAAATGTCTCTCCGCAGGTTTCTATCTTATAAAATGTTGATTTCTCAGTGAAATTGTATGTACTGTAAAGTTTAACGTATCTTGCAACCCCAATTCTACTTGCATGTAAAAAGGAGCAGCAAAACACGGATGAGAAAAGTGTTGCTGTTGCCACTGTAGTGGCAGCAGTGGACCAGGCTCGTAATCGTGGGCCGCTCAGTGGCTCTGTAGAACAACCCAGTGTTGAAACCGGCATAACTGCAGTACACATTACATCTCAAAATGAGCAGGTAGTTTGGTAGTGCTGTGGTCGTCACCCATCAAAACCTCATACTCCCATTCCCCCCCCCCCCCCAACTGACTCCGCACAGATTTTTAATGGCCAACCATAACAGATTTTACTCGCCCATTTTCCCCTACCCATTACTTCATTCTTGAACTTAAACTTATTTTTATTCATTAGACAACAATTTAGAGGTTTCTTTCCACATGTTTATAGATATCATGTCAGGGAATCCAGGAGAAATCTGTCACAACTTTGACAACTCATAAAATCAGTATCGATGTTTCAACCACTAGTGAGAGATCCTTGGAAAAGATCGAAGCAACTGCAGAGGTAGAGTCTAGGATAATAAATTATACTTGGCCACAATTCTAATACTGTTTTCCGTTCACTTTTGTGAGGAGGCACCTTCTGTTTTTGTGTTTAAGGGCAACATTTGAAAGGCTGCATATATTTAGCTATGGATAGTTTGAACAGTTTAACGTTGATTGAACTTACAAAAATGAACAACTTCATTGACTTACAAACAATTTTTAGGCAGTGAAAGTAATAAAACGTTAACTAAAAGACTACAAGTAGAGTTAGGTTAATACAAATTTGTACGCTTTTTCTTTGAATTAATCTTAAATGCAAGCCATTTGAATGTCATCCTTAATTAAATGGGTAATCTCTTATTCAACATTTTCCACATACTAAACTTTAGTAGGTAACTTCACTGGGTGGTGTATTTTCCAGCTATTGTTCCACATTGTTGTTGTTTCATTAACAGTATTCAAGCTCTGTATTTTTATATGCAAATGGGTCATGTATGCACATGTTTTTGATATTGATCAGTGATTGCTCTTGCCAGGGTGATGGGAAAAAAGCAGACGCTGTGGCCACTGTGCTTGCTGCTGTTGATCATGCACGTATAAGAAAGCCCATGCATGCTGAAGGGGCTCAGATGGAAGAAGAGACTGATATAAGACATCAGGAAATGCTTGCAACTAAGCAGCAGGTCACAAGTAAAAAGGAGCTGTTGCTAAGTCCCCCTGAAATGACAACCGCTACTACTGAGAAGACTGTACATGTCACGCAGGTTAGACGCATTTAACAAAAAGTGAAACGTGAAAGCGATATTGTTTTTTTGTAGTATATCTGCATTTAAATACTCCACTTTGATTTGTAATAGATTCAAAGAGCTACTGAGGTAAGCTCCAAGGTGGAGACTGACCTTGCACCATCACCAGTTCCACATTTCACAGTATCAAAAGTTACTGTACCAAAACCAGACCATAGCTATGAGGTAAGATTTGGTGATTACATGCAAGCAGTGAAATCCCTTTTCTCTTAAGATATCTGTTTTCAGATTATTAGGGAAGAGGTTAATGAATCATATAACATTAACAAATGTGTATGAAACACATAAATCTAAAATCTAATTTAAGCTGTTTTCCTGCTTGCCTGAAACACGTTTTAAGAATTCGATAGTAGATTTATTTGCAGTGAGTTCCAAAAATATGAGACCACTATGAAAATCTGGAATATTCATCATTTCATCAAAGTAAAAAAAAAAAAAAGCCCTAGGAAAATAAAGAAATATATAATATATTGCATAGTTTTCATAATTAAATATGCAAATGTATGTCATTTCATTGAAATGCAGGGTATTTAAATAATGTATTCTAGTGATTATGATTGTCATGTGTTAACACTGCTAAATTCATTATTGCAAAAGGATGACAAATGCAAATTACTTTGAACTTTTGTATCAAATTACAAAATGCTAAATATATGCATTTTCATTAGTGGTCTCAGAATTGTGGTGCCACTTATTAATGTGTTAGACCTTATTTTAACGTTTTATAACTCTCCTTTAACATGTGCTTTCTCTCCAGTCCAATCTAAAAATAAAAACCCACCTTCAATCCCTCATATTTCAGCTTCACAGTAACTTTCAACGTAACATCTATCCATTAGTTTGTCCATCACCCTTTTATTAAACCATCAGTATATAAACCATTGAGTATTATAAGAGTTATCTGAAATTGCTAACCAATTAATTTTCCCCACCTTCTTTCTAATGGTTTGCTGACCATTCCTCTCTGTGTGGCTAAACGACTGTAAACCTGTTTTTTGTATTTGATGGTAATGCTGCTTTTCTTGGGTTGGTCAGGTTTCAAGGGCAGGTTCTGCTATTGCCACACTACAAAAAGAGTTATCCACAACAACTACTTCTCAAAAGATCATCAAGCCCGTAAAGCCTCCATCACATAAGATTGTGGAGACTCATGTGACCCCAGAGCCGACCCCATCTCCTTTTAGAGACACTACAGAGAGATATCAGACTCATTTTGACACAGAATTGCACAGAAAGATAGGCATTTCATATGCTGGTGAAGAGTGGGACACAAAGGTTTGTGGTTTAACATGTTTCCCCCTAGCAAAGCTAACATTTGCCATAATATCATCAAGATATTCTTCATTACATTAAGTTTTTTGTGGTTGGATTATGACTGGCAAAAATTTCCTGAAAAGCTAACCATTTTCCTTACAGATCTCACCTGAAATACTGTGGCTTTTTCACCATCACTTTCTTCTAATCCTTATCTTTTTTTCCATATTCTGTACTTTTTAACATCATTTGTTTCTCTTCGCTAACAAAAAAAAAATAGTAGTCACCTGCTAAAGAAATTTTTTTTTCCCCATGCAGGTTGTTGAGACTGCAGCAATCCCTTTAGCTGTCAAAGAGCCTGTTGTGCCCCCTACATTGATAGCAGTAAGTGCTTTGTTAGAATTTTTGTATAAGAAATTAGTTATTTGTTGAATACATTGACAAATAAAACAAATCGGTCTTATTCATTAGGGTTTGAAGAATGTGACTGTCACAGAGGGAGAGTCTGTCACTCTGGAGTGCCAGATTTCAGGTCACCCCACTCCAGCCATTATGTGGTTCAGAGAAGATTACAGAATTGAGAACTCCATTGACTTCCAGATCACCTATGAAAAAAGTTATGCCCGCTTGATGATTCGTGAGGCCTTTGCTGAAGATAGTGGCCGCTTTACTTGCACTGCTACCAGTGAGGCTGGAACTATCAGCACGTCCTGCTACCTGCTCGTTAAAGGTAAAATTTGAAATAATCTTGTGTGATATAATCAATTCCAGGTGAATTTATTTTGTTGTGTACAAAAATAAAATATTTCAATAATGGATAGCTATAACAAAATACAAATATTTTTTAGCGGCTATATTTAATAATATATAGCTATAAGTGTGAATTTTATGATGCAACTTTATTGATCTCAATGTTCAAACAGACAGGAAATTAAATTAATGTACCCCAATTATATGCATTTATGCTAATCACATAGTATGCTCTAAGCTTTATTTTTTACTGTGAAAACAGACAATTATATAAAATAAGCAGGATGTTGTTAGAAAATTAAAGCTCAATCCTCCAAAATATCATCCTTTTTCACAGTATCTGAGGAGATTGAAAGCAGAGAGGAGATTACTCTCCAACAGAAACAGTAAGTTACAAGGTCAAGATGACCTTAACAAGTAAACATAAAGCCGAAAGGTACACATTATGTTGTATTAATTGTGTGTGTTTTAAACAAGGACTGTCGTTGAAGCCAAAGAAGAGACCATGTCTGAAATTAGTTCAGTCTCTGTGGACACTGGAGCACCTGCTGCTCCTTTCTTTGTGAAGAAGCCAGTGGTTCAGAAGTTGGTTGAGGGAGGGAGTGTTGTCTTTGCGTGCCAGATAGGTGGAAGCCCTAAGCCCCATATTTACTGGAAGAAGAGTGGAGTTCCACTCACTACTGGATACAGGTACAGATTTTGAAAAACTATTAGATCTAGTTGGTCAACACACTGAAACAGAAAGCTCATACTTTCCTTGTAAATTAACAGATATAGAGTTAGCTACAACAAGGATTCTGGGGAATGCAAGCTGGAAATTTCTATGACATTTGCCGATGATGCCGGAGAATACACAATCTTTGCCAAAAACCAACACGGAGAGACATCTGCTTCTACAAGTCTCCTTGAAGAAGGTTGGTTGGGGTTTTTAATAAACTGAGAGTCACAATTTAAAAACATATGAACAGAAAAATTTACATTTCATGATGCTTTTACAGAGGAGTTTGAAGCCTATATGAAGAAACAGGATGTGACATATGTAACGGAAGTGACAACAATGGTGCAAGAGCCCAAAGTGGCAGATGTGCCTCCTGTAGTTGTAAGTGAATATGAAAAAGAGCTAATACAGAGGAGGATGGCTCAGCAAACACAAATGATGCAGACCTTCATCTCAGAGACGGTATGAATTTAAATGTTTTATGTAATAAGAAAATGTAATGCAATTTGATAAAATTATATAAATGTTATTTTTTTCAGGAATTTCAAATATCTGCAATTGAAAGGAAAATTATCCAAGAGATTGAAATCCGCATCCTTAAAATAACTTACCAAGAGCTGGTGATTGAGGATGGAGAGGAGATGGTCATAAATGTTGCTGAGCATGAGGCCGTCGGATCCTCATTTAGCACTGCTGTGAAAAGCTACAGAATTCTGGAAGGAATGGGTGTTACTTTCCATTGCAAAATGGGAGGAAGACCATTACCAAAGGTAATAATGCTAATTCAACTGAAAAAAGTATTCTCACAGCAGCACAATGTATACTAGTAGTTCTACATGTTTTGTGTTAAATAGATTGCCTGGTATAAAGATGGCAAGCGTATAAAGCATGGAGGCCGCTACCAGATGGAGGTTTTACAAGATGGTAGAGCCAGTCTGCGCCTACCTGTGGTGCTGCCAGAAGATGAGGGCATCTATACTGCATTTGCCAGTAATATGAAGGGTAATGCTGTCAGTTCTGGAAAACTCTATGTGGAGTCCACTGCTGCTGCTCAGCCTTACTATCCTCAGGCTGAAGCTGTGAGGAGAGTCCAGTGAGTTTTCTTTACCTTACTAAGCTTCATCTCTATATTTGAAATTCTGTGACTATATAATGTTTAAGGTAATGTTCCACACCTATGTTGACACTTTTAGGTCAACATCTCCAATGTCTGCTCGCTCAGCAAGCTACTCCCCTGGACGTTCTCCTGCTCGGTCTGTTAGTCGATCTCCTGCTCGTAGACTTGATGACACTGACGAGAGTCAGCTGGAGAGGCTATATAAGCCTGTTTTTGTACAAAAGCCCTCATCCTTCAGATGTTCTGAAGGACAGACAGCAAGGTTTGACTTAAAAGTAGTTGGAAGACCTATGCCTGACACTTTCTGGTTCCACAGTGGTAAGTGTGTTTCAGAGCTGCTCCATTATTCAAAAATGTAGGGTCAGAAATTTGCAGTAAATTTACAGTTGATATATTTATAGTGCTGAAAAAAGTTTTTATTTTTTTTAATGTTTTTTATTTATTATTTTTTATCTAAGGACAACAAGTGGTCAATGACTACACTCACAAGATTGTGGTAAAGGAGGATGGAACTCAATCAATGATTGTCGTTCCTGCCATGCCTCAGGACTCTGGAGAGTGGACAGTTGTTGCTCAGAACAGAGCTGGAAAGACAACTGTTTCTATGACTCTCACTGTCGAAGGTAACCTTCTGTTGTTTTTCTGAAAATTTTAACAACTAGACATGGTGGTGTGACAGATTCTGTAAACTCATGCATTTTATATTACAGCAAAAGAGAATTTAGTTCGACCCCAGTTCATTGACAAACTAAAGAATATCAGTGTTAAAGAAGGAAGTCTGGTTGAGTTGGCAGTAAAAGCCATTGGAAACCCCCTGCCTGACATTGTCTGGCTGAAAAACAGTGACATCATCTCTCCTCATAAATATCCTCACATCAAGTAAGTGATTTGCTTTACAAATTATTGTGTAATAACAGTCAGTTTTACGGTACAAAATAATGTTTTATGTAAAATTTGTTCTACAGAATTGAGGGCACCAAGGGACAGGCACATTTTCAGATTCCTCAAACTTCTGGATCTGATAGCGCATGGTACACAGCCACAGCCATAAACAAAGCTGGTAGAGATACTACTCGCTGTAGAGTCAATGTGGAGGTAGAATACACTGAACCCGTACCAGAGAGAAGACTTATCATCCCCAAAGGAACATATAAAGCTAAGGATGTTGCACCACCAGAGATTGAACCACTGCATCTTCGCTATGGTCAGGAGCAGTGGGAAGAGGGTGACCTCTATGACAAGGAAAAGCAACAGAAGCCACACTTTAAAAAGAAACTTACTTCAGTCAGGTTGAAGAGATTTGGACCTGTGCACTTTGAATGCAGACTGACCCCTATTGGTGACCCTACAATGGTTGTTGAGTGGCTCCATGATGGCAAACCACTCGAAGCTGCTAACAGACTTCGAATGATCAATGAGTTTGGCTATTGCAGTCTTGATTATGAAGCTGCTTATTCCAGAGATAGTGGTGTCATTACTTGCAGAGCTACAAACAAATTTGGTGCTGACCAAACCTCAGCCACACTAATTGTGAAGGATGAGAAGAGTCTGGTAGAGGAAAGTCAGCTACCAGAAGGAAGAAAGGTACAAAGAATGGATGAAATGGAGAGAATTGCTCATGAGGGTGCACCCTCTGGAGTAACTGGGGATGACATGTCTGAGAAGTCCAAGCCAGAGATTGTCTTACTCCCTGAACCAATAAGAGTATTTGAAGGTGAGACAGCAAAATATCGATGTAGAGTGACTGGTTACCCCACTCCCAAAGTTAATTGGTACCTTAATGGACAGCTTATTCGAAAGAGCAAGCGATTCAGACTACACTATGATGGCATTCACTATTTGGAAATTACTGACTGTAAGTCCTATGATTCTGGAGATGTCAGAGTATTGGCTGAGAACCCAGAGGGTACAGCCGAGCATGCTGTCAAGCTGGAAATCCAACAAAAAGAAGATTTCAGGGCAATCTTGCGCCGTGCTCCTGACTTGAAGGCTCCAGAGGCACCTGGCCCTGAACCTGGCAGAGTATCCTTTGATGTTGTGAAGGTAGATAAACCCACAGATGCTTCACAGGCAAAAGAAGTTGTCCGACTGAGGAAAGCTGAGAGAGTGGTTCATGAAAAGTCCACAGAAGAAACAGAAGAGCTGCGAAGCAAATTTAAGCGCAGGACTGAAGAGGGCTATTATGAAGCCATATCCTCTGTTGAATTGAAGTCTCGCAGGAAAGATGAGTCTTATGAAGGAATGCTAAAAAAGAGAAAGGAAGAACTTCTGCACTGGACCAAAGAGGTGTCTGAGGCAGAAAAGAAGAAAGAGGAAGAGGAACGCAAACTTACCATTCCTACAATCAGACCTGAGAAAGTTGCACTCTCTCCTAGCATGGAGGCTCCAAAGATCTTGGAAAGAATTCAGAGCCAGACAGTTGCTCTGTCTGATGAAGTTCGCTTCCGTTGTAGGGTAATTGGTAAACCAGATCCAGAGTGCCAGTGGTTTAAAAATGGCATTTTACTTGAGAAGTCAGATCGGGTTTATTGGTATTGGCCTGAAGATCATGTCTGTGAATTAGTAATCAGAGATGTCTTAGCTGAGGACTCTGCCAGTATCATGGTCAAAGCCATTAACATTGCCGGTGAGGCCTCAAGCCATGCCTTCTTGTTGGTGCAAGGTACGTATTGTTATGTGTGAATCAGTCTTATCCTAACGATCAATATTACTTCATCTAATAATTTCTGTCTTGTTGTTTTTGCAGCCAAGCAAGTTGTATCTTTTACACAAACACTGGAGGATGCCTATGCTAAAGAGAAAGACACAATGGTAACCTTTGAATGTGAGACAAATGAGCCATTTGTCAAGGTTAAATGGATGAAGAACAATGCTGAAATCTTTTCTGGAGACAAGTACAGGATGCACTCAGACAGAAAAGTTCACTTTCTGTCTGTGCTGATAATCAACATGCAAGATGATGCAGAGTACAGTTGTGCTGTGGCTGATGATGACCACATAAGAACCACTGCCAGACTTTATGTTGAAGGTCAGCTTACACTTACTCTAATTTGTTGCTTTTTATTTCACATTTTTAAAGTCATCTCTGAATGTCTTTGGTCACATGTGCTATCTGATTTGTCACACAGGTGCACCACTGGAAATTGTAAAAAATCTTGAGAGCGTTGAAGTACCTGAGACATATTCTGGAGAGTTTGAGTGTGAACTGTCCCGTGAAGATGCTGAAGGCACCTGGTATTTTGAGAATAAAGAAATCACTCCAAGTCTAAAATATGTTGTATCCTCTCGTCGTGGCCGACACACCCTGTCTGTAAAAGACGTCAGGAAGGAAGACCAAGGAAAGTACACTTTTAAAGTGGGAGATCTGAAGACAAGTGCCACACTAAAGATGAAATGTAAGTAGAATTTGAAAATAGTTAATATATGAAGAACAGTTTTAGAGTATGAAGTAATAGAATTTTATGTAATTATTTGTATTATTTATTCTGTGTTCAGTACGCCCCGTAACTCTGATGCAAGGACTTTCTGACTTGACAATTTGTGAGGGTGATATTGCCCAGTTGGAGGTGCGATTCTCTCAGGAAAATGTGGAGGGAACATGGATGAAAAATGGCCTACCAATCTCTGCCTCAGACAGAATTCACATCGTCATTGACAAACTTGTCCACAAACTTCTAGTTGAAAATGTAAATAAGGATGATGCTGGAATCTACTCATTTGTTGTTCCTATTCAAGGCATTTCTACGTCTGGAAAACTGACTGTGCAATGTAAGCTGGCTTTTGATGCTGATGTATAGGCTTTGAAAGCTGAAATGCATTAAGAAAATGCTGATTTTTAACGTTTTTTTTTCTCTTTACAGCAATTGAAATAATTTCTCATCTAAAGGACGTTCATTCTATTGAGGGTACAAAGGCAGTGCTAGAAGCTAAAATCTCTGCCTCTGATGTTGCTGCTGTGAAATGGTACCAAAATGACAAGCTTCTTGTGGCTACTGAGAGAATTCAGATGGTTGCTAAAGGGACCAAACAGAGACTGGTCCTGAACAGGTCTTTTGGTTCTGATGAAGGACGGTATAAGATGGCTGTGGGCAGAGTTGAAACCACTTGTAACCTGACAATTGAGAGTGAGTATTTTTATAAATGAAACCAAAATGCTCAACATACTCAACAAGAGAACCCTTTATTAACAAACATACTTTTCATACAGAGGTCAGCATCATCAAGCACATGGAGGACTGTGTGTGCACAGAAACTCAGAATGTCACTTTTGAAGTTGAATTATCACACACTGGTATAGACGCTTATTGGACCTTCAAAAATCAGCCTCTCAAGGCTGGACCCAAGTACAAAATCGAGTCGAAAGGAAAGCACTACAGTCTGACCATCATCAATGCCATGAAGGATGAAGAGGGCCTGTATGCATTTGCAGCAGGAGAAAAGATTTCCAGTGCAAAACTAACTGTGTCAGGTATGAGTTTTAGCATTTGTCAAAATATGTGTTCAGTTGATGCACAGATACAGCCTCATGCTTGCAATTTTTGTATGCTAGGTGGTGCTATAAACAGACCACTCCATGATGTGACTGTAGCAGAATCCCAAACTGCTGTTATGGAGTGTGAGGTTGCTAATCCTACGTCTGAAGGCAAGTGGCTTAAGGATGGCCATTCTGTTGACTTCAGTGATATTGTCAGGAGTGAGGATATAGATGCTGTCCGTCGGCTTGTTTTTGTTATCACAAGACCACAGGATATTGGAGAGTACACATACCAAGTGGCAAATTCCAAGACATCTGCCAACCTAAGGGTTGAAGGTACTTGTACTGCTACATTTTGAATACTTATGTCCTTTTCAACATATATTATTTGCAACTGATTACAACTATGCCTTTCACAGCTGTGAAGATCAAGAAGACACTGAAAAACCAAACAGTCACAGAAACCCAAGAGGCAGTGTTTAGTCTTGAACTCACCCATTTAGATGTGAAAGGATCCCAGTGGATCAAGAATGGAGTAGAAATTGAACCCAGTGACAAATATGAGATTACAGTAGATGGATTAGTTCACACTTTGAAGATCAAGAACTGCAACTCCCAAGATGAATCAGTTTATGGATTCAAACTAGGAAAACTGTCTGCTAATGCCAGACTGAATGTCGAAAGTAAGTGTAATATTTGGCAAAATCAAAAATGGTTTCCTCTTAAAGCAGCGGGAAAATCCTTATATTTGATTTAATTCTCTTGCAGCTGTCAAGATTGTGAAAAAGCCAAAAGACGTGACTTCTTTGGTAAATGGAACTGCCTCTTTTGAGCTGAGTTTATCTCATGATGACATACCGGTTAAATGGATGTTCAAAAACCAAGAGCTGAAACCTAGTGCCAATGTTCAAATAATGTCTGAAAGGAAAGCACACAAGTTGGTCATTCAGAATGTTGAAGAAAGCAATGATGGAGAATACACTGCTGTTGTTGGACATTTGCAATGCAGTGCATATTTGCATGTTGAATGTAAGTATAAATATAAAGATATTACTGATCAAACTTGCCTAATGTCTACCACACACTGCTAACTCCATATCATGACTGTTTCAGCTTTGAGAGTCACAAAACCCCTAAAGAACCTTGAGGTTCCAGAGACCCATGTGGCCACATTTGAGTGTGAAGTTTCACACTTCAATGTTCCGTCCACCTGGCTGAAAAATGGAGTTGAGATCGAGATGAGTGAGAAGTTCAGAATTGTGGTGCAGGGCAAACTTCATCAGCTGAAGATCATGAACACCAGCAGAGATGATTCTGCAGAATACACCTTTGTGTGTGGAAATGACAAAGTCTCTGCCACTTTGACAGTTAGCCGTACGTTCATTTTTAATTTGATTTTCTAATGCAAAATTGAACACAAAAACAGAATTCAGCATATGTACACGTTTCTTCCCTCTCTTTCAGCTTTGCTGATTACATCTATGCTCAAAGACCTGAATGCACAAGAGAAGGACACCATCACATTTGAGGTGACCGTCAACTATGAAGGCATCACTTACAAATGGCTGAAGAATGGAGTAGAAATAAGATCCAGTGATAGATGTCAAACTCGCACTAAACAGCTCTCTCACTCCCTCACTATTCGGAATGTTCACTTTGGGGATGTTGGAGACTACAAATTTGTGGCCGGATCTGCTGAAACAGCAGCAAAATTGTTTGTTGAAGGTAACACTAGCTTTGTTATAAAGTTGTCATTCGTATTTATTTTTGGTTAATTTTGTTGATTCTGATCAAGATGTTTTATTATGATCAATTTAAGCTCGTGTCATCGAGTTCACCAAGCACATCAAGGACATTAAAGTTACTGAGAAGAAGAAGGCTGTTTTTGAATGTGAACTCTCTGAGCCTAATGTTCAAGTAACATGGATGAAAGATGGTCAGGAACTTGAATTATCTGAGAGGTATATATTGGTTTTCCATATTAATCTTAATTTTGCTCTTCGAATTTAGAATATTAAATTCTGTGTCCTGATGGACATATTATCTTCACATTTTAGGTACAAGGTCTCCACAGAGAGACATGTGCATCGTCTCATGATCCAAACTGTGCGCATGTCCGATGCTGGTGAATACTCTGTGGTTGCTGGATCCAGTGTATCAAAGGCCAGCCTCACAGTTGAGGGCAAGGATGTGCGCATCAGTGAGCCTGCAGAGAAAGAAATTACTGTGAGTATAAAACTGTATTAGATATTCAAAATAATGCCCAACAGAGGGCAGCGCATTAGTGATTAATTAATTTCCATTTTAAATCACAATTTAAATCCAGGTTCTTGAGAAACAGAGAAGTACATTTGAATTCGAAGTCAATGAGGATGACATAGAAGGTCGTTGGCTAAGAAATGGAGTGGAGATCCAGTTTTCTGTTGATCAGCGCTTCAACTATGCCATTATTAGAAAAATTCATCGCCTGACAATCACAGAAACCTATAGAAGTGATGCTGGAGAATACACATTCATTGCTGGAAAGAACCGGAGTATTGTGACCCTACATGTGAACAGTAAGTTTGGTCTCTGAAAGTTTAGTAAATTGTCAATATGTCTATACTAACTTTTGCATGTTATTTATTTGCACATAATTGCAATTAAAAACTTTACAAAACCATTCATTAAAATAAATATTTTGTATTAGACATTATAACGCTCTAACACGTTTTATAGATGCTTTCATGGTGCTGTCTTAAATGGGATATATGTTTGTCGTTTACAATTTATTCTCATACAACATTATTGCACTGTTTAGTCCCTGAGCCTCCTCAAATCATCAGGCATATGCAGCCCCTGTCTGTTGAGGCTGGCAAACCTGCACGCTTCTCTGTGGAGGTGACTGGAATTCCTCAGCCTCAAGTGTCCTGGTATAAGAACTCTCAGGCCCTGTCCTCTGGATTTAAGTGTAAGTTCCTGAGGGAGGGAAATGAGCACACATTGCTGCTCATCGAAGTCTTCCCAGAAGATGCAGCTCAGTATAACTGTGAAGCTAAGAATGATTATGGAGTAGCCACAAGCTCTGCTTCACTTAATGTTGAAGGTAAAGAAAAACAAATAAATTCAAAAAAAAATTACATTCATAATTCTTGGTAAATGTTTTAATTATACTCGTCTTTTAATCCTCAGTTCCAGAAGTTGTTTCCCCTGACACTGGAGCACCACTGTCACCTCCCGTGGTCTTAACACCAATACAAAATACTTCTGCCAATGAAGGACAGTCTGCTAGATTCCAGTGCCGAGTCTCAGGGGAAGGTAAAGTCCAAAACCAATAACCAAAACCTTTCTGCCTATTTTCCATGTCAGCAACTTAACTAAGTTTTATAAGTTAGTTCTTCGGAGACTCCATATAAATTGCTCTTGTAAAGTCACATTTATTTCTGTAGTCCTATATACAGCAAAAATAAAGTAAAGCAGCTTCACATAAATCCCCAGGAAAATTGTAGTGTAAACTATTGGAAACTGGCTATGGAGACAACTTCATATTCTTGAATAAAAGACAGTGTCATTACTTATGCTTTTATCATGATTTTCTTCATTTGTAAGTCACTTTGGATAGAAACATCTGCTAAATGGATGAATGTAGCTGTTACAGAAGATGATAGTGCCATCATCTATCCTTATTTTTACCAAGGTTAAATATCGATATATTAATATCGATACAAGTTTTCACATAACGTGCACATGACTTTTGATGAAATTATTTAATTACAGGTGAGACAAAAGGAATGGTGTAGTATTGCAATAATAAACTGTACATTTTAGTTCAATAATTTTTTTATTTAAGCAAGTCTCTTAGGAGGCAGAATTATTAAAATGCCTTTTGCCTTAGGAACACTTATATGATCTAGTCGTTTGCTAAATTGAGCAGAGCACATACAGTATGCTGGTACATATCACAGAATTTTTATTTACTCTAACTGATATTATTACTATTTTTCTGATTTACCCCTATATAGATCTGACAATAACGTGGTATTGCAAAGACAAGGAGATCAAGCAGTCAGACATATTCAGAGTGTCTCAGTTTGATGAAAACTGCCAGCTGGAGATCACTAGAGTTTACCCTGAGGATGAGGGCGAGTACACATGTGTGGCCCGTAATTCGGCTGGAATGGTCTCATGTTCTGCTCTACTGAAAGTGGACGGTGAGTTAAATTTTTCTTATTAGGCAGAAAAAATAGTAAAGGACTTTAGTGATAATGTTTATTTATTATTATCAATTAAGTATTTGTTATTTGTTTGTATTGGAATTTGGTGGTGATTTGTCAGTTAATTAAGTCTGTCATAGCTATCATAATGTTTTCATAAAAGACTTTCAGAATAATCTGCATGAACATGACGTCATTAGCTGAGTCCTCAGTATGCATATAGTCATTTCCATTCCATCATTCATAGAAATATTTATTCATAAATGGGCGGAAAATGCATTTTTGCACATGTATCTTACATGTCTGGAATAATTACTGATTTCCGTTTCACTGTTCACATTTCCTCTGCATTTTGTTGCAGAAATCTAGAATCTATTGCTTTTTGTGTCAATGAGATGAGTGAAATGGATAACACTTTACAATACGGATCACATAGTTACTGTTCGTTAATGGATTTGCTAACATGAGCAAACAATAAACAATATGCAATTTATTGCAGTATTTATTTATCTTTGTTAACATTAGTTAATTCAAATAGAGTTCTTCATTGTTAATTTGTTAACTGAAAGTGCAGTAACTAATGTGTTAGTAAATCATGAACTGTAGTTAATAAATTCTGTATCGTTCATTGCTAACTAACATTAACTATGTGCCCCGTATTGTAAAATGTTTCCATGAAGTGCAGTATTGCATCATTTGCACAAATTTGTTTTAAAAAAATCTTAAAAGAACCGACTTAGTTTATGCATTAACTGATACTATGTGTGATTTAACCACATTTAAAAAGTTTTGATTGACAGCCCTTGTGTTATTTCAGAACATTTGTGCAAACAAAGTTTCATACAAGAAAACAAAGTTTAATGTTCAATAAATTATATGTATACTAATTAGTTGGGGAAAAATCAATACTTCCTTTCAGGACAAACACAAATTAAGGATTATACTCTCAAGTTTCCGCCGCAAGCAACATCTAGCCTTCCCACAAGCATTAAGACCATTCAGAAGGATGCCACTGGCCAGAAACCCAATTTTTTTCAGCCTATTATGAGCTCTGTAGTGGCTCATGGAGAAGTGGCTAGATTCCATGCTCGTGTGTCTGGCATACCCAAACCAGAGATCAGTTGGTTCCATAACCAGCAGTCTATAAAGCCTACAAAAAATGTTGTCTATCATTTTGACGAGATGACAAACACTGCTACGTTAATCATAGTTGATACTTTCTCTGAGCATGCTGGGCTGTACACTTGCAAAGCAGTCAATATCACAGGAGAGGCAGCTTGCTCAGCCAGTCTTGCTGTAACTGAAGGAGGTAATTAAGATCAAAGTAGTTTATGGTTTTTCGATTAACAGGTCACAATTAACTCACGTCATATTCTTTTAAAGCTTCACACTCAAAATCTGATGAATTTCCTGATCACCTTCACTAACTTCACTTTAAATTAAACCTCTTAAGTTTTGCTGCAGTGGTATCACAAAGTGATTTCTAGGTGCATGCTTTCATTTTCAAATGCAACTCTCATGTTTCACCTCTTTTTAACATTTCTAGATGTTTTTGTCCTTTGAATTTTGTCCTTGTTGGCTTATTGCTAAATGAATATTTTTTTGTTGTAGGTGACACATTAGTTCATTCATATGATTCTTTTTTACAGTTACAAGTGTACGAGAGGAAATTGAAGCAAAAATTGAGGAAGAGGTCAAAGGTAGGATGATTTTGCACTATTTATTATTTTTAATAATGATAAAACTATTGAATTTAACATTTCTGAGCATATTGTATTGCATGCAAACAAATCCTCTTTAATGGGAACAACCTTTACATTGTACTGTTGGATATGTGTATGATTGAAATCAAATGTTTTGTATAGCAAGCAATTTGATTGGGAAAAATGCTTGCCGTGAAGCACTTTTGCAAAGTTTTGCATCTATCTATTCCCCTTGAAAAGCATGAAGGATTTGGTACTTCTTGGTTGTTTCTAGAAATAAAAGGTGCAGGATGTTTGTCCTTTAAAAGTTCCAGACAACAGGAAATTACATTTTAAAAGATATGGAATTAGCCACATCTTTTAATTGTTTCTTATGTTTCTTGCATCTGGAACACCTTCCTGCAAATATTTCTTAGACTGGCTTGCAGATAGCGGTATGTGATTAATGTTGTTTGCTTTTTAAAATAACATGGTTATATATGTAAACTGTATTAGTTCGAATAAACGCCTTCTCAAAAAAATTCTAGAGCTGTTTTAATGAACACATTCTTGTTTTTATCAATAGAGAGTGATGTTTCTCTATATGTATGAAAGATTTCTGTCATTCTAAGGATTAGAAAGGGCGTTTATTCAACATTCTGCAAGTCAGGTAAGGAATATTTTAGGATATACATCTACCAAGTTAAACATACAAGAGGCTCTTTTGCGAACCAGATCAGTATTATTGGGATACATATTAATGCTTTGAAAAGAAATTTATGCCTTGAAGAACTGTCCACAGAAGAAGGAACAAAACATCAAGCGATTTTCGTGTCAGAATCTTTAATAAAGACTCAAGGGTTGCGTTTATTCGAACAAATATGGTGAGTGAATTTGTTTTTTATGGCTTTGTGACTTGATGCATGCTTTAATATATCTATTAATATTCTATTTGAAATATAATTAATTCTCTTTAGCAAACTGGGCATTTTGTTGAAATTTGTCTTCCTTTTTTCCAGAGTTGTTTTATAATGAAGGAGCTGAAGTCACAGAAAGAGGAGGACCGCAGTGTGGTGCATTTTCAGACCCAGAAGAAAGTTTAGATCAAGGTCTTGTAGCCCCATCTGAAAACATCAAACCCTCCTTCACTAAAAAGTTAAAATTTCAGTCTGTTGTGGAAGGTGACACTGCAGCTTTTAAGTGCAGGCTTATTGCAATGCCACCTCCAACAATATTGTGGTTTCATAATAACAGGCAGATACAAAAGGAACACCATCGTAAAATATATACAGTTAGTAAAATGCATATGCATGCAACCAGTTTAACAATTGATGGAATTAAGGAAAAAGATTCAGGTAGTTACAAAGTAATGGCCATTAACACTGAAGGATCTGCTGAAACCACAGCATCACTTCTTGTATCACTGAGGGAAGAGCAAGATGTTACTTATTTTAGCCATTCTAGATCTTCAAGCAAAGCCCACTCAAGCTCAGATTCATTAGCTGATTCTACAAAAGAAAGGAAATTTAGAGTTGATCTGAGATGTGTCGGCTCTCCTTTTGATAAAACGAGTAAAGGGCAAACTAAGGGGCGTCATAGATCAAAAAGCTCTCTATACCGCACAATGTATTTTAGAACCTCATCACCATCAAGAACCCCTGACAAAGATACGAAGTTTGAGACGGCATCTGAACGTGCACGGTCTCCTACTCCGATGTATGAGAGATACGAAAGGTTCAGTGATCGGTACAGTGATATATACTGTGATAGATTCACAGGACGTGATCGATATAGTGATAGGTTTAGTGATAAATTCAGTGACCGCTGTAGTGATAGGTACAGTGACAGATTTAGTGACACAGAAAGCCTACATGGAGAAGTTAAAGCAAAACTCAGTCTCTTGCAAAAGGCTGTCAAAAAGAAAAAGAGACTTTCTATATCTACAATGTCTTCATCTGAGTTTGAAGTAGAATCAGTTACAAGTGAGCCTTGTTACACTGATTATGTTGAGAGACTCCGAGTCAAGCCATCTACATTGCCTGAAATTCAACACGTTATTCGGCCTGGTGAGCAAACTGAAAGTGGTAGAGATTCAGCAGATTATCAGAGCCGACTGGAGAGAATTACTGGAATTGGCTCCCAATCAGCAGAACGAAAGGTCAGGCACTCCTTTGAACCTCAGTCAAGATCTAGAGCACTACAAATGATGAAGGGTAAACTTCCTGTTGAAGAAACATTAAGAAAAAACATTCAGGTTGATATTTCTGATGCAAGAATAGATCAAAGTATCACATCTAAAGAGGATTCAGAAAAGGAGATAGAATATGATGTTTTAGTGTGCAAGGATGAAGCTAGTCTTAATCAGTGGGATGAAGAGGCACAGACCAAAGCAAAAGAACCATTTGTGTTGCAGTGGTTGGAAGCAGGAGAAGCTTCAAAACAAACAAGCAATGCAAAAGAAAAAAGTGTATCACATGAGGAGTCACACGAAAAAGAGACTTCAAGAACAAAGGCAGTGAAGCCAATGAAAGAAATATTTTTTGGTGATGAAGGTAAAACAGTCCCTGTGCAAAAATTAGAGCAGAGAGCTATGTCTGTGGAGAATATCCTTGAGAAAAACTTGGAAAGTGAGTGCTTAGAAAGTGAAGATCAGTTCTTAGCCAAACGCATTCAACAATGGCAACAGGATGTGCAGTGGGATGAAGAAGCACAGGCCAAGGCAAAGGAACCATTTGTGTTGCAGTGGTTGACAGGAGAAGCTTCCAAACAAATTAGCAGTACTGAGGAGATGAGCCCATCAACCGATAAGCTTAGAGACAACGAGTCTTCAAAAACACAGGCTGTGCAGTTAAAGGAGCAACAATTACTTGCTGATAATGGTCTGCAACATGACCATAAAAAGGCTGCTGTACATGCACTGGAAAAGAGATCTATGTCTGTGGAGAACATACTTGAGAAAAACTTGGAGGGTGATCGCTTGGAGAGTGAGGATCAGATTTTAGCTCAACGTGTTAAAAAATGGCAACAAGATGTACATGTTGATCAGGCTGAGTCTGTTGCTCAAAAAGCCTCTTATTCTCATGAATCTTTTGGTAAAGTTCAGAAAGATGAAGGAGTGGATTTAAAAGCACAAAGGGAACCCGCATTCACAAAGTCTTCAAGATCTCCATTTAAAGAAAGACGTTCACGTGAACGGTCAAGTGAGAGTGAGTTACATTTATCGCGAGAAAGAATAAATGAATTAAAAAGTGAGAGTGACCATGTCAGTGAAAAAGAGGCATTGGCCCAACGTATAATGAAATGGCAACAAGATGTTTTGACTGAGCAAGGACAGGCTGTTGAACTTGATTCTGAATGGGCTGGTGTTACTGAGAGTGCTTTAGAAAGCACAGCATATAAGGATGTTGAGTTGGGGATGCAAAGGGAGTCACCACAGAGAACGGCAAAGGAGAGGTTCTTTAGTGACGTTTCATCTCAGTCCAATGTAGCTGATAGGTCCAAAATGCATAAGCAAATTATTTCTGAGACTGACAGTGAGAGGTTAAGGACTGAAAGTGACTATTTTGTCAGTGAGGAGGAGGCTCTTGCAAAGCGCATTAAAAATTGGCAACAAGAAATTCCAATTGAGCAAGAAGAAAGTGAATTGGAATCAAATTGGGCCGTTGCAGAGCATTTGCAATCTTCTCTTGTAACACCCGAAACAACACCTGAGACAAAATCGACAGTTTTATCAACAGGAAACATTCTCTCGTATACAAATCCTGAAGGGTCTGTGGATGATGAAACCAATACCGAGGTTTCAGGAGGTATTATAAAACAATATTTGTCCAATGAGGATGCAAATCCAAAGCTTCACAGTGATGTAAAAGATGTGGCAATGTCTAGACAGGAACATGCTGTAACAGAGCAACAGAAAACTCTCCCAAAACAACAAATGCTCAGTGTTGTTCCAACAGCAGGGAAAATGTCTGTAAGTGTAGTAAAACCAGGAGCACCTGCCTTTGTGGTGACATTAATGCCAGAAGTTGAGGTAAAGAGAGGTGAGATGACTGAACTAAACTGCCAATTCCAGGGAGATCCACAGCCATCTGTTTCATGGCTTAAAGATGGGCATTTGATAATGAGAGACCCTGATTTTGATGTGCGTACCAAAGTAAATTCATCGACATTGACCATTTATTATCCCACCATTGACCACCAAGGTGTGTTGACTTGTAATATTGCAAATAAACATGGAAAAGCAAGTACATGTTGCAGCTTTAAAGTAACTGAAGATGTATCTTCAGTGACAGAGATTGGATCTCCCCAAGAAGTTAAAATAACAAGTGTGTCTGTATTCACTGAAGAAGAATTAATAGAGGAAGAACTTAAGTCCTTAACGAGAACTGCGATTGATAGCAAAAACACATTGCAGGTACCTCAGGCAGTCATACACAGACCACAAACTTCAGGCTCATTTATTCACACTTCACCAGTTGAGATCAGAATAACTGCTCCAACTCCAGTGCTAGATACTCTTGATGAAGCTAAATGCACATTTGGGCCTGTTGACTCAGAATCTCCTGTTGATGATGTCGATTCTCAAACTGTGAAGCACAAGTTTACATTTTCTTTTGAAAATGGTTGTGAGCCTCCTCAGATTGTTAGAGAGCTAGAGAACATTAGTTCATCAGAGGGTCAGACTGCTATTCTTGAGTGTATCATAACAGGCCATCCAACACCTGAAGCCACCTGGTTCCATGATGATGTTTGCCTTGATCTTAATTCCAGGAAATATAGATTTGAGGTACAAGACAAAAGTTACAGACTTTACATTTACAATTTCACATGTCTTGATGCTGGAATATATAGATGCATTGCTTCTAACAAACTTGGGCACACTGAAAGTGTTTCTGATGTGTCTTTTGATTCTGCAACCTTAGATTCTGGATTTTCATCTATTGCAATGTCAGATGTGGAGAGCCAATCAAGATCTATTGGTTTATGTTTAGAAAGAACCCGTGTTCAAACAAAGCCTTTATCAAGTTCTTTCTCACCATCCAAAGATATTGTAATTCCAAGTGAGAATGTTGAATATGATCATTCAGTGACTCCTGCTGATTTTCAAGATATTAGCAAAATTCATGAAACCCATATTCCACACACAGATGCTTCTAAACTTAAACGCATGACGAGACCAGCTTTAGACATGCCTGTAATAACAGGGTGTGGATTGCAGTCGTCTGCAGCAGAGGTTAAAGTATCAAGATTAAAACAAGCATTTGAAGCACCAGAAACATTTGTACATGAGCCTGTTGAGCCAACAGCAAAATCAAATGATGGGTCCTCTTTTCCTGTTGAAGATATTCCAGAGTTTGCTTTCGAGCCTAAACTATATGAAAAAGAACAAACAATTTCTACTCTATCTAAGGAGGATGGGAAAGATGCTACTTTGACTACTGCTAAAACCTTCCCGTTAAAAGCTCAACCAGATTTTACAGAGGCTGCTCTGGATAGCACAGAATACACTTCAGAAGAAAAGTCAGAGTTGAGAATGCCTTCTATAGAATCTAAATTATTTGACTCGCAACATTTTGTGTCCTTGGCGAATGTTAAAGAGGTTCAGCAATCGCCTACTTTAGTCAGGCCTCAGGCTAGATTGCCAGTAAAAATGAACCCAAAAGACAGTTCTGCTAGTCCAAAAACAGATTTGGGTAGCTCCACTGAGCAAAGAATTATAGAGGATGAGACATGGGCTAGGCAAAGTGACATTGATATTTCTGATCAAGAAGCTGCCATGATAGAAACCAAGGTACAGTTGGTTGAAACAAACAAACCACTAAAAATGGGTGTCATTAGTGATCAAAGAACAAAAGCTGAGGACATACCACAAGATCACGCCAGTTCAGTTGCTATTAAGCATGAAAAGATGGAGGCTTCAGATAAAGCAAAACCAGTTAGTGTAAAACCAAGAATTGAGGTTGACAGAATTTCAGATTATGCTTTGTCAGAGCACCCACCACAGAGGCAGCAACCGCAACAGAAAAAATCTGCTAGGATTGGGGCTTCTGGTGTTCCGAAACTTGTAGAAGAAGAAGTAACATTTAGTGCTGTTTATGACTATTATAACTTACCAACTGATTGGGGTAGACCTTTGTCACCAGAATCAGAAATGTCTATTGAAGTAGGTAGCACGTTCAGTGAGGAGATGGTGGAAATGGAACGTTTCTATACACCAGCTTCGTCCACGGAAATTTCCCAAATTCAGAAGTCACCAGCTTCCTTCCATACACCGTCAGAGACTCCAGGTGGTGTCATGACACCTCCCGAGTATCCATTTTCCCCTGTGGAACATAAAAGACCCACAGCTAGCTGTAGTGAAGGTTTTTATTCACCAGCTAAGTTTCTCAGATCTCCAGATGATGAGGGTATTGAAACAACCCCCCCTGTGTTTACTATTGATGAAGGTATGATTCTTCCAGAGGGACGTGGTTCACTAGGTTTGGGGACACTTCAGGAGAAGGTTCAGGGAATACCTCCAGCATTCCTTAAGCCACTTACCAAAAGAAGAGTTTTTGAAGGTGATACCTTACAGTTCTGTGCTGAAGTATTTGGACTTCCCACTCCAGAAGTAAAATGGTTTAGAAACAAAACTGAGCTTGAGGCAGGTGGGAGGACTAGTATTGAAAGAGATGGTGATACCATTGCTCTGGAAATTAGAAACGTCACAAAAGCTGACCAAGGGGAATATATCTGTGAGGCTTTTAATTATGTTGGTGAGGCAAAAAGTGTTGCTTTGGTTGTTGTTATATCTCAGGAAGCAAGGCAAATGCTGCCCCCTCCAGCTGTTACGCATCAGCATGTAATTGAGTTTGATGTAGAGGAGGATGAGGATCCATCAAGATCTCCATCTCCTCAAGAGATCTTGTTGGAGGTTGAGTTAGATGAAAACGAGGTGAAAGAGTTTGAGAAACAAGTAAAAATTGTCACCATTCCAGAGTATACAGCGGATAACAAAAGTATGATCATTTCTCTTGATGTTCTGCCAAGCTTGTTTGAGGAAGGAGCTGTGGATTTTATTACTCAAGAAAGTGATGATTTAAAAATAGCTTTTGAAGTTACAGAAATGCCACCACGTTTCATAAACCCTATTTATGACATTGAAACTCCTGAAAACACAAATGTAATGTTTGAATGTTCTTTAATGGGTATTCCCTCACCAATAGTGTCATGGTATAAAGGTAATATGAAGATTCCTTTGGATAAGAAAAAGTATATCTGTAGTTCAGATGGTGATAATCATTTCCTGAAGATTCTTAAAGCCAACACACATGACAGTGGCATATATACCTGCAGAGCCATTAATGTTGTTGGTGAAACGCTTTGCAGGGCCTCGCTTATGGTTATGAATCCACAGTCATTCTCTGGTAAGACAAGAGGAAGAGAACTAACTGCAGTTTCTCTTGGCAGTGCAAAAGTTCAACCTCAGAAATTTGACTTGGTTGTTGGGAATTCATCATTTGACGGAGAACAGACATCAGAGATAGAACTTGAATTTGAGTTTCAGCAGGAATCAGATGAATCTCAGAAAGCTGTCAGACTGGTTGCTGTTACCGATAATGAGACAAGTGAACAGGGAGAAAAGTATGTTAGTATTAATTTTGATGTTTTTGCAGAACCCTCGAAAGATGATAAAATTGAATTTAAAGGCAAATCAACAAACACATGTAGCTTTCATTTTCAGGTCACTGAAATCCCCCCAAAATGTATAATCCCACTACAAAATGTCACTGCAGCTGTAGGTACTCCTGTGATGCTTCAGTGTTTAGTGAGCGGTAAACCAAATCCTACTGCAGAGTGGTTCAAAGATGGTGCTCCAGTAAACAATTCAAGATATATTATCCAAGAAAAGGCATCAGGACATTTTAATCTGCTTATAACGAATGTAACTCAAAGTGATGCTGGTGAATTCAAATGTATTATCCAAAACAAAGCTGGTTACACTGAAACAACTTCACTGTTAAAGGTTTTTTAATTTGACAGCAGTTTAAATATGCAGTTTATGAAACAACTGGAAACGACAAGTTTGTTCGTTTGTTTACTTTGAATAGATGTAGTGCATTATTTTTTTATGTATTACAGTTGTAAATTATTGTGAAATTGTGTATAGAAATTTATTCAATGTGTTCAAAATCAAAATATTGACTTCAGTGTATGTAACTTTACAGAACAAAGAAAAAAGTCATGATATAGTGGAAAAAGATATATTTATGGAATTTAATAAACTTGAAATCTACCCTGGGCATGCATTAGCAATTAATAATTAAAATTATGCAAAACTGTGCTTGAAAACATTGAACTGTTGATAGAAGTAAATGTAACACATTTCTTTACAAAAAATAAATAAATAAATTATCATTACAAAAAAAAATCCCAGTACACCACCACAACTTCTTTTTCTTTTTTCAACAAAATAGGGATCAGTAGTTTTCATCAGTAGTAAAAAGATTACAAAAATATTTAAATACTTTGATTGGATTTTGTTTAAGAAGACTAGATTGTTCTTGCTCAAGTTCAAAATTGAAAGAATTAGTAAAGCCGCAGTGAGTTAATTAACATTTGTTGTATAGTTTGATCTTGTTTTTCTAAAAGTAGTGGTAATAAAGATTTAATAGGTTGTAAATAAAAGTGACAATTCAGTATATTAGATTAAAAAGACAATGTGATGATTGTCATTGTTTGCTGATGTATTCTCAATTTTCTTCTTTATTTTGGGATAAAATTGTAGGTCAGTTAGTCAAACCTTTAGGTATAGACAAAAACTAACAAAGAAAAAACTGAATGAGTGCGTTTTAAATTGATTATAAACATAATTGTATTCTACTCCTTTATTGTAATTCTGTGTACATGAAAAAGTAAATAAAATTCAAAATGAAACTGTTTACTCTTGTGCTGGCATTATTTCTTAATCTAAGGGGAATTGTTATGTCTACTTCTTGATTAGTACTGACTGATAATCATGTTTATCTTTCTTGTAGTTTATTACAATATTTTGGAGAAATCTTTAATCCCATTATTTTCATACAGAATTTTCTAGTTTGACTGTGAAGACCGAAGAAGAGGGAGAAACCTACAGCACATCACTGCATTTGCCTGAAAAATCAAAAACACTTGAACTTAAGCCAGAGCAAAAACGTTTTTCTAGTTCTTTGGAAAGAAAAAGAGAGAAACCTGTATTTGAGTCAAAGCTTACACCTGCTGAAGTTGCAATTGGAGAGTCATTTAGATTTACTGTCACAGTATCTGGTTTTCCAAAGCCAAAGGTTCAGTGGTTTCACAATGGAAAGGCTATCACTTCTTCATCAATTTATAAGTTTGTAGAGGAGAGAGATGAGTACTCTTTAATAATAACCAAAGTCAAGAAAGATTATGAGGGAGAGTATTCTTGTACCGCAAGTAATAGATTTGGCCAGACCACCTGCAAGACAATATTAAAGGTACAACTGAGTCAGTTATCAGAAGCAGAAAAGTGGGTGGAAAAAATGTTCAAAATACCAGGACAACCTCCATGCTTTACTACACAAATTCAATCTGTCCAGTGTGTGGAGTGTAGTGAGGTGAAATTTCAGTATAAAGTTACTGGTACACCATTTCCTGATGTTCAGTGGTTTAAGGGCAATTCTCAAATTAAGTCAAGCCAGACCTGTTCTGTTGTGTGTAATCCAGATGGCTCTGGCTTTCTTATTATGAGTAATATTCAACAGAGAGACAGTGGACTCTACACATGCAAGGCTGTTAATCCTTTTGGGGAGGCAAGCTGCAGTGCTGAGTTGATAGTATTCCACAAAAAAGTGTCTGTGTTTCATAAACAACAACTAGTCCAAGAACAAAAGAGTTACAAGGTATCCATGAAAGAGGAAGCCACCGAATCTCGTTTGTATAGTGTTAACCTGCCTGGACAGGCAGGCGCAAGTTTGCAGGGAGACCATCAGGTAATTTACACCATTGGTACTGAAGACAGGCAAATGGTAGAGAGTGAGCAGGTTGATACACTGCGTGACTTGGATGTTTCCATTGCAACTGTGCACAAAGAACAGGTGACTCATCAAGCTGCTCTGCTGCAGTCTCATGAAGTGCAGGAGAGAGTAATATCAGCTCAAGTCCGCCCAGAACCAGTGGTAGCAACTCCGTTGAGACAGCTCCAAATGGCCACTATGACCACGGCAGTTCAAGAAAGCCAAGGCTTCACAGAACAGCACTTTGAACGAATTAAAAGTCCTGAGGTTACAGAGATACAAATTGCCAAAGAGCACCCATCGCAAGTAATGTCTGCCATAACTGAGAGTGTAACTCCACTGACGATTGTCAAAGCGGAGCCATTATCCACTAGAGAAACAGAGCAGATAAAGGCATCCCCTGAGCCCAAGTATCCAATATCAAGTCACGAAGTTGAGACAAAGCTCCCAATTGTTAAAGAACATTCAGAGGTTATACCCCATACTCAGCAAGAAAAGGGTTATCAAGTTAAAGAGGGAGTTAAAATTCTTTACAGTGCAGTTTCATCAGAGAAACAACAGTTCACAGAGGGTCACTCTAAAGAACTATCAACACAAGAACCAACTTTTCAGACATCAGTGAAGAAAGAATCACACAAACCGGTTGTCCTTTCAGTTAGTGAGACTGCTCAGACCCTATCTAAGGAAGACAGATTATCAGTGCAGAAACCAGGTGTGGAGACTGCATCTCTAGTGAAAGACTGTGTATTTAAATCAGCTCTTGTTGCTGAGGAAAAGCATCAGCTCCAAGCTGATCAGTCAAGTTTGATCCCAGGTTTAGACAGTGCAATTTCAGTGCAACCCCAGAGAGAAGAAGAACAAGTTCAACATTTGCAGGTCATCGCAGATCAAGATATACTTCCAGCTGAAGGCAGGTTCAGCAGTGAGAAACCAAGCCCAGAGAAAGCAGATGCTCAAAAAAGTCCTCTTCTTAAGCATACAGTGTCAGTGGATTTACAGCAGACAGTGACATGTGAGGAATCCTCAGAGTTTTCAGGACAAGTGACAGAGCTTTCTATTCAACCTGGTAAGGTAGCCCCTGCCCCTTTGCATCTTCAGGCAGTTCATTCAGAAAATTTGTTGATGAAAGAAGGGATAATCTCAATGGAAAAGCCAGACGAACAGATTGCAGTACAGAAGCAAGAAAAAGCTCGGCATCATGCTGCAAGTACAGAGGAGAAAATAGAGCATACTGCAGATTATTGCAAAGATCTCACTGTGTCTGTTACAGGTGTGCAGTCTGAAATCAGAAAAGAGCCCAAACCTGAAAGTATTCTTCAAGTCATTTCAACACCAGTGCCTTTGCCAAAGGAAACTCCTTTTGTAAGCGATGATAAACAGCAGCGTGCTCTAGTTCAGAAAGAAGATCACTGGAATATTGTACATGTGCCATCTGTGTCTGAGAGTCAGGATATAGAAGAGGGACACTCAGAGAGCATAGAATCAATTGAGAAATTTGTGTCTAAAATTAAAGTTGAACCAAAAATCCCATCTGAATTAATTTATGTAGAAGAAAAAGCTATCTCAACGGAGAGTAGCATTGCCCTTGAGGCAACTGAACAAGACTTTGCACTTCAAATTCAGGAAGGTCAGTCTGTTAGGCAGTCAGTATTAATGGAGGAAAAGCGTGTTATTAAAGGTGAGCTATCTCAGGATCTTACAAAATCTGAAACAACCACAGCAGTTGTGAGTGAGCAGAAAATGGGTACGCTTTTAGTGTCAGAGTCAAGAGAGAGCCGGACTTTACCCAAAGAGCTCACTTTTGTTGTTTCTCCCCCTAAATCACATTCACTAGACATTAAGCACCAGTTAAAAAGTACACTTGCAACTGCCGTTTCTTTTGACCAGCCATTGATCCTAGCCGATTTTCTGGAGAGTTTGGGAGTTGTAGAAATTCACGAGGTAAAAGAAAGGAAAGAACCCAAATATCTCATGTTCACTTATCTTATTACAAGTGCAAGTGCTCCACTTGAAATTACAATTGCTTTTGAAGGCGAGTATCCTCAGACTGCTGATCTCAGAAGTGAACTTCAAGCTGCTTTCTACTCTATTGTCTATCGAGAGCAACATGTTCTGACCTCAGAGCAGCCAGGCACAATACAAATTGATAGGCCCCAAAGACTACAGGTTACCAGGGCTTCTACAAAAGAAATGCTTTCACCTGTGGTAGAAATGGTTAGGCTCTCAGAAAATGTGGAACCTTTCACAACTCCAAAGTCTCAGTCAGCAACTGTGAAAACTGAAACCAAAACATCTTTTCAATCTGTGACAGCTAAAGAGCAAGCTTTTGTGCAAGAGTCAATTCATTTAGCAAGTGAATCAACAATTGAGATTCAACAGTCTATTCAAGTTGAGCAACAGGAAACCAGATCTGTGACGGTAAAAGGTGCTGCAAGTATGACAAGTGAGCTTGTTTTAGGACCTGTTCCAATTGAACGGTCCTCTGAAATCACCTTTCAGAGAGAGGAAAAGGAGGAATACATAACTGAAGCATTTATGAAATTAGAGAAAGAAGTTAAAGAGGGATACCCAGTTTTTGAAAACTATTTGGATGCTATTGAAACAGAGGAACATTCAGAAGCAAAATTTTCATTGATTATTCGATACGTAAAAAAAGTTAATTGGTATTTTAATGGAAAATGTATTAAATCTGGCAAAGAGTTCAAGTGTTCTAAAGAACATGACACTTACACACTAGTAATTACCAAGGTAATGAAGGATCATGAAGGAGAATATACCTGTGAGGCTGTAGGTGAAGCTGGCAAGACTTCTACGTCGTCCCACCTCACTGTGGTCCCAAGAGGTTGGAATTATGGGAATATTTTGTCATCCCATCCCACATGACTAACTCTGTCCATAGCTAAAATAGAAACACTTCATCAGACATGCATTCTCAATATCTCGACACCTATTATCAGTGTTGGGTAACGTTACTTTTAAAAGAAATATATTACAATCTTAAGCCTATCTTAATTTTTTACCAAATGCAAAAATAACATGACGTACATGCACATTACTTTCCCTAAAAGTAAAGCATTTAATTACTTAAATTTTTTAAAAAAGAATATGACTAAAGATTTTATTATAAAATAACTTTACACAACACTGTCTATCATTTAAAGATATCTTCATGTTTTCCTCTTTGTGGATTTTGCCACCATTTTCACATATCTGAAATGTTAGCATGTCTTCACATTCTTCACATCAACTCTTAACCTGCTGGATTATTCAGTTTCATTCCAACATTTGTCATCTTTTTCACTCCTGCAGTAGTTTCACTTTGCATTTTGTTCATCACAGATTTTATTTTTAAATTGTTTGATATCATCGGTCACTGAGAACCTCATTCTTGATCTAGTCTCTATGCATGCTACAATGTCAAGTCATTATTTCACTTCATTCAGTGTTTTTCTCTCTCATAGCAAGATCACCATCACTCTTCAAAGTCACTCCTGGAATGTTTTTTTGCCCACTCTTTCATTACTTTTACCACAAAAAAATTGGCACTTTCTGAAAACACAATGGCTATAAAAATTATAAATGGCTAATATGTATTTAAATGGACACATTTAACCTGCTGAACTTCCTGCTAAATATTTTGTGTAGGACATTTCAGGTGTTTGAAAGTGCCAATCAGTGGTTTCTGCTTTTCATGCTTATGCTCATTGCTTGTCAGTAAACATGTTAAGAATAATGTACTAACTTATTTTTTATGTGTGCACAATTCAGTGCCACCTGTTTTTAGGCAGAAAATTCAGAATCTGGAGGTGAATGTTGGCAGTCCTGCAAAGTTCGAATGTGAGATTGAGGAGGCTCCTGGTGTGACCTTCAAGTGGTTCAAGTCTGGTACTGAGCTCAGGCACAGTGATAAATGCAGGATTATCAGCCGACACCACACATCATCCCTGGAGATCTTTAGCCCAGCAGTTGCTGACAGTGGAGAATATAACTGCAAAGCTTCTAACCGCCATGGAAGTGATAGCTGCTCTGCTAAACTAACTGTGACAGGTAAGAAAAAATATACATTTCTTATTGGCTGTTGGACTTCTTGAAAAATTCAAATCTGGGGTTGATCTGATTTTGTGTGATACTTTTTTGACAAAGTTATTGACATCTTCTTACTGGTATGTTCTTTTTGTAGAGCTTTTCCCACCAGAATTTGTATCAAAGCCTGAATCGATGACTTTATTTGTTGGCAAACAAGCAAAATTTCAATGCGTTATTTCTGGTTCTGAACCAATGAATGTTGTCTGGCATAAAGACAATATTGCCATTTCACATGATGACCACTACAAAGAGTCTTCTGACAAGAACCGGTATCTTCTTGAAATTTTAAATCTACAGCACAGTGATCAAGGAACATACCTTTGCAAAGCTTCAAATAGTGTCGGTACGGCTACATGCTGCACTGAACTGAGGGTTGTAGATAAACCCAGCTTTGTGAAGAACTTTGAGTCTACCACTGTTGCTGTGGGAAACCCACTGCGTCTTGAGTGTCAGGTAGATGAAGACACTGGTGTTTCCATCATCTGGATGAGAGATGGCAAGAAACTCCATACTACAATGGATTGTAAACTAGCATTTGAGGAAAAAATTGCCTGTCTTGATATTCAGAAGTCCAAACTCAAAGATACAGGGACATATACCTGCACTGCTGCCAATGAAGCAGGAAGCAGCAGTTGCTCTTCTAGTGTGACAGTACAAGGTAAGACTCCGAAATTAATACCCTTGGTATAAGCAGTATTTGAAACAAATCTGTATGACAGGGTATTAATTTATGTCTGTGTGAGCAGATTTGTATTTATTTTGCTGAGACAGAGGTGACAAATCTTAAGCATCAGTTGATGCTGCTCTTGATTGTCATATAAAGCATTACAGCTTTTTTGATGTTGTTTTTTCTGAACTTGTATTTTTCTTGCAAACCAATCAAATGATCTTTCCCTGTTACATTTTAATCATTAGAACCTCCAGTCTTTGTTAAAAGGCTGGAGCCTAAGATCTTATGGAAGCAAGGAATGTCTTCACGTCTGTCATGCACTGTCAAAGGATCACCAGAACTCCACGTGACCTGGTTTTTGAATGACAAACCACTAAACTCTTCAGAAAAACACAAAATCACTTTTAAAAACAACCAAGCTACTCTTGAAATTATTGACTTGTCTGAGTCTGACAGTGGAAATTACACTTGTGAAGTGATGAATGAGGCTGGTTGTGAAAGCTGCAGCTCTCAAGTAACTGTAAAAGGTAATGCAAAGATTCTTCCAATCTATCTTGTTGCTCATTGTATTTAAATGGAAAGATCAGCTTCAATCTTATTGCTTTTATTGTTCGTAGAACCACCTGCCTTTAAAAAGGAGTTGCGGATGGTGGAAGTAGTCAAAGGGTGCACAGCCTATCTTGAATGTGAAATGACAGGCACTGCTCCTTTTGAAATAACCTGGTTTAAAGATAAAAACCCAGTATTATCAGACACAAAGTACAATATTGTCTCAAAGGACACAGCTGCGTATTTGGAAATCAAATTATTTGAAAGTGCAGATGTTGGAGATTACCAGTGCTGCATTTCCAATGATGTTGGTAAAATAACTACAAAAGCAGTGGCCAAACTGAAAGGTTAGTACAGTCAATGTTAATGGGCTAAACAAATTATTTAGTTGTTGCTGTTAATATTTTATTTAATGTGAAAATGAATATGCCTTTTTCATGCAGACCCACCATCCTTTGTAAAGAAAGTTGAGAACACTACTGCGGTTTTAGGCAGTGCTGTAAGACTGCAAGGAACTATTAAGGGTTCTGCTCCTATCACAGTTCAGTGGTTTAAAGATACAGAGATAGTCAGAGATGATGATCCTAATATCACCACAACCTTTGAAAACAACATTGCTATTTTAGCAATTTCCAATGTCGCCATTAACCATGGTGGGAAATATACTTGTCAAGCTGAAAATGAAGCTGGAAAACAAAAATGTGAGGCCACTGTATCAGTTCAAGGTTAGAATGATTTTTAATATCGTTTTATTATGAAATATGTCATTATTATTCTTCATCATTATCTGATTGGCATATTATTTTTGTTAAAGAACCAGCTAGATTTGTTGAGAAACCCCCATGCATCAGTGTGACTGCAGGTGACTCTGCAACTCTTGAGTGCAAAGTTTCAGGAAGTCCAGAGCTTAAAGTAAAATGGTTTAAAGATGGCAAAGAGATGGCAGGGGGTCGAAAGTACAAAATCTCTTTCAAAGACAATGTGGCAGTCTTGAAAATCCTCTCGGCAGAGAGAGGAGATAGCAGTGAATACAAAGTTGAAGTATCCAATCGAGTTGGAAAAGAGCAGTGTTCTTGCTCAGTCACTGTTCTTGGTTAGTGCTACTTTTTTATTATCTTGCTGTTTTTGTGTGTGTGCATTTTTCTAACAATAGTGTTTTACCTTTTTGAGCAGATAAAATAATACCTCCAACTTTCACAAAAATGCTAAAAAAGATAGATGGTAATGTTGGAGCTAGTATTCAAATGGAGTGCAAAGTGTCAGGATCCCAGCCTATAACAATATCTTGGTTCAAAGAGGGAAAGGATATTACAACTGGAACAAAATATCAAACTGAAATGCTGGAAAGCACTGCCTTACTGAAAATAACTAATTTAGAGACATCAGATGCTGGGGTTTTCACCTGCCATGCAACTAATGCTGCAGGACACAGTGAAACAAGTGGAACTATAACTGTTAAAGGTTAGAATACTATATATATATAATTTATTTTTGCTGTCTACTTGAAATTTGATTGAAACTTGAAATGATCTCTTTTCCCCACCTCTTCAAATTAATTTTAGAACCCCCAGTCTTCTCTTTGAAACCTCAAAACCAAGATGTTATACCTGGAACTACAGTTGTTCTAACAGCTGCATTCACTGGAACAGCACCTTTTATGATTAAGTGGTTCAGAGAAGACAAAGAAATGTTAACTGGAGGAACTTGTTTCATCAAGAAAGAAACCAACTCAAGTTCACTGGAGCTGCACGCTCTGAAGCCATCTCAGTCTGCAAAATACACTTGCCAAGTTTCTAACGATGCTGGAAAGGTCTCATGCACAGCTGCCTTGTTTGTGAAAGGTGTCTTTTCTTACTCTTGATATATATATATATATATTTTTTACATAAGTAGTATTTTCGTAGATATTTTATTCATCTTAATGTGTCATTCTCTTTTTTTTAGAACCTCCAAAATTTGTAATGAAACTTGACTTGACTAAACTAGTATTGAATGGGAGTCTTGCAACTTTGGAATGTAAAGTGACTGGCAGCCCAGAGATCAGTATTAGATGGTATAAGAATGAGACTGAAATTAGCTCAGATGATAAATACCAAATGGCCTTCACCGACTCAGTTGCTACACTAAGGATTGCCAGTTGCTGTGTTGAAGACAGTGGAGATTATATATGCCAAGCATCAAGTGATGCTGGCAGTGATAGATGCAGTTGCTTGGTTACAGTCAAAGGTTTGTTAATCATCTTACTTTTCAGGGATCCTATTGCATTTCCTCTTTGTTGAAGTAGCTCTTCATTAGCTAATTGGTACTTTCTCATCTTAGAACCTCCAGAATTTGTGAAACCTTTTGAATCCAAAGAAATTGTTAAAGGCACAGATGTTGTGCTGGAAGGAACTGTTTCAGGCTCAGCTCCTTTTGAGATTTCCTGTTTCAAAGACTCAAAGCAGATCCGAAATGATAGAAGGCACATCATAAGCCTGACAAAAGATATTGCAGCTCTTCAGATTCTGAAATTTGAACCAGGGGATGTTGGAAAATATCAATGCACTGTAGGGAATGAAGTAGGGCAGACCTCCTGTGACTTTCTTGTTACCATGAAAGGTTCGTATGAAGAGGGAATTCTTAAATTTTTTTTAGGAATGCCAGTGAACATTGTGCTAACAACACTTTATATTTGATATTCTTCTATTAGAGCCACCATCATTTGTACAGAAGATGGATAATACAAATGTCCTCCTTGCCAAGGATGTGTCTTTGCAGTGTGTATTGAAAGGGTCAATGCCTATGACCATCTCTTGGATGAAAGATGACCATGAGATCAAAGAATCTGAGCATGTTCAGATATCTTTTGAGAATCAGACTGCAGTGATAAACATTTCTAGTGTGCAGTTAAAACATGGTGGAAAGTATACCTGCCATGCTCAGAATGAAGCTGGTAGTCAGAAATGTACAGCAGTACTGACAGTAAAAGGTGTGTAGTCATAGTTTTTATTACTAACTGCATATTTATAACAACTTGATTTCTTAAAGGGATAGTCCGTCCGAAAACAAAAATTCTATTATCATTTACTCACCCTATAGTTGTTCAAACCTGTTTGAGTTTGTTCTATTGTACACAAAAGAAGATATTTTGAAAAATGCTGGTTGCAGGGACCCCCTGATTTCCATAGTATGTTTTGTGGAAGTTGGTGGTCCCTACTATGGTCCCAGCAACCAGCATTTTTCAAAATATATTCTTTTGTGTTCAACAGAAAAAATAAACCCCTAAAGATTTAAAACCACATGAAGGGGAATAAACAGTGATGTAATATATATATATTTTTTTTTGGGTGAACTAACCCTTTAATGACACTGATTAATTACATTTATAGTCACGCCTTTTTCCTCTACATTGTTCTTCACTTATTGTATGAATACACTAGGTCTTTTTGGTGTTAGTGCTGCCGAATTGTAATATATTCATACATACTTTACCATATTTACAGAACCTGCAAACATCACAGAGCAAGCCAAGTCTGTCAGTGTTACAGTACGCGATCCTGCCACTCTAGAGTGCAGGTATTCTGGTACTAAAGTTCTTAAAGCAAAATGGCTCAAAGATGGCAATGAGCTGACATCAGGCAGAAAATACAAAATACAGAGCACTGATACAAGCTCCATATTAAAAATTCTTTCGGCTGAGAAGAGTGATGCTGGAGAATATACCTTTGAGATTTCAAATGATGCTGGAAGGAGCAGTTGTGAGGCCATTGTGACTGTTTTAGGTATGACAAAAACATAGACATCTTTGATCGAGTTATAAGGAATTTCAGATCAATACTGAAGAGTAAAATTGTTGTATTTCCCCTTCACTGTAACAGATCAAATAATCAAGCCTTCCTTTACAAGAAAATTGAAGGAAATGGAGAGTATAAAAGGATCTTTCACACAGCTGGAGTGTCTGGTATCTGGGTCTCTTCCTATAAATGTCACTTGGTTCAAGGAAAATAAGGAGATAGAGACTGATGAAAAGCACAAATGCATATTCTTTGAGAATGCGGCATCTCTGGAAATCAGTCGTCTTGATAGTTCAGACAGTGGCAATTATACTTGTATTGCTAAAAACCAAGCAGGCACTGATCAGTGTTCGGGCACACTGAAAGTCAAAGGTTTGCTATTACCACAGACAATTTATGAATTTAAGAAGTTACTGTATTTTACATTTTATAATGTCATCTTATTGTTTCATGCTGTGCCTTTCAGTGAATTTTATCTTCCTTTAATATTTAATCTCTTTTGTAAACAGAACCTCCATCAATTATTGAGAAGCCAGAATCACAAGATGTTATACCAGGATCCAGAGTTCAGTTTAATGTGCTTTTGTCTGGAACACCACCACTGACCATTAACTGGTTTAAAGATAAGAAAGAAGTTTCATCAGGAATTGACTGTTCGGTTCAGAAAAATGACACTTCTAGCTCTATTGAGCTCTTTTTTGCTAAGCCTTCAGACTCGGGACAGTATGTCTGTGAAATTAGTAATGACGTTGGATCAGATTCTTGCCAAGCAACTCTCTTCGTGAAAGGTTTTAGCAATAATCATATTTAACTATTTTTCATAAACCTTTTTTGATTGCATTGTAAGTCCTTGTTTATTTATTTTGTATTCCAGAACCTCCTAAATTTACCCGCAAACCTGAAAAAATAACAGTGGTGAAACCAGGCCAACTGGTAGTTTTTGAATGCCAGATTACTGGCACTCCGGAGATAGACACATACTGGTTCAGAGATGGGAATGAAATAAGTCCAAGTGACAAGTATAAAATGACTTTTGTAGATTTTCTTGCACGGCTTGAGATAATTAGCAGTGATATCAAAGACAGTGGTGTGTACTACTGTGAAGCTCGCAATGAGGCAGGCAGTGAGAGTTGTAGTATGGAGCTAAGAGTAAAAGGTTAGTACATATTGCAATTTATAGCCGTTTCATTGATTTAGTGCCATTCCTCCCAAAAGGCTTGACCAGAACAACTTTTTTAACCATTTTTTTCAGAGCCACCAGTTCTTGTCAAGCCATTGTGTCCTCTTGAGGTTGTGAATGGCTCAAATGCATATTTTGAATGTCTGGTAAAAGGAACATCTCCTTTTGAAGTGACCTGGCAAAAAGATTTAAAGGACATCAAATCGAGCCTTAAGCATGTGATTTTGCAGAAAAATGGCTCCATAATGACTCTGGATGTACAGAAGTGTGATGCTTTAGATGTTGGAGAATATCAGTGCATTGTTGCAAATGAAGTTGGAAGTTGTTCAAGCCAGAGTACACTCAGCATAAAAGGTTTAGTATGGAGTTTATTTAGCAAAAGTTTTATTTATATATGAATTTATCTTTCATTAATCTATTTTCTTAAACATATTTTGCACTTCCTATCAGAGCCCCCATCATTTGTTGAGAGAATTGAGAATGTTGTCACAGTTCTTGGAAAAGTGGTTGAGTTTAAATGTGTTGTAAGAGGATCTCCACCTCTGTCCATACAATGGCAGAAAGATGAGAACTGGATCTTGGAGAATCCTTCAATTCAGAGGACTTTTGAGGACAATATTGCTACTTTGACAATCCCTGTGTGTGAGTCCATCCACAGTGGAAAATACACGTGTCAGGCTATGAATGAGGCAGGGAAAGAGAAGTGTTTTTCTACCCTGGTAGTGCAAGGTTGGTTACTTTTTTGTTTGCTTTTAAAGCTTCCCTTCATAAAGATTGCTGTTATTAAAATAATTGTAATGATATTTCCAGAGCCGCCTCAGATAATTGAAAAGCCTGAGGTGATTAATGTCACTGCTGGAGATCCAGTAAGTTTTGAGTGCAAAGTTGCGGGCACTCCTGAGCTGAAAGTAAAATGGAGTAAAGATGGCGAGGAAGTGATCCCTTCAAGACAGCACAGCCTCAGCTACATCAATAATGTCAGCCAACTTAAACTTCAGTCGGTCCAACTGGAAGACAAAGGGACTTATGTGTTTGAGGTCTCCAATCACATCAGTGCCTGCCAGTGTAAAGTGACACTAAATGTTCTAGGTTTGTACCCATTCGTTAATGGAATACTATGGAGTACTAGTTATATTTAACCCGATATTCATGATCTTCACTTTTTTTGTCTTTGTCAGAGCAAATAATCCCTCCATCCTTCATTAAACCTTTGATGGAGATGGAGGAAATACTTGGTACAAATGTGAAAATTGGATGTAAAATATCAGGTTCGCACCCTATAACTGTGGAGTGGGTAAAAGATGAAAATAAACTGTCAGGAAGAACCAAGCATAAAATTCTTCAGGATGAAAACAGCGTGTCTTTGGATATAGAGTGTTTAGAGAAAGCTGACACTGGAACTTATACTTGCAAACTTGCAAACAAAGCAGGCAGTTGTGAATGCAGTGGTACACTGAGGGTGAAAGGTCAGATGGCTTTTGTAATATTTAATAGTATATTCTCACATTTATCCTAAGATCTCTGAAGGCTGCCAGTTTCTAAACAGATGCATTTGTCTTTCTGTCCCATTAATGATTTAGAGCCACCAAGCTTTGTGCTGGTTCCAGAATCACAGGCTGTCATACCAAATACCACAGTTCGCTTTAAGAGTGCTTTTAAGGGAACACCTCCATTCACAGTGAAATGGTTCAAAGATGATACTGAGTTGATTTGTGGACCTTCCTGTTTTACTGGCCTGGAAGGCCTCTCATGCTTCCTAGATCTTTTTGCCATTGGAATATCACACAGTGGAACTTACTCTTGTCAGATAAGCAATGATGCTGGTACTGCAAAATGCACCACAACCTTGTTGGTAAAAGGTTGGACCTCTTTTCAAGTACCTTTATCAATGCTCTTCATTTTCATTCTTTTTTCATGCTTTCCCATTTGCATGGTCTTATTTTGCTTGCGAACATTGTGCATAGACTGTACCTTTCATCATCATCTTTCACCATTGCTGCTCATCATTACGCTTTACTCCCTTTTAGCTATCATCTGCCTCTTGCTATCTTTCATCTTCTTGAAACCATCATCTGCGCTCCATTTTATACATTGCAATAATCATTTCTAACATGTTGTAATTTTGGTTTTACAGAACCTCCAGAGTTTGTACAGAAACTGCCAGCTGCAAAAGTCGTAAAAATGGGGGAGCCACTTCAGCTTGAATGCAAAGTTACTGGCACAGCTCCTCTGAAAATAAGCTGGTACAAAAATGATGCCATACTCCATGATGGTGGCAACTTGAGAATGACTTTCGATAACTCTGTAGCAGTCCTTGAAATTTCTACATCAAGCTTTGATGATAATGGAGTCTATACCTGTGAAGCACAGAATGATGCTGGGACTAAGAGTTGTAGTACAGCTCTCACAGTCAAAGGTTAGACAGTGGATGAATCTTTTATTCACTAGTTTAGCATGAGCATTGTCTGACAGGATTTCTTTCAGAAACATTGTTGTTTTAGTTTAGTTTGCTTGTTATTATATTTGTAATAATTAAGAGTAGCTTTCATTATCATTTTCACTTATTTTTACATTAAATATTAATATTTAGTATTTGTTTTACTTGTTACATAAATAATTACTAGTTTATTCAGTTGTCAAGGAAACTTTTTTTTAATATTCAAATTGATTTAATAATATTTTTAACATTTTATTTATATTTATTTCAACTAGATTAATTCAGAAGATAGTATGCACTTAATCCCTGGTATTTTTTACTTCAATTTGCATATGTTCTCCTGTTATTTTTTGTAGAACCACCAACCTTCTACAAAGTGCCAACACCAGTTGAGGGGCTAAAAGGCAAAGATGCCAGTCTTAACTGTGAGCTAAAAGGCTCCGCACCATTTGAGATAACATGGTTTAAAGATAAAAAACAGTTAAAGGAGAGCAGGAAGTATAAATTTGTTTATGAGGGATGCTCAGCAACTCTCCATATCCTCGGACTGGAAGCATCAGATGCTGGGGAATATGAGTGCAAAGCATCAAATAATGTTGGAAGTGATTTTTGCCAAGGTTCTGTAAAGCTAAGAGGTTAGTAAGATAGCAGTTTAAAGTGTGGAATACTTTTCCAACACAATATTTTGATACATTCATTACACATCATTACACATTAGTTTTACAATGTTCTCATTAAAATTCAGAACCCCCTGCATTTGTGAAGAAACTATCCAATATGACAGCCATCTCGGGTGAGGAGGTGGTTTTGCTGACAACAGTCAAAGGCTCTCAGCCTATGACTGTATCTTGGGTTCAGGATAAAGACCACATACTCAGAGATGGTGACAACAGGAAAATTACATTTGAGAATAATGAGGTCACCTTGAGGGTCTTTAAAGCTGATTCTACCACTGCTGGAAAATATACATGTCAGCTAAAAAATGATGCTGGAGTAGCTGAATGCACAGCGAACCTTACAGTCTTAGGTACTTGTAAAAATAAGATTTTTTTTTTTTTTTTCACACAAATATGTTTCATGTTTATTATGTAATTTAACTAAATTACTCTTCTAAATGTTTAGAACCTGCAGCAATTGTGGATAAGACCGATTCAATCAGTGTAACTGCTGGTGAAGCCGCAGCCTTAGAATGCACTGTATCTGGAACTCCAGAACTTAAGCCAAAATGGTTCAAGAATGGTGTGGAGCTGTCTTCAGGCAAAAAATACAAAATTACCTTTTCAAAAATGATTTCCAGTCTTAAGTTATTGTCAACAGAGAGGAGTGATACTGGAGAATACACTTTCAGTATCAAGAATGAAGTTGGCAGTGACAGCTGTGCAATGCAGCTCACTGTTTTGGGTCAGTAATTAATTATTATTTTTTTTTTTACACTTTTTGTACTGCATGTGATTTCTTATGAAGCCATACATTAAGTATGTTGTTTTTTGTCGAACAGACAAAATTGTCCCTCCTTTGTTCTCACGAAAACTGAAAGATACACAGAGTATTGTTGGAAAATCTATGGAATTGGACTGTAAAGCTTCCGGGTCTGTGCCTCTCACCATCTCTTGGTTTCACAATGAAGTGGAGATTATGAGTGGACCAAATTATGAGATTACTTTCACTGAAAATACCTGCACTTTGAAAGTGCCAACTCTGAAGCTTTCAGACTCGGGCACATACAAATGTAAAGCAGTAAACAGTGCAGGAGCAGCAGAGACATCTGCTTCCTTAGTTGTTAAAGGTTAGTGTTTTGGTGTATAATCTAACATAAGTTACTAGTGTAAATATGTTAGTTAAAGCACGTCTCACAACATTTTCCCTGTCGTATTTGCTATAGAACCCCCCTCGTTTATGACTACACCTCAACCAGTGGAAGCCCTCCCAGGCACAAATGTTACCTTTACAGCAACTGTTCAAGGAAGTACCCCAATGAAACTGAAATGGTTTAGAGGCAGTAAAGAAATAGTGTCTGGAAGAAGCTGTGAGATCACATTAAGAGGAGATACTGCAATTCTCGAGCTCTACAACATTGACAAATCTCATGCTGGCGAGTACACTTGCCAGATCATTAATGATGCAGGGAAGGAAAACTGCCCTGTGAATCTTTTTGTTAAAGGTTAGTTTTAATTTGTTAATACTATAGAGGCATAACGGTTTCTTCATTACTTGATGTAGCAGAAATTTGTGTCTTACATATTCATACATGCCATCCTTCATTCAGAGGCTGCACACTTTGTCAAGAAGCTAAAGAACCTCTCTGTTGAAATGGGCAAGTCACTTATACTTGAATGCACATATGCGGGAAGCCCAAAAATTCTTGTGAAATGGCATAAAGATGGCCAGGAGATTTACTCCTCATACAAGTACAACATTACAACCACTGAGAGCTCCTGCATACTGGAATGTCTAAACAGCGATAAAGAAGCTGCTGGGAAATACACTTGTGAGGTTTCCAATGATGCTGGACACGACACTTGTGAAGCAGCAGTTTCCATATTAGGTTTGTTAAAGAGCAGAAGCATTTAATATAAGCTACTGGGAGATATGCATGCTTTTCTTCATGATATACAAATATTTTTGTCACTCTTAGAACCACCTTTCTTTATTGAGAGTTTGGAGCCTATGGACGTCACTGCTGGGGATGCAGTTTGCCTGAAGTGCCAGATTGGTGGCACTCCTGAAATTAAAATATCATGGTTCAAGGCAGACGGCAAAGTTCGTTCTTCTCCGACCTGCAAGATGGAGTTCTTCAAAGGCACCGCCTGCCTGAAACTAGCTAAAGTTGCTAAATCTGACATTGGTGAATACATGTGTAAGGCAGAAAACAGCATAGGATCTGCCACTTCCAGCTGCCACTTAACTGTGCAAGGTGAAGCAAAATTTTTGTATCTGTTTTTTTTAAATGTCTCTAAGGTTTCAATTGCACTGTTTTATCAATGTATTTTGCTAAATGTTTTGCTTTTCAGATGTGAAAACACCACCGTCTTTCCCCAAAAAGATAACTAGCATAATGCAAATTGAAGGACAGCCTGTCCAGTTTGAGTGTCGTGTTGCAGGATCCTCTCCTATGGAGGTCTCTTGGCTCAAAGATGGTGAAGCTCTTAGGAGCGACTCAGAATACACAATGTCTTTTGATGATAACTCTGCTGTCCTAAACATAGCCAAGGGTGAAATGAGACATTCTGGAGAATACACTTGCGTTGCAACCAATAGTGTTGGAAGTGCTTCTTGTAGAGCCAAACTTACACTTCAAGGTCTGTTTATTTCTTTCATGTTTTTCTTTGAATAAATGTGTTCCCCGTGTTGCGAAACACACTGAATTGAATGTGACAATGTCTATACAATTGTGCTGTTATCTCTATTTAACTTTACAGAGCCAAGATATCCACCTGTGTTTGATAAAAAGCTCATACCTGTGGACGTGTCAGTGGGCGATACTGTCGAACTGGAATGCCATATGACAGGATCAATGCCAATAAAAGTCACTTGGTCCAAGGATCACAAAGACATCCGTACAGGGGGCAATTATAAGATATTGTGTGTGGAGAACACCCCCCATTTAACTATTTTGAAGGCTGATAAGGCAGATTCTGGTCGTTATTCATGCCATGCTAGTAATGATGTTGGAAAGGACTCTTGTTCCACTGAGGTTTCTGTGAAAGGTATTTGGTCACTGCTTTTTGGTGTGACTGTCTTCTTTGTCTTTGGACTGACAATTTCTTTTATGCTTGTCTTCCATTCTTCTGGCCTTTGCAGTTTTTATGTTTTTCTTTGCTTGCAATCAGTCAACATGTGACAGTGTTGAACATCTTTAACAAATTCTTGTGGTTTCGGCCCATGCATTTAGATCAAAGAATCCCCTTTTCTATTATGTCTGTTGTGTCTAACAGCACCTCTTTTGTTTCTTTAGAACGCAAAATTCCACCTAGTTTTACCAAAAAGCCTTCAACAACTATTGAGGACATTGAGGGCAAAGTGGTGAAGATTGAGGGCCGTGTAGCTGGATCACAGCCCCTGACTGTCAACTGGTATAAAGATGAAAGAGAAATCTTCACTTCTGACTTTTATGATGTAACCTTCAAGAGCAGCCTGGCTGTCCTGTGCATCAAAAAATCACAGTTGTCAGATAGTGGCACATACATGTGCAAAGCCACCAATGATGCTGGCAGTGCCTCTTTTGAAGTGTCAGTTCACATTACAGGTATACTACCGTGTCTGTGTTTCTGTGTCAAGGTGTTCTTATTTTTAGTTATGAATGTGCTATTCATTTAAAAAGCGTACTGTGGCAGTACCATGGTAATTCCAGTGCTGTTAATATTCATTTTTCAGTTTATAATAACTTCACACAATTAATCATTTAGTTAGCATTAGCAAATAGTTAATTGATTATTTGTAAAGCATTAACTCTACATTAATAGACATTAGTAAGCAGTTTATAACTACAGATACAAATCCTGTATTCTTGACTTATAAGCACATGTATAATTTGCTTAATTATTGTATTTTCATACTTTGTTAATGATTCTTTTTTCCCCCTACTAAATTAAGTATTGCGTTATTTACAAAACAGTTATTTAAGAGTAGCTGGTGTTTTTTCTTTTAAGATCATTCAGAATGAGTAAGTAAATTATTAATAAACTATTCAAATGAACATGTGTATACCTTTTTGTCAGGCATATAGTTAATAAATGCTTTGTTAAAACAAATCCATGCAGTTTTGTGACCTAATCTAAAGTGAGGACTATTTATGCTTTATAAATCCCTTATTAGCAGTAAGACAACTGTTTACTAATGTCTATTAATGCACAGTTAATGCTTTACAAATTATTAATACACTTAATAAACGATTCATAGTGTGCAGTTATTATAAAGTGTTACCCATTATTCTTGTAAATTTCATTGTAGTTCCATAGTATCTGTTGGTAATGGATTTATAAGGAATTCAGAAAATGTCTAAGGTCTTTTTGAAATGATCCTTGATATGCAACCATGCATGCATTTTTCAAAAGAACTGAAAATATTTTAAACCATGATCATAATTGATATGTATTTTTTTAAACACAGCGCAAAAGGTTCCACCAAGCTTTGACTTGCCTCTTAAACCTGTGACTGTCAATGAGGGTGAGACACTTGCTCTCAGCTGCCATGTACGTGGGTCTTCTCCTCTAAAGATTCAGTGGATGAAGGACAGGCGGGAGCTTTCTTCATCTGCAAACACAAAGATCACATTTGTTGATGGCACTGCCACATTGGAGATGACCCGTGTGTCTAAGACAGATACTGGGGATTATCTTTGCAAAGCAACCAATGAGGCTGGTAGTGAGTTCTGCAAGTCTAAAGTCACTATCAAAGGTATTTGTTTTAGTATGTGAGGATTTTTTTTATCATGCTTGGTTATTCTTTCTCTCTTTTTTTTGCAGCTTTTTTATTCCTTGGGTTTTTTTTATTTGCTTTATCCTAACCTTGCCATTCTGTTTGCTGCTATTAGTATCATCTAATAGTGTATATATATATATTTCTTTACTTTGATTCTGCTTTTTGGATCTTTCTTGGCTTTTCAACCTGTCTTGGTCTTTCAACCTTTAACAAACAACTTTCGTCATGCCAAGTACATGCTTTTTGCTTACAAACAAGCATTTGCTTCCTTACAAATGTTTCATTGCAACTCTTATTGTTCTTCCAGCTGTGCTTCTTAAAAAAGTGCAACAGATTTTTTGTTGTTGTTGTTTTTGTGTCTACCATGGTTTAGCCCTGGATTTGGATTATTTTTGGATCTTAGAAATGCATGTATCTCACTGCAGTATTCCATCAAAATTTCAGAGAAACCAGGTGCTGCTGCCCCAGCACAGGTTGCACCATCACCACCACAAGAAGTTAAGAAATTTGACAACTTGTTCTTCATTGAAGTGCCAAAGAGTGTCCATATCGTTGAGAGTAAGTGACTCTTCTTTAAATTGTATTTATTTTTTGGTGGACTGTTTTCAAATGCAAAGTGTAATCGAATTTATGTGTGATTCCTGTCTTTATAGAAGGTACAGCTACCTTCATTGCTAAAGTTGGTGGTGATCCCATTCCCAATGTGAAATGGATGAAGGGCAAATGGAGGCAGATGACTCACGGTGGCCGCATCAGTATTGAACAAAAGGGCCAAGAAGCCAAGATGGAGATCAAAGAGGTGACCAAATCTGACTCTGGTCAGTACAGATGCGTCGCCTCCAACAAACATGGAGAAATTGAATGCAGCACTGACTTGAATGTGGATGAGAAGAAAGAGACAACTGTAGAAATGGTCAAACTGAAGAAGTAAGTGTTTAAAATATCAAACCAGTGGTCTGATTGTTATTATTAATGTGCCATTTGTGCATGTTTTGAGCAGTACTTATTTTCAGATTGCATGAAAGGAGTAAAAAATGTACTCCAAGTCTTTCCAAAATTAATTGGTTTATTTATTTTGAATGATATTTTGAATTATCTACTTCTGTGTTCAACAGAAGAAAGAGTAACTCAACTTTGAAACAAGTATAGGATTAAATAAAATATTGAATATTACAATAATAGAATATTGAGAGAATGTTTATTTTTTGGTGAACTATTCATTTAGCAGTTCTTATAGACCACTTGCAATTATGCTATGGACCACTAGGGATCAGGAACACTCTGAACAACACTGGTTTTGTATGATACAAGATTAAGCTGTTTTGTTTTATTTTACAGGACACCGTCTAAGCAGAAAAGCCCTAAAGAGGAGAAAGAAATTGACATTGTTGAATTGCTTAGAAATGTTGATCCCAAGGAGTATGAGAAATATGCTCGCATGTATGGCATCACAGACTTCCGGGGTCTCCTTCAAGCTATTGAGTTTTTGAAGAAGGAAAAAGAACAAGAAAGTGGAAGACCGGTAGGATTACAACTATTGTTTTTTTTTGTATTAATTTATGATCAATTTTGGAAACTTTGTGTTTACTGAAATTATTAAACATTTGTCCTAAGTTTGCCAATGGGAGATTTCAGTGTCTTGTCACTTAACTGCACTGTAACCAAAACCCTTAAACTCTTGTGTGTCAATTTAAAAAACTTTATATATATCATCATTTAATGTGTTTTACACTTTCAATGACATTTTTGTCAGCATCAGTCCTGATCATAACTACCAAAAATTATTTTATCTAAAGTATTTTACCCCTTCAAATTACAGTTACTAAATTAAACTAAATTAAATGTTGAATATTCCAAATACTAAGGTCTTAGCAGATAACACTCTTTGATAAGTCATTGTCACATAGAAAAAATAAACATATATACAAACATCTAAATGAGTTTCCCAGCTCCTGAAGTCATGAATCAGTGTGTCGGGTACATGAATTCCTCCACTGTTAAGTGTAGTAAGGATTCTGGCTCTCTAACCTTTGGTGATGTTGAAACGCCCCCATTGTAGAACATCACTTTATCACATAACTAGGTTTTTTATTATGTTATTTAATATAAATTTATATTAAATATAAAATGTACCTGCTAAATTTTAGAATGAAATCAGTTAATAAATGATTGCTAGATTGTTTTGTACCCTTTCAAACTTTAATTTATGCTTAAATAAATACGTTTTTTTTTTTTTTTTTTTTTTTCAAACTCATGGGTCATCATGGTGGGTGAGTTGTTTCATGTGATTTATTATTTATTTCATGCTTCAGAACAATTGTCAAGGGACCATGGTTTTTATTAAGGGAATCCTGGTTTGCACAGTCCATTATAAGACTTTTCAGGGAAAGAACATTTTAGTGCAATGAAAGATTTTTGCAATTTAGACAGACATTTAATTGATTTTAATTGATTAATGTTTTTTTTTTTACATTTACTAACTCTATGGTCAAGAAAGGTTTGTAGTGACATTAAACTTTAAACTCTTGTCTCTCAAACCAGGAATGAAAGATAAGTATGCTAATTGTTTAAATGCTTGGATTTATTACATTTCAGGAAGGGGAAAGTGTTGCAAGAGAGTCTGAAGAGGATTTGGCTAAACTTGTTGCTGATTTGCAAAAAAGGATGGAACAAACTGAGGTTTGTATTTTTAAATGTATTTATATAACAATTTAAACCAATTGTTATTTTAAGACTTCAGCCAGTGCAGTATTCACAGAGTAGAAATGATATGAAATGACTCAAATTTATAAATCCTATAAGTATATTTATGGTTTCTATGATTTAATCAGGAACATAAAATCAAATGGCACATTTTACAGAATAATAGCGTAAGCATATATTTTAAACAAAGCATTTCAGGAAACCTCTGTTGTGTGTTAAATTATCCTGTTAAACTGTTTAAAAATTTACAAGAATTTTTAGGCACTTTCCGGTTGTCAAACTAGTGTTGTTTAATGATGATACAAAAAATAAATACTAATACGTTATTTTGAGTATGGTATCCTCAAAACATTATGTGATTTGCAGCATAGTCATATGTCTCTTTGTTTTACATGCAGCCTGTAACTGTGGCACGTGACATCACGGACCAGACAACTACTGTTAAGAAGGAAGCTGTGTTTGAATGTGAGATCAAGATTAACTACCCTGAAATCACTCTGTCCTGGTACAAAGGAACTCAAAAACTTGACAGTGGTGACAAGTATGACATCAAAATTGTGGGTGATCGTCACATCTTAAAAATCAAGGACTGCCAGACAAGAGATGAGGGCAATTATCGTATTGTGTGTGGCCCACATATCTCCAGTGCCAAACTGACGGTGTTGGGTATGTAGTAACATTATTGGAGATTTATTTTAATGAATGCCTCACGTTTAATTAATATGCGTTTTACAATATTGACTTTTATTCTTTCTGCAGAAGCTGAGGTGGAAAAACCTATGCAGGATGTGGCTGGTAAGGAAGGCCAGACATGTACATTGACTTGCCAGTTGTCTGTACCTAATGTAAAAACCCAGTGGTTTAAAAATGGAAAGCTTTTAGAGCCTCACAGCAGATATACATGTGCTGTGGCCAATTACACTCAGAAGCTCTCAATCAAAGATGTTAGGCCAGAAGATCAAGGAGAATATACATGCACATATAAAAATCTTGAAACGACTGCCAATCTTTGGATTGAAGGTTGGTATAGATTCACTGAACTGTCAGACTTGCAGTGTATTTACTGTAAAATAGACCATCTACTAACCTCTTCTATCATCATCTGTGACTTCTTCCTAACCTCTTCACCACACTCTTTTTGTTTTAAATGCCAGGAATGTTGTCTTCATTTTTTTCCTGGCTTTCTTTTGTAGCAAAACTTAAGAGACTATATTAGGCATATACAAATAGATTCCGCTCCTAATCATCCACCTTGCGTTATTCCTTTCTAGCTGAGCAAATACATTTCACCAAACGCATCCAGAACATTGTGGTGCGAGAACATCAGTCCGCCACTTTTGAGTGTGAGGTGTCTTTCGACAATGCAGTTGTAACATGGTATAAGGACACTTGGGAGCTTAAAGAGAGCCCCAAATATACATTCCGAAGTGAAGGGCGACGCCACTTCATGATCATCTGCAATGTTTCCTCTGCCGATGAAGGTTTGTGGAGTTCCAGTGGGGAACCATTTTTCGTTATTATAATATTACTTAAGAAGGCCCATTTAACCGAATTAATAATTCTTTAGGCGTATACTCGGTCATTGTCAGATTGGAGCCCAGGGGTGAGGCTAAAAGTACAGCTGAGCTTTACCTGTCAGGCAAAGGTCGGTACAGCTGTCGTGCTCCAGCATTCACTTAACAAACATTCTCTAGTAAATTAAGGCTCCTCACGTTTATTTTTTCTATTTTTTTTTCTCAGAAATTGAAATAGAAAGGGTACCTTATGGTAAGTATGTGACATTTACATTTTTTAAACACCTAGAGTATATCCCCTGCTGAAAAAAACAGCATGTGCTGGTGAGGTATGTTTTGATGCTGGTTTATGCTGGTTCTTACTGGTCTATTGCTGATCATGTCTGCCCGGGACTAGTCTTAGCCTCAGAAATCACGCCAAGCACTGCCCATGGACTTTGGCTAAACTTCAGATGGATACAGCACACTTTTCTGAAAACACTTAAGCAGATCCTCAGTTATCCTCTGATTGGTTTTAATATACAAGATTTCCAGGAGTTGAGTGTGAAAAAAGTGCTCGTTAGAAAACTTGAATATATGAATATGAATCAGTGATATACTTCCTGCACACCCGTCTGTTATTGTGAGAGTAACTTTGTGACAATAAGCATTTATCAATTTGACTTAAATGCTGGATTATTAAAAGTATGCTATACTCACTGCATAAAAGCTATAACTTGTTATGTCGACAAACATGCAGGGATGCTTATATACTCTTTTTTTCATGGCAGTGAAAACCTTAAAATATTGTGTCATTGTGGTTATAAAGATAAGAGAAAGACATTGTTTAAGACAGTAACTGTTTTTAAATTGAGGATACTCACAAATACATCAAGAAAACTTTCACTCAGTCATCTGTCATCTTAGTCTGACTGATCTTTATGTAGAAATTTGTCACTAATATAATGAATGAAATTCAGAACAAAATACACATACTTGTTTTGCTGAGTTCCTATATGTTTTACTGACAGATCATTTAGAGTATTGATGTGTTGTTGCTGTAAGCTTTTAAAGACTTTTGTAAATGAATGATGCACGATTTCGGGTGTAATAATAAAAATAGAATAATGAGATAATAATAATAATGGGTGGTCCTTGACTATTCAAAGTGGCCAAAGTTCTCAGACCTTCAGCTGTCAGTCTGAGGTCTGGCTAGGCAAGACTAGACCGGGACCAGCAGAAAACCAGCATAAACCAGCAAGTCTGCATTAAAACCTACCTTACCATCCTATGGTGGATTTTTCAGCTGGGTCTGTAATGCATATTGACAGTTTTTCTCACACAATCAATTCATTTCTGTAAGCAAACTAAAGAATGTTAAATAACACTCACACAGACATCCCAGATACATCAATACAAGTGCCTGAGGCAGCTACATTAACCATTGAAGGTAAGATTTGGGATCTTATTTAAATTTACACAATTAAAATATACAAATCAGTATCTACAGACAGTTACTCATACATTTATTATTTTCCAAAAAAAGCGGAGTCTTCTATGGAGTATTATCATTATGAGGAAAAAATGGAAACACAAGGTAAACTGCCTTATTATGAGAATAAAACTAACTTTTTCATGTCATCATATTCATATAGTGCTATTCACTAAAATTGCCAAAAATATCTCAAATCTTTGTAGATCTATTAACTTCATTTCTTAACCAAGCATCTGTTCACCAACCACACACACAAACTAATGTAAAAGAATAACACGTTTGTGCGAGTTTTGTTTTGTCTGTTCTTCAACATCTTGCGTGAAATAACCAAATAACGTCACATTTGACGTCACATTTGAAAGAACTTGTCGTTGGACATGTGTAACGACTTTTTACCCTTTACCAGAGTATGTGAGCTGGGCAGAAGAGAGTGTTGTAGAGGAAATATCAGACACAGGTATTACTGAGAGCTTTTGGGTCAACAAATATAATTCAACATGATGTTCTAACCTTCTTTTATCTTTTGCCTTCATAATGTTATATGTATGTATGTATTTGTTTATAATAAAATCTGTATTTATCCCCCCATGTGTCTTCACCATACCCCCAAAATACACCATTAATTTGTCCTGTGTGTGTTGTTGTGTGTGCTGTCATAGATTTACTAGTGTTACTTGGTTAATGTGTCTACATTATTCAACATGTATGTTAAATTTTGTCTTTTCATGTTTCTTCAAAGCCAGATACTCATGGCTATTATTCTAAGTTCTTTCTTTTTCTCATCAGCTCCAAGGGTCCCAATCGAAGAGTCCGTCACTAGAAAAACTATGGGAATGAGAGAGGAAGCTCGAGCGACAGGTAATGAAAGAGTAAAAAGCAACTCGCTGCTTTGCTTCTTGTTGGCAAACGTGCTTCATCTTCATGCCTGTCATGTTTATATGTCTGTCTGTAAAGTGTTTCAGTTTACTTTTCCATCCTCTGTTATGTTCTGTCATGCCTTATCAATGTTGCGTGTTAGTCATATGTGCTTCTGCAATATAAAACAATGTCAATATATTCATAAACATCAAAAAATTTAATTCTGCTCACAAATATGCACATTACGCTGCACATTTTTTGTTTGAACGTTGTTTTTGTTATCATCAACAGTGCGTTTTGCATTCTGTTGATGTGTCATTTCGTCTGTGTAAATTTCAATGATTTCTCCTTCATTTTCTTGATGCTCTTGCATGATATGGTTGCTTTGAAACTAGCCAGTAGATTTGATATTATAGAGTAATCCTTCTTAATATTCTCAAAGAATTCGAGGAACCTGAACCATCTAAACCAGTGGAGCTAATACCTGAAGTACCTGAGAAAGGTATGCGATTGTCTGTCCCATGTTGTCCGCTCCAGTTGTGTTTAGTGTCAATAAGTTGTTTTAAATAATTGTGTGTCTAAAAAACATAAGCATTCTAACAATTCTTTATGTTCTGTCAGTATTCTTTATTCTGTCTAACTGAGTATTCTTACATTGTAATGATTTTTTGTCCAAAAAAGCCAAAATGCCTGTGGAAGAAATAGTTACTGCAGTTACAGTGCCAGAGCCAATTGAACGCCCCTCAGCAAAAGGTATGGAAAAACACATGGCAATATGTTCAATGTTAAATGTCAGATTAGCTGGTTATACATCTGTGCATAGTACACCTCTTAAGCTGATCAAGTCTTTTTTTTATAAAGTCTTCTTGTGAATGCAGGCATTTAAATGTTTGTTTGTTATATGTTATTGCAATTGACCATTTTTGCTTTTTGGATCTTACACATTGCCATCTTAAATTTGTTTTTTTTTGTTTTTTTACTTATGCTTTGTGTCCTTATTGATGTTGAGTACTTGTCCTTAATCTTACTACTTGCAAAACCAATTGTCAAATCTTATGTCTGTCATTTCTTGTTGTCTTTCTCAGTTTGGGGTTTGAATTTACCTGTTTTCTTTCATGTCCTAATTCTTCTGAAACTGTAAATTTTCTAATGCCAAAAAATATGTGTTATATGAAAAAGTGCCACAGCCACCTCTAGCTCCTGTGGCTCCAGCACCTAAACCCGAAGAGCCTAAAGCTGTACCAGTAGCTGAGCCCAAACCAGAACCAAAGCCTAAACCTGAAATTAAGCCAGAGCCTCAGCCTACACCTGTGAAGAAACCTGAGCCACCTCCAGCCAAAGGTATTGTAAATTCTTATGCTTCATGTTGTGTAGGATTCTTGTCTGTAAGGATTTCATGTACCCATCTTTGTTGTTGCAATTGTCTATCTTCCACAGGGAAGAGCATGTACTGTGACACTGTATGTTCTTAGGCATGTGGTAGGGAAAACTGTAACTGTAAACTATACAATGCATGTTCTTTAAAGTTCTTGAAGAGGAAACGAAGCCAAAAACACCAATTCAAGAACCACCTAAGAAAGTGCCAGCTAAACCCGAGGAAGCTATTGTGGTACCAACTGAAGAACCTCCAAAGAAAGGTATAGACTTTGTTTTTTTGTTTCTGTATGTTTATTTCTTTAACCATCCACAGTCTTATGAGGACCTCATTTTGTTTATGTCAGTGTCTTTGTTCTGCATGATAACTGTTGTTTTTTTTTGTTTTTTGTTTTTGCTGTACTCTTATTGTTATATTTTGTTCTCATGATTTGCATTGTGTGTGTTTCTTGTCTACATGCAATTCATAAATGTTTTTGTTGTTGCCATTGTCCAGCTTCCATTAGGAAGCATGTATGTGTGACACTGTGTGTTCTTTGATGTTTGGTTACAAACTTTAATCTTAAAAAAATGCAATGTATATTCTTTAAAGTTCTTGTAGAAGAAAAGAAACCAAAACCACCAGTTCAAGAACCACCAAAGAAATTGCCTACTAAACCCGATGAAGCCATTGCTGTTCCAACTGATGTACCTCCAAAGAAAGGTATTGACTCACTATTTGTATATAGGGCTATTTTGTTTGTACAGTTTATTTCTTTAGTAATATGCTATGGTCTTATGTGTAACGCCTAACTTTTCTGTGGCTTTGTTTGTCTTTGTCCTGCAGTATTATTAGGCTTCAGTGTGTGTTATGTGTCTGTTAAAGTTTACTGCATATGTTTTGTCATGACGCTTTTTGAAAAGATTTTCATATATTCGTCTTTATAGGTACTATTGTCTAGCTTCCATTAGGAAGTGTATTTTAAGTGACACTGTGTGTTCGTTGATGTTTGTATAAAAATGAATCTTTCAACAAATAAATGCATGTCTCTTAAAGTTCTTGTGGAGGAAAAGAAACCAAAACCACCAATTCAAGAACCCTCAAAGAAATTGCCAGCTAAGCCTGATGAAACTATTGTAGTTCCCATTGAAGAACCTCCAAAGAAAGGTAAAGGTATAGACTCAATTTATCAATGTATTGCAGATTTGTTGTGTGTTTCTTTATTAACTTGCCACACTCTAAAGAGGAACACATGTCCTCATTGTGGCTTTTGTTTATGTCATTGTCTTTGTCCTGCAGTATAATTACATTTTAGTGTATGCTTGTTGCGTGCTGTTTATTGCTTATATGTTCATATGTCCGTCTTTTTGTTGCAATTGTTTATCTTCCGTTAGGAAGTGTATTATATGGGACTTTGTGTGTTCTGTGACATTTGCTTATGAAAATGCACCTTTAAACAATTAAATGCATGTCCTTTAAAGTACTTGTGGACGAAAAGAAACCAAAACCACCCATTCAAGAACCACCAAAGAAATTACCAGCTAAGCCTGATGAAGCCATTGCAGTTCCCATTGAAGAACCTCCAAAAAAAGGTATTGACTCACTTTTTGAACGTAGGGCTTTTTTGTTTCTGTTGTACATATATGTGTGTTTCTTCTTTTAACTTGCCACACTCTTACGAGGACCACATTTCCTCTGTGTCTTTTGTGTATCTTATTGTCTTTGTCCTGCTGTATAATTGTATTTTAGTGTATGCTTGCTGCGTACTGTTTATTTCTTATGTGTTTTGTTATTTGAAATTTCAAAGGGATTTTTATATGCTTGCCTTTATTGTTGTAATTGTCTAGCTTCCGTTAGGAAGTGTATTGTATGTGACTGTTTGTTCTGTGACATTTGCTTATGAAAAAGCATCTTTAAACAATTAAATGCGTGTCCTTTAAAGTTCTTGTGGATGAAAAGAAACCAAAACCACCCATTCAAGAACCACCAAAGAAATTGCCAACTAAGCCTGATGAAGCCATTGCAGTTCCCATTGAAGAACCTCCAAAGAAAGGTATTGACTCCCTTTTTGGAAGGAGGGCTGTTTTTGTTGTGCAGATGTGTTTATTTTTTTAACTTGCCACACTCTTATGAGGAACACATGGCCTTTCAGTGGCCTTTGCTTGTAATTTTCGAACTTGTTGTCGTCTCTGTTGTAATTGTCCAGCTTTCATTAAGAAGCATATTGTTTGTGACATTGTGCTAATGAAAATTAATCTTAAAACAATTAAATGCATGTCCTTTAAAGTTCTTGTGGAGGAAAGGAAACCAAAACCACCAATTCAAGAGCCATCAAAGAAATTGTCTGCTAAGCCTGATGAAACCATTGCAGTTCCAACTGAAGAACCTCCAAAGAAAGGTATAGACTCACCCTTTGTAAGCAGGGCTATTTTTGTTATACCTCTTTCTTTATTAAATTGTCATACTCAAAAAACATTACCTTAAATGACATTTGGTGTGTGCTTATCAGAATTATTCTTAAAACACAATGCATGTTCTTTGAAGTTCTTATGGAAGAAAAGAAACCAAAACCAGCAATACAAGAACCACCAAAGAAAGTGTCAGCGAAACCTCAACAAGCCTCTGCAGTAGAAGAACCTCCAATAAAAGGTATAGGCACATACTAGGTGTTTTATTTAGGGCTATTTTGTTTGTATTCTCTTCTTTATTAATTCCACACTTCAATGAAGAACACAGAGTGGATTTGAAGAACACAAGATTATGTTCAGTCTATGTTCTTGTCTTTGTCCTGCAATATTATTGGGATTGCATGCATTCTTGTTGGTAGCTTCTACCATAATTTTTATCTTACTTCTTGATTTCTTAAATATCTTAAGTATTTAATATCTGCCTGAATGATCTTTCATTCATCTTGTCTTTTATCTTGTCACTCTTGAAACAGTGCGATTTGAAGCATTCTTAACTTTAATGTTCTTTCTAAATACAAGAACCTTCCAAGAAGCCAGAGGCCCCTCTGTTATTGGCTACACAGAGAGAAGACTTGGTTGAGGAAAAACTGCCTAAAAAAGAGACTGTACCTAAAAAGCAGGAAATTGTTCCCCAAAAGGAGGAAATTGTACCTCAAAAGAAAGACGTTCCTCTATTTTCTAAAAAAGATGAGAATATTTTAGCTGAAAAGAAAGATGTTCATCTTACAAAGGACGAGGAAATTGTTCCTCAAAAGAGAAAGGTAGCAATTCCTGATAAAAAGGATGAGGCAATTGTACCCAAAAAGAAAGATGTTCCTCCTAGAAGGGAGAAGGAAATTGTTCCTTCAAAACAGGACATCCCACTTCCTTCTAAAAAGGATGAGCCAATTGAATATAAAAAGAAAGATGTCGTTCTTCCTGCTAAACAGGAAGATAAAATTGTTCCTCAAAAGAAAGAGGTCACTTTTCCTTCTAAAAAGGATGAGGCAATTGAACCTAAAAAGAAAGAAATGGTTCCCCCTGCTAGACAGGATGAGGAAATTGTTCCTCAAAAGAAGGAAGTTGCTCTTCCTTCTAAAAAGGATGAGGCAATTGAACCTAAAAAGAAAGAAATGGTTCCCCCTGCTAGACAGGATGAGGAAATTGTTCCTCAAAAGAAGGAAGTTGCTCTTCCTTCTAAAAAGGATGAAGCAATTGAATCTAAAAAGAAAGGTTTTTATCTTCCTTCTAAAAATGAGAATATAGTGCCTGAAATGAAAGATGCTTCTCTTCCTGCTAAACAGGATGAGGAAATAGTACCTAAAAAGACAGATGTTCCTCTTTCTCCTAAAAAGGATGAAGCAATTGAACATAAAAAGAAAGATGTTTCTTATCCTCATAGAAAGGATGAAGACATTGAACCTATAAAGAAAAAGGTTCCTCTTCCTCCAAATAAGGAGGATATTGTAAATCAAAAGAAAGATGTTCCTTTTCATGCTAAACAGAGTGAGGAACTGTTGCGTAGGAAGAAAGATGTTCCACTTCCTCCTAAAAAGGATGAGATAGTACCTCAAAAGACTCCTAAACAAGATGCATCTCAGACTACGCCTCATATGAAAGAGATCCTTCCCACACAAATTCCAGAGGAGGTAGAAGAAAAAGAAACTTTCTCCATACAAGAAGTGACACATCTACAGAAGGAAGTGATACTTGCTGCAGAAATTCTTTCAGAGAAGGAAGAAAGAGAGGAAATTTTCCTTAGAGAAGAAATTATACATCTTCAAAAAGAAGCTTCCCTTAAACCAAAGCTGGAAGAAAAAGAAGATTTATTGCCTAAAAAGAAGGAAGTAATTGCCATAACTAAAAAAGAAGAGCTCATAATGCCTAAAAAGAGAGAAATTCCTCTTCCTGCTAAAAAAGATGAAGACATTGTAACCCAAAAGAAAGAGGTGACCCCTACAAAAGGTATATCTACAACGATATCTGACAACATATTAGTCTTTTTTATTCTTTGCCGTCATGTCATAGAAACTTTTCTTTGAAGTTCTCTTTAGCTATTTCAATTTACTAATTTCTTTGTGTCTGTTGAGTCACATATGTTTGTCCCTTGTCCTTTTATCATTTTTCTTAATTAACCTCTTACCACTCGCCAGAGTGATCTCTTGATCTTATAGAATAGATTTTTTTTCTTAAATATTAAAACTGTGCTAACAGAAAATGAAATACTTTCTCAAGTAGTTTTGGATTCAACATGGAAAGAATCTCCGAAAGAAGACCTGCAAAGAAAGTTGGATACAACTCTTTTTCTCCCCCCAAAATATGAGATAACTGGAGGTACATAAATCAATCTGCATTGTATTTGTTTTCTGCCATTTCATTTTCAATCATTGCTCTTTTAGCCTATTTTTCTCTTGAACAGCATCGTTATTTTCATATTCTGTTAAGTCTGAACAGATACTTAGTGAAGCCATTTTTAGGCTCCGCCAACTGCATAAACACCACAAATCTTAAAAACTTGGCTTTCACTTGAACTCTTTAAAGTCAGCAACAGTGTTTGCTTGTCTTTATTTTTAGATCTTCCCTGCAAAACTAATGTTTTAATATTTACTTTCTTGTACTTTCTTTGTTGGGTACAAATTCGTATTTACACCCAAGATCTTCAAGAATTCACTTCTGATCTGAAGGATGATGAAATCATTCCAACAGACAGTCAAAGAATTGCAGTGAAGTCACTTCTTTTGGAAGAAACTCATAAAGAGGACATCTCTCATTTAGAACTTGTGTCACAAACAGACATACTCCATGGCGCAGTATGTAGCAAAGAAACTGAGAATTTACAAATTGAAAAACTGGAGGATTCTTTAAAAGAAAGTATATTGTCTTCAGAATTTACAACGAGTGAAACATTTTCTGATGAAGGGCTACCTAGAGAACTTGTAATGACAGGTAAGCTAAAGAGTGCTCACAATATGATTTTGAAATTGTGGATTGAGAGTTTTGTTTAGCTGCACCTCAAGTGTCCTTTAAAGCCCAGAAACAATATTATTTTACCTTCAGCTTATGGACATTTTTCCTCTGAATTCCAAGAGCCTTCCAAGAAGCCAGAGGCTGCTCAGTTTATTGCTACAGAGAGAGATTTAATCAAGAAAGATAGAGATGGAAAATTACCTCAAAAAAGAGGGACTGATGCTTTCCCCAAAAAAGAGACTGTTGCTGGCCCTAAAAAGAAGGAAATTTTGCTTCAAAATGAAGAACGTCTTCAAAAGAGAATTCAAAGCAAAACATTTGCTGATTCTCCCCAAAAGAATGAAGAAATTGCTGTAATAGAATTTTCCCCCCAAAAGAATGAAAAATTAACTCTTAAAATGAAAGAAGGTCCTCTTCCTCCTAATAATGAAAATGAAATTGCACTTCAAAACAAAAATATTCCTCATCCTGCTAAACAGGGTGAGGAAATGTTGCCTAAAGAGATTGATGATTGCTCTAGAAAGGCTGAGGAAGTTGTATTCGAAAAGAAAGTTATTGTTCTTTCTCCAAGAAAGAGAGAGAAAATTGCACTTCCAAAGAAATGGGTTCCTCTTCTTCCTAAAAAAGATGATGAAGTGTTATCTAAAAAGAAAGATGTTTCTTCCAGAAAGGATTGGGGAATATTCCCTAAAGAGAACGAGGTCCCTTTTGCCCCTAAAAATGTACATCTTCCCTCTAAAGAGGAAAATGAAATTGCACTTCAAAAGAAAGACTTTCCTCTTCCTGCTAAAGAGGATGACGATTTTTTACTTGAAGAGAAAGAAATTCGTTCCAAAAAAGATAAGGAAATTGAATTTGAAAAGAAAGATGTTGATCTTTCTCCAAGAAAGGAAGATAAAATTGTATTTAAACCAAAAGAGGTTACTCTTCCCTGTAAAACGAAAGACAAAATTGGGCTTCAATTGAAACAAGTTCCTCTTCCTGCTAAACAGGGTGAGGAAATATTGTCTAAAAAGAAATGCTTTTCTCCAGGACAGGATGAGGAAATAATGGCTAAAGAGAAAGAGGTTCCTTATATGTCAGGAAATGAATATGAAATTGTATTCAAAAGGAGAGACAATAATCTTCTCTATAAAGAGGAAGGCAAAATTGCACTTCAAAAGAAAGAGGTTGATCTTCCTGCTAAACAGGATGAGGAAATGTTACTTGAAGAGAAAGATCTTAATCTCAGTATGGACGAGGAAATTGCATTTGAAGAGAAAAGGATTGTTCTTCCTCCCAGAATGGAGGATGAAATTGAATCTGAAAAGGAAAAAACTTCTCTTCATAAAAAAGAAAAGGAAACTTCTCATCAAAAGAAAGAGGTTCTTCTTTCTGTTAAACAGAATGAGAAAAGGTTTCCTAAAAGGAAAGATATTTATCCCCGAAAAGAAGAGGAAATATTGCCTAAAAATGAGTATTCATATTCTCCTAAAAATGAAGACAAAATCAGATTTTTAAAGAAACAGGACCCTTTTTCTGTTAAACAAGATGAGAAAATCTTACCTAAAGAGAAAGATGTTTTTTCTCAAAAGGATCGGGAAATATTGCATAAAGAGAAAGAGGTTCTTTATGCCCCTAAAAATGTTTATCTTCCGTATAAAGAGGAAGATGAAGTTGCACTTCAAAAGAAAGACTCTTCTCTTCCTGCTAAAGGACATGATGGGAAAATACTGGCTAAAGAGAAAGATGTTTCTTATCCGGCTGAAAAGGAATATGAAATTGTATTCAGAAAGAAAGAGATTGATGTTCTTGCTAAACAGCATGAAGAAATGTTACTTGGAATTGAATCTAAAAAGGAAAAACCTCTTCTTCATAAAAAAGAAAAGGAAACTGCTGATCAAAACAAAAAGGTTCTTCTTACTGTTAAAGAAAATAATGAAACGTTTCCTAAATGCCAAGATATTTGTCCTAGAAAGGATGGGGAACAGTTTGCTAAAGAGAAAGAGGTTCCTTATTCCACTAAAAAGGAACATGGCATTTTATCGAGAAAGAAGTTTTATCTTCCCCATAAAAAGGAAGATGAATTTGAATTTCAAATGAAAGAGGATCCTCTTCCTGCAGAACAGGATGATGACATTTTACTTAAAGACAGAGTTTTTCATCCCAGAGAAAAAGCAGAAATTGTATTTGAAAAGAACCAAATGGTTCTTTCTCCCAGAAAGGAAGATACCATTATAGATCAAATAAAAGAGGTTCCTCTTCCTTGTAAAAAGGAAGAGAAAGTTGCACAAAAGAAAAAGGTTCCTTTTCCTGCTAAACAGGATGAAGAGGTTTCTCCTAGAAAGGAGGGACACATATTCTCTAAAGTGAAAGCAGTTCCTTATCCCCCTATAAAGAAAGATGAAATTGCATTTAAAAAGAGAGAAATTTATCCTTCATTTAAAAAGGAAAATGAAATTTCACTTCAAAAGAAAGAGATTCGCCTTCCTGTTAAACAGGATAATGAAATGCTACTTAAAGAAAAAGATGGTCATCCCATAAAGGATGATCAAATTGTATTAGAAAAAAATGAGATTGTTTCTCCCAGAATGGAAGATGACATATCTAAAGCAAAGGAAGGGTTTCTTTATAAAACAGAAAAGGAAATTGCCCATGCTAAACAGGATGAGGAAATATTGGATAAAAAGAAAGAGGTTCCTTATCCCTCTAAAAAGGAAGGTGAAACTGTATCTAAAAAGAAAGAGGTTTATCTTCCCTCTAAAAAGAAAGATGAACGTTTGCTTCAAAAGAAAGAGGTTCATATTCTTGCTATACCGGATGACGGCATGTTACAGAAAGAACTTTGTTCCAGAAAGGAGGATGAAATTGTATCTAAAAAGAAAGAAGTTCCTCTTTTTGATAAAAAAGAAATAGAAATTGTGCGCCACAAGAAAGATGTTCCTCTTCCCATTAACCAGTTTCCTGAAAGGGAAGAGGAGGAAACTGTGTTTGACAAGAAAGAAATGGCTTCTCTTCCCAAAATGGATGAAGGATTTTTACCTAAAAAGAAACCAGTTTCTTTTCCCCATAAGGATGATGTATCTGTCAGTCAAAAGAAAAAGATTCCTCTTGTTTCTTATATAGATGAAGAAAGAGTAACTCAGACTGAAGACATGACTTCCACTCCAACAGCAGAAGTAGTAGTTCTACTGAAAACGAAGCAGCCTCCTCAAACAGAAGAAATTGTGCATCAGAAGAAAGAAATAACCCCCTCACGTATTTTGAAAGAAAAAGAAAGTGCTCATAAAAAAACTGTTAATCTCTCACCCGATAGTGAAGGAGTTGCACATCTACATAAGGAAGTGCCCCACACAATAAAATTGGAAGATAAAGACAATAAGCCAAAAAAGGCTGTTGCATTTCCTAAAACAGAAGAACTTGATAAAAGACCAAAAGACCAAAAGAAAATGGTCATTTCTGAGGCTAAACAAAAGGAGAAAGATGACGTTCAGCCTAAAAATAAGGACTCGTTGGCTGTCAACAAAGCAGATTCTATAGTACATCAAAAGAAAGATGTCATTCTTTCATCTGAAAAGCTTGAAGAAATTAAGCCTCATAAGAAAGAGGTGATACCATCGGAAGGTATAATGACACGACAACATCTGAACAGTCTGTTTCTTGTTAGAAACTATTTTCTTTGAGCTTAAAATCTTTGAATCTTAAATCGTGTGTATATGTTTGTGTGGTCTTATGTGTCATTTGTCTGTTGTAATCAAGATAATTAACACATCAATTTCTTACAAGCTTAAATTACAGCAAGAACAACATTAATGAAATCTTACTAACCTCTTCTTTGTCCTGTCTTAAAGTCATAAATATTCTTACAAACAGATCTTTGCCATTTTCTCTGTTTTGTGTATAGAAACATTATATATTATGTTTGTTAAGTCTAACGATAAAGCTACCAAATCCAGGGTTATAATGCACAATTTTATCTGGGATGTACAGTGACAGAACCAGAGAGGAAACCATCTCCTGATAAGATACCAGAGACACCTGTTTCTGTGAAAGAAGTTGCACCCCCAAAAGGTACTATGGGGATTCTTCAACAAAATCTTCTTATTCCATACAACATTTTATGTTACAATTAGTCTTATCATGGTGGTCTATTTGTGTTGTTTGTCCTGTTTTTGTCATGTACAAAATCTTTAACATCTTGTACTCAAAACTTCACCTGTATATCCTTACTTCATTTTTTTTTCTCATCATAACATTCAAATTTGTAATTTTCACAGTTGAAAAGAAACCATCTCCAGAACCTGAAAGAAAGAAAGAAGCTTTGTCAGAGCCTCAGGCAAAGACAGTTTCACCAGAAGGTATTTCTTTGTTTAATGTTTTTGATATGTTTTGTCTAAAAGCAAAACTTGTATCTTTTAGCAAATTTTAACCTCAGTAGAGGCCCTTAATGAACTGCACATCTGCTGTTTTTTTCTGTTTCATTTGTGCTTTGTGTGTGTGTTTTAGTATCAGAAGGTTCATGCTTAGTGAACCGCTCTTAGAAAACTGCGTGTAATACTGTTTTTTCATAATGTAATTATGAAAAATCATTAAAGCTCTTTCTAGGTGCTTAAACATGCTCCAACTTTATATGGACACATGTCTGCATGGATGAGAATTGTCTAATTTCTCTACTGCTTTAACTGCTTGAGATATCTCCACACTTCCTTTTGACTTGACCTTGAAGTTCACTTGAATTTTTCTTGTTTTAATCTATAGTTTGGTATCTCATACTGCCACAAATGTTTTGTACTAAAATGACTGATTTTTTATTTTGACTTGCACATATATAGGTAATATGCATGTAATAACTCGGTGTCAGTTTCTTAACCTCGATAGAGGTTCAAAATACTTTATTCTTTCATCGCATTTTATCTTAAACATCTTTCAACTTGAATTACATCCAACAACACTCTTTGTTTTTAAGTTAAAGTGGTTGATAAGAAAGCTGAAGATAAACTAATCTCAAAGCCCAAGGAAGAGAAGATTATTCCAACAAAAGGTATTACGTTAACCTCAAGTCTGCACCCCTGTAAATCCCTGTAAAAGAATGGTTCACAAATCTTATCTTGTCTTTGAAATTCTTTTTGAAGTACCTACACCTAAAGAACCAGAGAAACCAAAACCTGCATCAAAAGAAGAACCAGTACCAATTGTCGAACCAGCGGAAGGTACTGAAATAGAAACATTTCTTCATAAATACCTTCACTAAAATATATCTTTGAAAAATGATCTTTAATGAAAAAAAATATGTTTCTAATAAAAGGTAGGTCATAACATGCTGTTATGTATGTCATGCGTCTTGCATGGAATCCAATATGTGTAAGATGCACACAGCATTCTCATTCCACTCAATAAAGAGGGGTGCCTTTATCTCTCGCAACCAATTACTCACAAATAATAAAATCTAAGTGTGTCTAAATAGATTCACGCTACACATACTAAATCAAAGCTTCTTTCTGCAGATTTAGAATTTTAATGTTTTAGACTCCTTTCATTACACCATTTGAGAAACTATTGTTATTTTTAACTTGTTTTAACTTTTTTATGATTGCATTTCTAAACCAGATGGTGAGAAGGAACCAGTTTCTGCACCTGGACCAGTGAAGAAAGGTAACAATATTTCAACAAATAAAATCTCAAAACTCCAAATCTTTTCTCACAGATTGTTGAGCCATTTCAGATGATATGTTTTCTTCAGTTGTATTATGTGGGATGTTGAAATGTATCTGTATTGAAAATATGTTGTATGTTGTCAGTACCTTTGTCAGTTTGTTTGTTATTGATCGTGTCCTTCAGTCTTGTATTGTGTTTTTTGTCTTGTCATATTTTGTTCTACTGGGACGTCAGTAGATGTATGTATTAAATATGTTCATTGTGCTGTGTTTATGGTCTGTATCTATGTATTGTACGTTTGTATGTATGTATTGTTCGCTTTATAATGCGATGCATTTCCAAATCTAAAGGCAAAGTTCTTAAAATCAAGGATGAAGAAGGAAGATTTGAAATTCCCACATTGAAGAAAGCTACAAGGTTATCCAAAGATAAAGAGGAAGATCAAGAAATGGTAAAACTGAAAAAAGTTCTCAAACCAGAAGAAGAGGAATATAAGGAAAGTCCAAAAGTGTATGCTGAGGCTAGCACAGAAGTTATGATAACTGAAAGTTATGAGGCAGAAATGCATTTTGAGACTTATGAAACTACCAAGAGGGTTGAGAAAATTCAGCCTGAGGTAGACAAAAAGAGATCTGCTGAACCTGACCGAGCACCACCTAAGATAAAACCAGAAAGTGAAGTAGAAGACAAAGCAAAGAAAACAGCAATAGGAAGGGTTCCAAAAAAAGATACACCAGAGGAGCCTGGCATAGCTCTAAAAAAGGTTAAAAAGTTACCATTAGACACAGAAGAACCTGAATCTGTCAAGTTAAAGCCATTTGAAAAACCTGTGAAAACGCATCCTGAAACTGAGAAAGACACCAAAAAAGATGAAAAAGGAAGAGAACCTGCAACTTTTGACAGAAGTAGGGAACCAATTACTTTTCAGAAAGGAGAGTGGCCTGAAAAGGATGAGAAGACAAAAGAACCGGATGTGCCTGTGAAAAAAGAAAAGCCTTCTACTCCTGACAAAAAGGTGCCAGATGAAGTCGCTGTTAAAGCTGTAACCAGACCTGCAAAGGATGAAGTCCCTACAGAACCTAAAGAGAAATTACTTAAGGGTAAAGGAAAAATTCCATCTAAAGATCTGGAGCCTGAGAAGGTTCAACTGAAACCTTTTACGAAGAAACCTTCAGCTGGATCACCAAAAGAAAAGGAGGCCCCAGAGCCAAAAGACAGAAAACCAATTGAATTGTCACCACTTAGTAGAGCACCAAAAGATGAAATTAAAAAAGAGCCAAGTATTCCAACCAAAAGAGTTGACAGTCAAGAAACTCCAGACAAATCTAAAGAGGTTGAGAAGATTCCTACTCCAGTCCCTGTAGAAGACAAAATTACACCTCCTAAAAAGGTTACCCCGGTAAAGAAGATTACACCCAAGGAAGATGAGAAGAAGCCTATTGTTATCAAAAAGGGTGTTTTACCCATGGAGGCTGAGGAGAAAGAAGACATAAAACTTAAACCAGTTGAACGTGCAAAGAGTGGAGTAGAGCCTGAAAAGACTCTTTCACCCAAGGTTGAGAAAACAAAGCCAATTGAATCTGTTCCTGTGCAGAGAAAGTCAAGTGATGATTTAACAAAGATACCAAAGAAAATTTCACCTAAAGACTCAACTGAAGCTGTTATCTTGAAAAAAATACCTCATAAGATTTCACCTCAGGAGGAAAGTCCTCAGATTTCTGAACAAGACAAGATACCAGTCCTAAAGGAGCTATCTCCAGGAGCTGTAGAGTTAAGAAAAGTCTCAACTCAGTTTGAGGAAGAAGTATTTGAAGAAGAGTTTGAATATGAAGCCGAATATGAAGATGAAGAGGAAGAAGCATGGGGATGGGAGCTTGCTTCTCGAGACAGTTATGGCTCAGAAGGCTCTGAAGAACAATATTTGGAGGAAGGGGCACTTGAGACTCCTGGGATGCCAGGGGGTAGACGAGGTGAGAGGGTCGCTGTAAAGTACATCAATGAATGCTTCATTTTCCGTGGTATGGAAATCAGCGCCCTGTTGTCATTTATTTTCACCCCAGATAATTCCCATGTCTTCATCCATGTCTGTTCACTTACTGTAAATCTTGTGCCGCCTCCTTCATCTTCTTCAGTCTTCATTGTGGCATGTGTTTTGTACTGTATTTAATGTCTTTCATCTTATTTGTTGTTTGTCTGTGTCTTCATTGAGCTATAAATATAACTACTGGTGGTAAAGAATGGTCATTTTGTTGGGATCATAATTTGTCATCTAACTTGCCATTAATTGGAAGCATGATTTTATCATCTTCATGACCCTTCATTAATATTTCCCTTTTGATTTAAGTGTTTCATTACTAGATATTTTAATTCAACTTAAAATATATATTTTTATGTCCATGGACTGGAATTAATTAATTATTGTTTGTTTAGAGGGAAAGCCCAAAGAGGAAACTGGAAGAGGCAGAGGCTTGAAACGTATGTTTATTTTATTATATTGTTTTTTATGGTTCTCCCCCAAAAATCTTAAGTTCTTGTCTGTACATTTACTTTTGAGAGCTCTGGAAGACATTTAACTGCATGACATATATTTTACTTATCATGAAGCATTAGGACTAATACATCTGTTTTTGCATTACAGCAAAACAAACTCCTTCTCCTGGTGAAGGTGGAAAGGGTAGAGGGCTGAAGCCTGGTGCTGGTGGTGACAAACCTCCAGCAGATTCACCATTTGGTTTCCAGCTCAAAGCCGTCCCCTTGAAATTTGTGAAGGAGCTCAAAGATATTGTGTTGCAGGAGGCTGAGTCAATTGGCTCCTCTGCGGTATTTGAGTGCCAGATCTCTCCATCTACTGCTATCACCACCTGGATGAAAGATGGAAGCAATCTAAGGGAGAGTCCAAAGCACAAATTCACATCTGATGGCAAAGATCGCAAACTGCAAATCATTGATGTACAGCTTTCAGATACTGGAGAATACACATGTGTTGCAAAGCTTGGCAACAAGGAGAAGACCTCAACTGCTAAACTTATTGTTGAAGGTTGTGCATTAATTATGACTACAAATCATAAATATAAAGTAAAAATTTAATACAAACAAAATAAACTTCTGTTTATTTGCTTTAATAGAGTTACCAGTGAAATTCACAAAGACTCTGGAGGAGGAAATGTCTGTGATTAAGGGACAGCCGATGTACTTAACCTGCGAGTTGAGCAAGGACAGGGATGTGGTCTGGAAGAAAAATGGAAAAGAGCTTAAGCAAATTGCTGGCAAAGTTCAAGTCAATGTTATTGGACTGCAGCGATCTGCTACGATCCAGGACACCAATGACGATGATGCTGGTGTTTATACTTGCGAGTGTGAAGACATCAAGACACAAACCAATGTCAAAATTATAGGTATGCCTACAGAAAATCTTTATGGTTGTTTAACTCCATTATAATTCTATATCAAAATAAAATAACTAAATACATATTGCAGAAATAATCAGAGACTGGTTGACAAAACCTTTGAGGGACCAGCATGTGAAACCAAAAGCTACCGCCACATTCAAGTGTGAACTCTACAAGGACACTCCCAACTGGAAGTGGTTCAAGGGAGATGAAGAAATTCCCACTGACCCTACGAACAAGACTGATGTGAAAAAAGATGGCAAAGAGATCACACTTACAGTCAAGAATGCTCAACCTGATGATATTGGAGAGTATGCCATAGAAGTTGAGGGCCGCAGATATACAGCAAAACTCACTCTCGGAGGTTTGTTAAGAAGTATTTTAATTCATTTTCTTATTGCAGAAGATTGTTTTTGTTTTCTCTTAAATACTCTTTATGTCTAAATGTAGAGCGTGAAGCTGAGATCCTGAAGCCTCTTGCTAGTGTGGAGGTAGTTGAGAAAGGAGAAGCCAGCTTTGATACTGAAATTTCAGAAGACGATGTGCCTGGTGAATGGAAACTTAGAGGGCAGGTTCTGACAAGATCACCGGTAGGCTTGTATATTTTTGAAGAAGCTCTATCACTTTATATAATCTATTTTTCCTTAGTAATTTTATAATATTTCATCCCCAGACATGTGATATCAGAGCTGAGGGAAATAAAAGATTCCTTACTTTGAAAAATGTTCAACTTGACCAGGCTGGAGAGGTTTCCTACCAAGCTTTGAATGCCATCACCAGTGCAATGCTAACAGTCAAAGGTAGGTTGATAATGAGTATAAATTGAATGTACAAACAGGAAATGCAGTGCGTACAAACTGTAGAGGGTGAACAATAACTGTTTTGTGATAACTGTTATTCACACCCTTAGAAATTGAAATGGACTTCACAGTCCCATTGAGGAATGTTACTGTGCATGAAAAGAAACAGGCAAAGTTTGAGTGCACAATCACAAAAGATGTGCCAAAAGTATTGTGGTTGAGAGGATCTGATATTGTAACATCAGACCAAAAGTATGATATCATTGATGATGGAAAAAAACACATGTTGGTTATAAACCACTGTGAATTTGAGGATGAGGGAGAATACACTATTGAGGTGTTGGGTAAAACTTCAACAGCCAAACTGACAGTTGAGGGTAAGTATTTTTTTTATCCAGGCAATGTTTCAGTCAACATGGGGGTGCTCTGAAAATGTGTTTTGTTCAGAATATCAACAAGATAAAATGGTTTTGCCCTGGACTAACACATTATAGGTATGCGGCTGAAATTCGTCTCACCAATATCCGATCAAACTGTAAAGGAAGGTAAAACAGCTCGGTTTGAGCTTGAACTGTCTCATGACAACGTACCGGTGACATGGTACAAAAATGAAACAAAACTGCATCCGAGCAGAACTGTACTTACGCATGTTGATGGAAAGAAACATATATTAGAAGTCAAGGATGTCACTTTAGATGATACTTGCCAAATAAAAGCAGAAGCTAAAGGAATATCGACAACAGCAAACTTGACGGTGCTAGGTAACTTTTAATATTTTGTTTTGCATTCTGTTTTTGTGTTGAAGATGATAATGAAGAATGATGCTGGTGGTTGGAGTGGTGACAAAATAAGTTGTCTTACTAGTTGTTTTATTCCACAAAATAACATGCTCTCTAATTTCCTTTTTTACTTTCTACATTTTATTTTAATATAGAGGGAGATGCCTACTTCACAGTTAAACTACAAGATTACACCGCAGTTGAGAAAGATGAAGTCAATCTTGACTGCGAGTTAAGCAAAGATGTACCTGTGAAGTGGTTCCACAATGAGACTGAAATTAAAGCCTCCAAGATGGTTGCCATGAAAGTTGAAGGAAAACGTAGAATCTTAAACATCAAGAAGGTTGAAGACAAAGACAAAGGTTTATATGTTTGCGACTGTGGAACAGACAAGACTTCATCCACACTGAACATTGAAGGTCAGTGATCATCAGTGAAGATTATGTCCATAAAATATAGATATAGTTGCTTTTTGTCCCTACAAACCTACAGTGAGCAGGGTTTTGTTCTAAATAAAATATATGAAATTTATTTTCTCAATTTTAATCAATTTTAGCTCGTGACATCAAAGTGGTGCGTCCAATGTATGGTGTTGAGCTCTTTGATGGTGAGACGGCTCGTTTCGAAGTGGAAATTTCTGAAGATGATGTCCATGGCCAATGGAAACTGCAAGGAGAAGTTCTCTCTCCATCACCTGTAAGACTACTAAAGGTATTTAAAACGGTAGCACGTAATGTTTGAGTCAATGTCATAATTGCATTTTTGATTTTGTGGCAACAGGATGTTGAAATCATCGAAGATGGTGCCAAACACACCTTAACTTTGTACAACTGCAAAGTGTCCCAGTCTGGAGAGGTTTCCTTCCAGGGTGCCAATGCAAAGTGTTCTGCAAATCTAAAAGTGAAAGGTACTGCATGCCAAAATGTTATGTTGTTACTGTACTGCTTTATTCTAGAATAGAGGTTCCCAAACGTTTTCAGATGACTGACCATTTTGAAAATACCAACTGGCTTACAGGAATTATACTTAACTATGATTCCAGACTTCTATTTTGTTCTTTATTGTTTTGTTTGGTGTTTTGTGTGTGTCTGAATTGCAAAATGATTTTTTTAAGTCACTGTTATTGAATGATTTGTCCATCGATCAGTTGTTTTTGGGTGCTTATTATAGTTTAATTTACTTTTTATTAATATTTTATTCCTGATATGCTGTATATATATATAGTTGGATATTATATGTTTTGTGAATTTGTGGATTTTTTGGTCATTTAAATAACTTTGTAATTTAAATAATGTGATGTTCTTTATATATATTTTCTGCAGAGCTTCCAATTTCATTTGTAACACCTCTGGCTGATGTGCATGTGTATGAGAAAGATGAAGCACGGTTTGAGTGTGAGATCTCAAGACAACCAAAGAGCTTCCGCTGGTTGAAAGGATCTCAAGAGATTAAGACTGATGATAAATTTGAGGTACTTCAGGAGGGCAAAAGACACATTCTGGTAGTTAAAGCTGCTGCCTATGAAGATGAGGCGAAGTACATGTTTGAAGCTGAGGACAACAGAACATCTGCCAAACTTGCTATCCAGGGTAAGGGGTGAAACAATAATAATAATAATAAAAACACAATTATTT
>CAIGQW010053321.1:2547372-2562210 GCA_903798125.1 Danio choprae
AAATGGTTCAAAGATGGCAATGAGATCACTCCCTCTAAGAACGTCCTTATCAAGGCTGATGGAAAGAAACGTATCCTGACAGTGAAGAAGGCAGAAAAGGGAAATATTGGCGAATATGTGTGTGACTGTGGCTCTGACAAAACTGCAGCCAAACTTAACATTGAAGGTTTGTAGGATTATTTATGTATTTTAGATGGGAGTTCATTAATAAGCTATGGATTACCATAACACCTCTTCTGCCTTCCTGTTCTCTACAGAACGTGACATTAAGATTGTCCGTCCACTGTACAGTGTGGAGGTCACAGAGACAGAGACTGCTCGCTTTGAGACTGAAATATCTGAGGAAGATGTTCATGGTCACTGGAAACTCAAAGGAGACGCCCTGCACCAGTCACCTGTAATGCATCACATTAGCATAACATTGATAAAAGTTGATAACTTTGATGTTTTACAATGTTTTGGGTTAATTAATTGTGAATTATTTAATTGCAAATTTTTAATGAATTCTTAATAGTTTTTATTAAACATTAACTCAACATCAATAAACATTAATAATAAGCAGTTTAAAACTACAGCTACACATGCTGCATTCTTGAATTATAAGTGTTGTGTATAATGTGCTTAATAATTGTATTTTCATACTTTGTTAATGATTCATTGTTTACTACTATATTAAGTCTTGCATAATTTACAAACCATTTATTAGTAGTTGGTGTTTTTAATATCATTCAGAATGAGTAAGTCAATGATTATTAAACTATTCAAATTAATATTTATATATCTTATTTTTCAGGCAAACAGTAATAGTTACTTTGTATGCTAACGAATGCTTTATTAACACAACTTCATGCAGTTTTGTGGCCTAATCTGGTGATGTTTGTTAATTATTTGTAAATCCCTTATAAATGTCCACTAAAGTCTCATTATTAAATTAAAATTAAATCTTTGCAATCTTATCTAAAAAAATACTGTACAGTTTAAACATTGCTGAATATCAGGAGTTCAAAATACAACAAACAATTAGATAAAACAGCAACAATATAATAATTTAACAATATGATACAGTATTTCAGTGTGATTCAGCTAGGTGTAAACTGCACAGTCATTTTATTTTAGATAAAATTGCAAAGATTTTTTTTTATTTAATACAGTTTGTGTATCTTAATTTTTTTGTTATAAATCACTCTGTCATTTATTTCCTAAGAATATAGCTGAGCATTTAATTGCCATTTATAAGGGATTTACAAAGCATAAATAGTCCTCACGTTAAACAAAATTGCATAAAGTTGTGTTAATAAAGAATGTATTGACATACAAAGTAACTGTTAATATTTGCCTGAATAATATGTATAAATGTTCATTTGAAAAGTTCATTCACTTACTCTTTCTGAATGATCTCAGAAACCACCAACTACTCTTGGTTAACTAACTGGTTTGTAAAAAAATGCAAGGCTTAATTTAGTAATGAAAAAAATATCTTTATACATTATACATGTGCTTATAAGTCAAGAACACAGGATTTGTAGCTGTAGTTATAAACTGCTTACCAATGTCTACTATGTAAAGTTAATGGTTAACAAATGATGACTTGATTATTTGTTAATGCTCAATAAATTATATGTGGTGTGCAGTTATTATAAAGTGTTACCGCAAATTCTGATAATGGCATTAAAGGAATAGGGGCGGCACGGTGGCTCAGTGGTTAGCTGAGGTTGTGTGTGTGTGTGTGTGTGTGTGTGTGTGTGTGTGTGTGTGTGTGTGAGAGTGAGTGTGAATGAGTGTGTATAGGTGTGTATAGGTGTTTCCCAGTACTGGGTTGCGGCTGGAAGGGCATCCACTTTATAAAATGTGTACTCACATTCATGTAGTTTTAAACTTGTATGACATATGAAATTGTGAACAATATATGGGTCATATTATGTCACAAAAGCACTAACTTCTACTTCAAATCTACTTAAAGTACTATTTGAGCCTAAATTTGAAGAAAAAAAAGTCATTTGTGGCTTAGAACAAAGTTTCTTTAAAAAGCTTGATCAATTATGGGCTAAATTGTGCTGTTTTTATCTCAATTACTATAAATTATTATATATGCTAAAATGTTCATTCAAGTGTGTTTTTCATGTCATTTTTCAGGACTGTGAAATTAAGGAGGAAGGCACCAAACACATGCTTATCCTTTACAATGTCCGCATGGACATGGTTGGTGCTGTGGACTTCAGTGCTGCTAATGCTAAATCCAAGGCTCAGCTCAGAGTTAAAGGTAGGTTTGATTTATTATTATATTTTTTTTCTTGGATAACCCAAAGAAATTCCTGTGGACAGACCAGAGGCAATATTTTTTGAGACACAAAGGCAGATGAAGTGTGTTGCTTTGAATTTAGCTTGTGAATTAAAGGCTGTTAACAGTTAATGATTAGCTCATAAATTATTCTGACAGATGTTATGTAGTGATAACAGGGTGTGAAAAGCATTTATTATGGCAGGGATTAATGTTATAGATAGCTTTGGCAGCCAAAGAATTTTTTTATACTTGTTTTTTTAATACCCTTGCTTTATAAACAAGCAGAATAACTGTTATGACATAGAATCTGCAACCAGGAGGTGGGAGTTTTTTTTTCTTCTTTTATAAATTAAGTAACACATTGCCTAACATTCTTCTTTTCCTGGAAAATTCCGGCAGGTTGATTGACAGTAACAGATTTCCTCACAGGGTATCATTACAGGGGTGGGCTAGTGGCCAATCAGATGTTGCGGTTATTTTAAAAGCTGCATGCCATATCTAGAGAGGGTCTGTCAGTGATTGGCAGAGGCTTAGCAGACCTGCCTCCATTTTTTTTCTGACCATATACATCTTAAGAAAACTCAATATGCAAATGAAGTAGGCCCCCAACACAAGTCCTTCTCTTGCTGAATCCCACTTGTCCTGGAGGCGTACAGGCTCCAGAGCAGTGGCCTGTTGTCAGGGGAAAAGCGCTATGTGGATTTGTAGTTAAGGGATTACCTGTGTCGCTTGGAACCTGGAGGTGACTAACAATGTCTTCTCCTGAATCCAAAGCACGAGTGATAGGCCTCTTGAGGCCTCTCAAGGATGTAACAGTGACAGCAGGAGAAACTGCAACCTTTGACTGCGAACTGTCTTATGAGGGCATACCTGTGGAATGGTTCCTAGGGGGTACAAAGCTGGAACCAAGTGACAGAGTAAGTGTGCTTGTTGGCCTATGTAAATGCATATGTCTTCTGTGAAATTTATTTTAAGAATTTAGGGTTGGTGTCACTTTGTTTTTGTATAGTAATCAAATCATTGATGGATTAATCAGTTTAAGATGATTGCTCAGACACTTAAAGTGATACACTGATAGTGTAATTCCAGTACAGGAAAAATGACTCATGATTCACATGACTCAAAACATTTCTTTGAAACTCTGGAATTAAGCATGCTTTGAAAAATTAACCACTGCATTTCTTTTGATTTTTAGCATATTGCATGACCACTGTTTAGATCTTTAAGTTAAACGCTTTCCTCATATAAGGGCCTGGAGGATCAGGCTACCAGTTGAGCATTTGATCTGGGTTTTGAGATAACACACAGGGCTATTCTGCTCTGCAAGCGTTCCTCTGGTTATTTTTAACTGCTTCAAGACTCTATGTACAGTGGCAGGTGGCAAGAGGCCATAGCTTGTGTATACATGTAGTAATGTATGTATTTTCTAATGCATTTGGTTAGAAAAGTATAAATGTGCTAGTTAAATATTAGGTGGGTGCATTGTAGATTTTCAGTGATCAATAATAGGCTTTCAGATCTTACTGAGTGTTGTAACAAATGGTGTTGGTAAAAGGCTGTAACAATTTGTGACAACAGCTGTGATTCAAGATAAGTATGTATTAAAGAATTGATTGTATGAGAGCACGATTCAAGTTAATTCTAATAAATGAATCTACTCTAAACTTTTCTAGTTTTGGTTATTTTTGGGGTTTCAGCTTTGGATTACAGTGTATCAACTGCATTGATCTGATAAAAATATTAATTGGTTTTATAAGAATGTTTCACTGTTATTGCTTAATAAATACTGGGTTATTAATCTTACTTTACAATCAAAACAAAATTAAGCTTGTATTAATTTTAAGGATGATTTAAGGAAGATTTTTAAACAAATAATATATAGCAGTTTTCAGTCCGTTCATTCATCTTAGTTAATTTAGCCTTAGCTTAGGTTTATTTAAAGTTAAAGAACACAAGCCAAATGGATGAGTGTCTAAACTCCCAGGGTACGTAGTTGGAGCAGTAGAAATGAAGGTGTGAAATTGAGAATGGTTCCTACTGCTCAGCTGCTGTTGTCTATTGCAGAGAGGCAGTAAATAGCCTTCCCCACCCTTGACACGGCAAGGGGCCTTCATTTATCAATTGGTTTGATTTCCACAGGTGGTGACCCGGGCAGAAGGCAGATCTCACACGCTAACCCTTAGGGATGTGAAGCTGACAGAGGCAGGGGAAGTAAAACTCACTGCTAAGGACTTCCTGACACAGGCACAGCTCATCATAAATGGTGGGTGACAATTGTTTGCTATTAAAAGCTGATTGATTTGCATCCCATTGCTAACAAACATCACCCAAGTATTTAATTAAACTGAATCATGCTAATCTAATGAGTGACAAGCACAATGCAGCGATTATGACAAAAATAAATGCTGGTTAGTTTTTGTTAGCTACATTTTAAACTCGTCTTTTTTTTTCAACAATAATGCACTGTTTATTCATTAGATAAGTGCACATTTATAGCAGAGGACAACAAACATTTGTCACCCTAATTTTAATTGACAAAATGAACACTGCTCAGATGTAAGAAAATAACAACCATTCAACTACCTGTATTGGGACTGTGCTTGGGATGGTTAATACTCTTATTGGAGCTCAGGTGATTGTCACCGACACAAAATATGATTAAAAGTGTGTGCTAAGAAAATGTCTTTAACTGTTTTAAAGTGATGTCCGGATTAAATTATTTGCATTGAAAATATACTGTACGTTGCAATAAAATATACATTAATTTTCGAAACAGAACCACCAGTTGAATTCACCAAACCTCTGGAGGACCAGACTGTAGAAGAGGAAGCCACTGCTGAATTAGAGTGTGAAGTCTCTAAAGAGAAAGCAGAGGTCAGGTGGTTTAGAGATGGACAAGAAATTCGCAAAACCAAGAAGTATGACATGGTTGCGGATGGCTGTAAAAGAAAACTTGTTATCCATGACTGCACACTTGATGACTCAAAGACATATACCTGTGATGCTAAACATTTCAAGACTTCAGCCTTCTTAAATGTTGAGCGTAAGTCAGAGTGGAAAGAAAAAAGCTATTTTTGTAATGAAATTAAAATATGATTGAATATGATTGTATTTTTATCTTCAGCTCCACATGTTGAGTTTACAAAGCCACTCCATGATGTTGAGGTCAAAGAGAAGGAATCTGCCAGATTTGAATGTGAAGTGTCTCGCGAGAGTGCAAAGGTTTGTCTCAAATTAATTAGCTTTTTTTTTTTATAATCCTTTAACTTACTTTCAAAATCAGCAAATTCATTATGCAAATTATTGGCATTCTAAGATGATCATTAAAAGCTTGTTTGGCTGAATATTCCAATGTCAATTTTGAATAGGTTCGCTGGTTCAGAGATGGCAATGAAATCAGAAAAGGCAAGAAATATGAGATGATTTCTGAAGGAGTAAAACGCATTCTCATCATAAGCAAGTCTGTCTTTGATGATGAAGCAGAATATGAATGTGATGCCAGGACCTCCAAAAGCTCTGGAATGCTGACTGTCATTGGTAAGTTCTCTTCATTTTCTTTCTAAATATTTTTCAACAGCTACTGATTGCACAATTTTTGTTACCACAGAGGAGGAGGCTAGATTCACAAAGAACTTGGCTAATATTGAAGGCACTGAAACTGACAGTGTTAAACTGATTTGTGAGGTTTCCAAACCCAGTGCAGAGGTTACATGGTACAAAGGTGACCAAGAATTGCCTGAAGTTGGTAGATATGAGCATATTACAGATGGCAAAAAGAGAATCCTTATTATTAAGGGTCTCCGTATGGATGATGCTGGAGAGTACCACTGTAAACTGCCCACCTCACAAACCACAGGAAACCTGAGGATTAATGGTGAGACTTGTTCATGAAAACTGGCTTTATACAGTACCTTGCAAAATGTGTATACATTGTTTTTATAAACTAACTTCATTTTTTTCCCCTTAGAACTTGCCGCTGAGTTCATTGCCAGGCCTCAAAACCAAGAGGTGGTTGAAGGTGAAAAGGCACAATTTGTGTGCTCTGTCTCCAAAGACACATATGAAGTAAAATGGCTCAAAGGGGATATAGAACTTCAGTCAGATGACAAATATGAAATTATTACTGAGGGCAAAAAGAGAGTTCTTGTTGTCAAAAACTGTGAACTCAAAGATGAGGGAGGCTTTGTAGTCCTCATTGGAACCACAAGAGCTTCAGCTGATTTAACTGTTCTTGGTACGTGCAGCATGTTATTATCTATTTTTTGAGAAATGATAATAGAGATATGACAATTCTGAGGGTTTGCTGTGTTTTATTACAGAAAAGCTGAGGATTATCACTCCTCTCAAAGACACAAAGGCAAATGAAGGGCAAGAGACTGTCCTCAATTGTGAAGTCAACACTGAAGGGGCCAAGGCAAAATGGCTAAAGAATAACGAGACATTATTTGAAAGCAGCAAGTTCATCATGGTTCAGAAGGACAATGTATTCTCTCTGAGGATCAAAGACACCCAAAAGTCAGATGAGGCCAACTACACCATTACACTGACCAACCAGCGTGCTGAACAAGCAAAAAGCTCTGCCAACATTACTGTGCATGGTATGACAAATACTGGTTTGCTTAATTTTCTTCAGCATTTAGAGCATTTTTAAAAAAATTGTAGACATCTTCATCGTAACCCTAAAGTTCAGCCTCAAATGAATGGTCCATCTTATAATTTCTTGCAAGAATACCTACAACTAACTACCATGAATATTAATGTGACTACCCTATTAAGTGGCCATTTAGTGGACGGTTTTTGAAGTGTTAAAATATTTTAATGCATTTATTTAATTACTATGTGGGCTATGAAATTTTCTTGATGCGATTTAATTTCTGAAACTTTTATCAAGGTATAGTGTTATCACGGTATTAACCTAAGCTCCAAAAAAGTTTACTTTAACAGGAATAATAAAACATACTTGCTGTATTGCCTATAGATGATCAGAGTAAACAAACGTTTCAACTAAAATAAAATGAAAAAGATGATAAAGCACAATAGGTAACACTTTACAAAAAAGTCTCATTATTAAACATTAGTTAATGCATTAAAATCAACTTTGAGGAAAAAGCCAGATTACTGTATGTTAATAATAGTAAAAAAGAATACTACTGAATTTCAATAGTTATTTACTTCAGGTAATAAAAGTCATTATGATTATGATTGTAACATCACCTAAGAGTAATAAAAGCTTTTGTGGTTTTCATTGTAAGTTTAGTCTAATTAACTAATTGCAACTAATGGAGCCTTATTGCCCTATGAATAATAACAGAATTGTCAGTCAATTTTCTGCATGTAGTAAGCCAAATTAACTTGAAAATATTCATCTAATTGGCAGTGTTATGCACACCACTGCAAAGAAAATCTGAATATTCTTAAAAAGCACTCAAAAAATAATCATTCAATGTATTTTAAAGTGCAGACAATATCAATATTATGCATGTTCATTATCACAATATATTGAAATATTGAATATCGGCATATGTCTATTACTATGTAATATATTTGAATATTAAATAACATACTTTAATACTGTCATAAATTAATATTAAATGTGATATTATTTTTCCCTACGACAAAATATCGAGAACGTTTTATGACATGGATTTGAGACTTAGACTCTGTTTCAAAGATATGTGCCTTGTTACTTAACTTATAATGCACTTTCATTTCCACAGAGGAAGATCTTAGAATTGTTGTTCCTCCTGAGGATGTTGACACGCAGGAGAAAAAGGCCATCAGTTTCACATGCAAGGTGAACAGACAAAACGTTACTGTACAGTGGATGAAAGCAGGCCAGGAAATCATTCTTAGCAAGAGGATTCTGTATCGCGTGGACAAGGAAAAGCACACTTTGACAATTAAAGACTGCAGCCTTGCAGACGAAGGTGAATACACTGTAGTTGCAGGTGCTGACAAGGCCACAGCCGAACTGATCATCAGTGAAGCTCCCACTGACTTCACCGCTCAGCTCAGTGACCAAACCATCACTGAGTTTGAGGATGCTGAGTTTACTTGTGAACTTACTAAAGAGAAGGCTGAAATCAAATGGTACAGAGATGGCAGGGAGATTCGAGAAGGACCCAGGTAAAAGGCATTTGTGTTGTGTTGAGTGTTATGTTATGTGTTAAGTTATGATTGCATTTATAAATAAATACGCATTTTATGTTTAATTTTAAGATACCAATTCGAGAGAGATGGCAAAACATGCAGACTGCGTATAAAGGAGTGCAGACCAGATGATGAGTGTGAATATGCATGTGGTGTGGACGACAAGAGAACCAGAGCTCGTCTTTTTGTTGAGGGTAGGTTTGTTTCAGTGTCTATGAGAAAACAGAAATAGCAGGGACATTTTGAAAAAAATGTGTCATTTGCAGGCATAGAAAGTGGTAAAATCTTAAATGGTTTTATTTACCTCTTTAGAGACACCGGTGGAGATTGTTAGACCACCCACAGATGTGTTTGAGCCACCAGGCTCAGATGTTGTATACGAAGTTGAGCTCAACAAAGACAGAGTTGAGATCAAGTGGCTGAGGAACAACATGACCATTGTTCAAGGTGATAAGTACCAGATGATGAGTGAGGGCAAGATTCACAGGCTTCAAGTGTGTGAAATTAGGCCACGGGATCAAGGCGAGTACAGAGTCATTGCCAAAGACAAAGATGCTAGAGCAAAGCTTGAGCTTGCTGGTAAGACACATTATATTATATATATAATTTTTTTTTTTTTGCAGCAAATAACAATCAAACTTAATCATTGTTTACAATATTGTTCCATAGCTGTACCAACAATTAAAACATTGGATCAAGACCTGGTGACAGATGCTGGAAAGCCTTTTGTTATGGGGGTTCCATACAACGCTTATCCCCATGCAGAGGCTGAGTGGTTCTACAATGACATCAGTCTTCCAAAAGACAATATTCACACTTCTATTGATAGGACAGAATACAGGCTTAAGGACCCTAAGAAATCAGAAGAGGGACGCTATAAAATCATCGTCCAGAACAAACATGGAAAAGGAGAGGCTTTCATAAACCTCAAAGTTATCGGTGGGATATTTTCAGTTTACCATTTACCATTTTCATCTTGAGATTATATTAATTCTTACATATATTTAATCTTCCCAGATGTACCTGGGCCTGTGAAGAACCTTCAGGTTGTTGACACTGCTGATGGTGAGATCAGCATTGCTTGGGAGGAGCCAGAAAGTGATGGCGGCAGCAAGATCTTGGCTTATGTGGTAGAAAGACGTGATGTTAAACGCAAGACGTGGACTCTGGCCACTGACTGTGCCGACAGCACAGAGTACACTGTAACTGGCTTGCAGAGAGACTCCAAGTATCTGTTCCGTGTCTGTGCACGCAACCGAGTTGGAAGTGGGCCTAATGTTGAAACAGATAAAGCTGTTCAAGCAAAGAATAAGTTTGGTAAGTCAGAAAAAAGTAAAGAATATCATGTTTTTGTGCATTCCAGCCAGTGATTCTAATTGTGTGTACGTGCGTGTGCGTGTGTGCGTGTATGTGTGTGTGTGTGTGTGTGTGTGTGTATGTGTGTGTATGTGTGGGGGTTTTACATACTCCAGATGTTCCTGATGCACCACAGAATGTTGTTGTTGGAAATGTCAACAAGTTTGGTGCCACAGTTTCTTGGGAACCACCACTGTTCGATGGTGGATCTGAAATCACATCATACATTATTGAGCTCCGTGACAGAACGTCTGTGGTCTGGGCTCCAGTTATGGTGACCAAGTCACATGAACGTTCAGCCATCATTAATGATGTTATTGAAAACAAAGAGTACATCTTCCGGGTTAAGGCTGAGAACAAGGCTGGAATTGGCAAACCAAGTGCTGCTACTAACCCAGTGAAAATCATGGACCCCATTGGTTTGTAATATCTTAAATATCTTTATTTTAGCACACATAATATCTTTCATACCTATTATAATTATTGCAATTTTTTTATTCACAGAGAGGCCGAGCCCTCCTCTGAATCTGACCCATTCTGAACAGACTAAGGACTCCTGTTTGTTGACATGGGAGACTCCCTTAAAAAATGGAGGCACAGCTATCACTGGCTACATCATTGAGAGATGTGAAGAAGGTACAGACAAGTGGCTCAGGTGTAATGCCAGGCTTTGTCCAGACCTGCTCTACAGGGTAAATGCAATAACTCACATTACTAAAGTTGCAAATATGAACTTTATTTGAGGAGAGACTTTGTCTTTGATTTCTATTGTGTACTAGTATTGTTGCTTAATGCTTATTATGAAATACTTTCCACAGATGTCAGGCCTGAAATTTGGAAAAAAATACAGCTATAGAGTACTTGCTGAGAATGCAGCTGGGCAGTCTGATCCATCAAACATTGTTGGACCTGTGCTGGCAGATGACCCACACTGTAAGTGATATGTCTCACTGTATCCCACAGACGCTTTGATTATATTTGAAACTTTAAAAAAGTTTCACTACATGATTTTCTTCCTGTGACACAGATGCACCTACCCTTGACTTGAGTGCTTTTAAGGATGGTCTGGAGGTTTTTGTCCCCAACCCTCTCTCAATCCGCGTCCCTATCACTGGGTACCCCATTCCCACTGCAAAGTGGACTTTTGGTGAAAATGCACTTACGGCTGGTGACCGTGTATCCATGGTCACAAAGTCAACCTTCACAGAGCTTGTTATAACACCAAGTGTGCGCGCTGACAAAGGCACATATTCTTTGACCCTGGAAAATGATGTGGCCAGTGTCTCAGGAGAGATTGAAGTTAATGTCATTGGTATGTAGAATATTTTTATAGACATATAATTGTCAATTACCAGTTCAGAAAGTAAAAGTGTTGTTTTATTTTACTCTTCAGCATCTCCAAGTGCACCCAAAGACTTAAAGGTTGCAGAAGTAACCAGAAAGCATGTCCACTTGATGTGGGAGGCACCTGAACATGATGGAGGCAGTCCTATCACTGGCTACCAGGTTGAGAAGCGTGAAGTGTCTAGGAAGACATGGGTGAAAGTATGTACATTAACATATCTTTGACCATTAATGTTCATAAACTATTGCGTGAGCCTGCAGTGATCACTTTACTTGTGTGTATGTGATTTTAGGTGATGTCTGGTTTGCAAGACCAGGAATATACAGTCACAGATGTTGTTGAGGGCAAGGAATACTTGTTCAGAGTAATTGCCTGCAACAAATGTGGACCAGGTGAACCTGCCTACATTGAGGATCCAGTGAATGTGTCTTCACCTGCAAGTATGCATCAATTCTAATAAGAGATCAGAATGTGTTAATCATTCACAGTGTTAAATACAAAAAATCTTTTTTTCTTTTGTGTTTTACAGCTGTACCAGACCCACCAGAAAACCTTAAATGGAGAGACAAGTCTGCTAGCAAGATCTTCTTGTCATGGGAGCCTCCCAAGTGGGATGGTGGAACTGCTATCAAAGGTTATATTGTTGACAAATGTCAACGAGGCACTGACAAGTGGGAGCCATGTGGAGACCCGGTGCCTGAGCTTAAGTGAGTGACCATTTTCAAAGTACTTATTCTGCAAACTTAATTAAGGTGGATGCATTACACCTCTAAATAATTATCTTAATCATCTCTGCAAACAGATTTGAAGTCACTGGTCTCATTGAAGGACAGTGGTATGCATATCGTGTGCGGGCTTTGAACAAATTGGGTGCTAGTAAGCCTTGTAAGTCAACAGATGAGATCTTGGCTGTTGATCCTAAAGGTACTTTATCAGATTATGCTTTTGCATTTTAGTCGTTAAATTAGACTGTAAGCTGAATGTGTAATTCTTTTCCTTACCACTTTCACAGAGCCCCCTGAGATTCAGCTGGATGCAAAACTGCTAGCTGGTCTGACCGCTAAAGCTGGCACAAAGATTGAACTTCCTGCTGACATCACTGGTAAGCCAGAGCCTAAAGTCAAATGGACCAAGGCTGACCTAGTCCTGAAGCCAGATGACAGAATCACAATTGATACCAAACCTGGACATTCAATTGTGTCCATCGCTAAGACCAAGAGGGATGACACAGCCACATATATCATTGAGGCAGTCAACAGCAGTGGCCGTGCAACTGCAACTGTGGATGTCAATATTTTAGGTAGTGTAACTATTTTGATTGTGTGTTATTCTGTTAGGTTTTATTGTGATTAGTTTCCAGATATTATTAATATCCAATCTTTACTAATTCCATGTAGATAAGCCTGGTCCTCCAGCTGCCTTTGACATCTCTGAAATTACCAATGAGTCCTGCTTGTTGGCTTGGAATCCTCCAAGAGATGATGGTGGCTCAAAGGTGACCAACTATATTGTTGAGAGGAAAGCTGTAGACAGTGAAATCTGGTACAAGCTGTCCTCCACTGTGAAGCAGACCACCTACAAAGCCACCAAGCTTGTAGCTTTCAAGGAGTACGTCTTTAGGGTGTATGCTGAAAATCAGTTTGGCATTGGTGCCCCAGCTGAACATGCCCCAATAACTGCCAGATACCCATTTGGTATGTTATTAAATGCTGTTTCAACAATTCATATACATTTTTCCCTAACGTTGATTTAACATGAATTACAAATTAATAAATAAATGTATATATATGTTTACATTAATATATTAGATACCCCTGGTCCTCCATACAAATTGGAACCATCTGATATTGCAAAGGATGCTGTAACTCTGTCCTGGTATGAGCCTGATGAGGATGGTGGAAGTCCTATTACTGGATACTGGGTAGAAAGATATGAGCCTGACCATGACAAATGGATCAGATGTAACAAGCTGCCTATCAGGGATACAAACTTTCGGTAATGTAAATTAGCCATAGTATGCCATTGTTTGTGTGTCATAAATTTTATTTTTGATCATAATAAATGTCTAAATAAACATCTACTTGCAGAGTGAAAGGACTACCCACAAGAAAGAAGTATAAGTTCCGTGTTTTGGCAGAGAATCTTGCTGGACCTGGAAAACCCAGCAAAGAGACAGACCAGATTTTGATTAAAGATCCAATTGGTAAGATTACCATTTGATAAGTGTCCTACCTTGTTTATTTAGCCTACAAAATGCTAAAATTTATTTTTTTATTTGAAGACAGCATACAGTATGAAACTGATTTAAATCTTTATTTTAGATCCCCCATGGGCTCCTGGTAAGCCCACTGTTAAGGATGTAGCCAAAACCTCTGCTTTCCTGCAATGGACAAAGCCGGAACATGACGGTGGTGCAAAGATTGAGTCTTACATCATTGAGCTCCTCAAGAGTGGAACTGATGAGTGGGTTCGTGTAGCTGATAATGTCCCCTCTCTTGAGTACTTCCTGAAGGGATTGATGGAAAAGCAAGAGTACTCATTCCGTGTCAGAGCTGTCAACGCAGCAGGCGAGAGTGAACCCAGTGAACCAAGTGATCCAGTGCTCTGCAAGGAGAGACTCAGTAAGTCATAAAGGGTGTTTTAGAGCTTAACGGTCCCAATTTATGTTGAACTGAGTACTTGCAATTCTTAATATTCTTTCAGGATCTAATAGGAATTTATACAGGTTTAGAGTAAATTAAGTTAATATAAAGTAAAATTCTGTCATCAGTTAGAGTTAACTAACTGTTTAATTAGCATTTAACTGGTCAAGTGCATGATTCATGTACGACTTTTCCTAACAATTATCTTTCTATTTTAGATCCTCCATCACCACCAAGATGGCTTCTAGTAGTTTCTAGTAGCAGGAACAGCGCTGAACTGAAATGGACAGCACCTGAGAGAGATGGTGGCTCTCCAGTCATAAACTACATTGTTGAGAAGAGAGATGTCAGGCGCAAAGGCTGGCAGGCTGTGGACACCACTGTAAAAGAGCTGAAGTACACTGTCACCCCACTGAATGAAGGATCTCTATATGTGTTCCGTGTTGCTGCTGAAAATGCTGTAGGACCGAGTGACTTTTGTGAGCTTGAAGACTCTGTTCTTGCCAAGGATACGTTCAGTGCGTACTGAGTCTTTCTTATTTCTTACATTTTATTATTTGAAGTGTATTATTGAATTTGTCTCACGTCTGCTTTTTTCCCCCACAGGTACCCCTGGACCTCCATATAATCTGACTATCACTGAAGTTTCCAAGACTCATGTTGATCTGAAATGGGAAGCACCTCAGAATGATGGTGGAAGACCTGTTTTGAGGTAGTTAAAAAAATACCATTGGCTTGTCCAAATCAGTGTCAGCCAGTCTTAACTTATTCATATATCATTATATGGTATACGTTATATGGTACTAATTCATATTTTGAATTCTTTATCTTTTCTTTTCAATTTCCTTTTATTTATTTATTTTTTGGTTTGAAATAATCATGTTTTATCACAATTATGACCCTTTCATCCTGTAAAAAATGTGAATATACAGTATATATTTAAATGAAAGCAATTTATACAATATATTATTAATTCACAGTTCAAATATTCTTCTTTATATCTATCTATCTATCTATCTATCTATCTATCTATCTATCTATCTATCTATCTATCTATCTATCTA
>CAIGQW010053321.1:2574541-2624073 GCA_903798125.1 Danio choprae
ATATATATATATATATATAATTATTATTATTATTATTTTTTCCTTTTCAGACCGTCCACAACCTCCAGAGGGTCCGGTTATCTTTGATGAGATCTACAGGAATTATATGGTCATTTCTTGGAAGCCTCCACTGGATGATGGTGGAGCTGCTATTTCTAACTACATTGTTGAAAAGAGAGACACCAACAGGGATCTGTGGATGCCTGTTACAGAATCTTGCACAAGGACATCATGCAGAGTTCCAAAACTGATTGAGGGAAGAGAATACATCATTAGAATCTGTGCTCAAAATATTCATGGTATTAGTGATCCATTGCTATCTTCTGAGACAAAAGCAAAGGATGTTTTCAGTAAGTACATTTTTATTTGTAATGTATTATAATAGTTTAATTATTTAATAAATAATTTGAACTAGAATCATGTAATTAAAGATAAGAAGTGTGATTTATGTTCTAAAATTTGTAATATATTTCTGTCATACAGGGGTTCCAGATGCTCCTCAGGCACCTGTAGTAAAAGAAATCTATAAAGATACAGCTCTGATTTCATGGCTTCAACCAGCTGATGGTGGCAAACCAATCACAAACTACATTGTAGAAAAGAAGGAAACCAAGGCCAACATGTGGGCCAGAGCTGGAAAAGACCGCATATTATCCAACACAGAATACTGGGTTCCTGATCTTCTCAAGGGTTGTGAATATGAATTCCGTGTCATGGCAGAGAATGTGATTGGCATTGGGGACCCCAGTCCATCTTCAAAGCCTATCTATGCTAAAGATCCCATAGGTATGTGTTTAATGGTGATTTCCAATGAAGAATTAACTATTTTTGTCAAGTTAAAATATTAACCCTCTTTTTTCTGTTTTCGTGTCACAGTGATTCCAAGCCCACCTGTACTTCCAGTTGCAATTGATAAGACAAAAGAGTCTGTTACTCTTTCTTGGCAGCCTCCAAAAGACTGTGGCAGAGGCAAAATCTTTGGTTATCTTCTAGAGTATCAGAAAGCTGGTGATGAGGAATGGCTTCAAGTTAATCAGACACCTGACTCCTGCCAGAGCACTACGTTTAAGGTTATCAACCTTGAGGATGGTGCACTTTATAGATTTAGAGTGAAGGCAGTGAATGCTGCTGGTGAATCCGAGCCTGCATATGTGCCAGAGCCTGTTCGAGCACAAGACAGATTTGGTAATTTGTGTACTTGTATATCTATGGTTGTAATTATTTATGCATGCTTTTGCAATTAATCAATAATGTGTAAAATGTAACAATATTTTTTATATATTTGGCCATAGAGCCCCCAGAACTTCAACTGGATATGGGCATGCCTCGTGAGGTAAAAGCAATGGCTGGAACCCATATTAATATTATGGCTGGAATCAAGGGAATGCCTTTCCCTAAAGTCACCTGGAAGAAAAATGAGGCAGATGTTCCCACAAGAGCAGAGATTGAGACATCTGGAACTACAACTAAACTAGAGATGCGCTATTGCAATCGTACTGATTGTGGAGATTACACACTTACTGTTGAAAATCCAGCTGGGTCAAAGGCAGCCACATGCACTGTTCTTGTACTTGGTATGAATATCTCAAAGACTATGAGCAATGAGACATTGTTGTGTTTTAAATCATTTATTACAAATAACATTAAAAATATATATATGAAAATGCCATTCTTTTTAAGCCAGTATTAAGGTAAGGGGTTTCATTTGTTTATTTTTGTAGACAAGCCTGGACCAGTTCAGCACCTTAGAGTATCTGATGTCAGAAGTGATTCTGCCCAACTGTCTTGGAAAGATCCAGAAGACAATGGCGGTGCACGCATCACCAATTTTGTTGTTGAGAAAAAGGATGCAGCATCTGCTCAATGGGTGCCAATCTGCTCATCATCCAAAAAACGTAGCATTATGGCCAAACATTTGATTGAAGGAACATCGTACATGTTCCGCGTGGCAGCTGAAAATCAGTTTGGAAGAAGTGAATATGTTGAGACAACAAAAGCTATCAAAGCAATGAATCCACTGTGTATGTATATACATATACCTAATGTTTAATGTGTAAAAACAAATCCTAATTTAAAAAAACCCTAATATTTATTATTTACCTGCAAATTTCAGTCCCACCTGGTCCACCAAAAGACCTGCATCATGTAGACGCTGACAAGACTGAGGTGTGGCTCCAGTGGAACTGGCCCGATCGCACAGGAGGAAGTGACATCACAGGGTTCTTGGTTGAGTATCAAGAAGAAGGTGAAAAGGATTGGATAGTTTTTAAGACTGTCAGCATTCCTGAGTGCCATGTCACAGGACTGGAAGAAGGAAAGACCTACAGGTTCCGTGTTAAGACAGAAAATGCAATTGGTCTAAGTAGACCAGACACCACAGTGCCAGTTCTTTGTCAGGAAAAACTAGGTGACATTCAAATTTTAACATCAATTATGGTTATTTAAAGGATATTTTATTATAATTTGTATATGTTAAACTTTTTTGATTTTTTTTTTTCTTTGTAGTGCCGCCTATTGTTGAGGTGGATGTGAAGTTGATTGAGGGAATCATTGTAAAAGCTGGAAGCACTATTCGATTGCCTGCTATTATGAGAGGCCTTCCTGTTCCCACTGCTAAATGGGTTATTGATGGAGAGGAAATCAAGAGTGAAGGCAATACCAAAATTGACACTGACAACTTTTCCACTGTTTTGAGCATTGCCGACTGCACAAGAAATCACACTGGAATCTATATACTCACAGTATCTAACTCTGCTGGAAGTAAAACTGTTTCTCTGAACGTCACTGTGCTTGATGTGCCAGCTGCACCAATAGGACCTGTTAATATCCTTGAGGTAACTCCTGACTCCATGGTCATTGACTGGCGCCCTCCCAAAGATGATGGTGGAAGTCCTGTCATGAATTATATTGTTGAGAAGAGGGAATCAAATAAGGAAACTTGGGGAGGAGTGAGTTCTGGCAGCACTTCCACAAGGCTCAAGATTTCTCGTCTGCAGCAGGGAGTTGAATATATTGTTAGAATTCGTGCTGAAAATAAAATGGGAATTGGCGCAGCTCTTGAAAGTGCACCAACTGTAGCTCGGCACCAGTTTGAGGCCCCTGGCCATCCTGGAAAACCTGTAGCTTCTGATTTGTCTGAAGATGCACTTACACTCGGATGGACAATGCCTCTGTTTGACGGTGGCAGTCCAATCAGTGGTTACATTATTGAGCGAAGACATAAAGGTGGCAAATGGATTAGAGTGAACAAAACTCCTTGCAAAGAACTTAGATATAGAGTGCTCGGTCTTTTTGAAGGTAATGAATATGAGTTCAGAGTATTTGCTGAAAATATTGCTGGCTTCAGTGGACCTTCACCTATCTCAGATCCTGCCAAACCTTGCAGACCAATAACTGTTCCAGGACCTCCAGTTAACCCTAAGGTTAAAGACTACAGCTGCACATATGCTGACTTAGTCTGGATCAGACCCACAAAGGATGGAGGTAGTCCAGTTTTAGGATATATTGTTGAATGCCAGAAAGGAGGTGCTGAGTGGGAGAAAGTCAATAAGGATGATCTGATTAAACAGTGTGCTTACAGAGTAAAGGGACTCACAGAGGACACTGAATACAGGTTCCGTGTTAAAGCTGTGAACATGATTGGAGAAGGTGAGACCAGAGAAATCCCAGAGTCAGTTATTGCTAAGGATATCATCATTCCTCCGGAAATTGAGATGGATGCCACATGCCGTGAACGTGTGACTGTTCGTGTTGGTCATAACATTAATGTTGTAGGATATGTGAAAGCAAGACCTGATCCAGAAATTACTTGGAGCAAAGGTGAAAGCATTTTAGAAAGGGACAAGCGCACCATGCTTACAAACAACTTCCCAGTCGTGCAAATGCGTATCAAGGAAGCAACCAGAGCAGATCATGGAAAGTATGTGCTGAAGGCTGTTAATGAAGCTGGAGAGGCCTCAGCTACTATTACAGTAAATGTTCTGGATAGACCTGGTCACTGTCAGAATCTAAAGTTGACATATGTAACTAAGAACTCTTGCATGGTGTCCTGGGATGCTCCTGAGGATAATGGAGGTACTGAGATAACAAATTACATAGTTGAATGTCGAGAGCCAAGTATACGAACCTGGGCAATGATCTCATCTGACTGCACAAATCGCATGGTAAAAGCTAAGCTCATGGAAAACCATGAATATTTATTCCGTGTGTCTGCTGAAAACAAGTGTGGTCCAGGACCAGCAACAGAAACCAAAACTCCCATCCTTGCAATTGACCCACTTCAGAAGCCAGGTGAGCCAGAGAATTTCCATGTCAGCGATATTGGTAAAAACTTTGTTTTCCTTAAATGGAGAAAACCAGATCATGATGGTGGCAGTCCTAACCTTGGCTACTATCTGGAGAGAAAAGCAAAAGATGCTGAAGGGTGGGAGAAAGTACATGAAGGAGTTCTGAAAGAGACATTCTTCATGGTAGACAAATGTGTTGAGAACCACATCTATCAATTTAGAGTCCAGTCAACCAATGATGGGGGAGAAAGTGCATGGGTTAGCACTTCTGATATTGTTGTCAAAGAAGAAATTCAGAAACCAGTTCTTGACATGAAATTTGTTGGCACCATTGTGGTCAAAGCAGGTGAATCAGTTAGACTTGAAGCTGGACTTAGAGGAAAACCACAGCCCACAGTTACTTGGGTGAAGGACAAGGCTACAGGTGATAACCCAAGGATTAGCATTGACACTGGGCATGATTACTCCAAATTCCTTCTTACTAAAACCAAGCGTAGTGATACTGGAAAATATGTGGTCACTGCTACAAACCCAGCTGGTTCATTCACAGCATATGCCAACGTTACAGTGCTGGATATACCAGGACCTGTCAGAGATATGAAGATTTCTGGAATTTCCACAGACAAATGCAGAGTTGTATGGGATCCTCCAGAAGATGATGGTGGTTGTGAAGTGGACAGCTATATTATAGAAAAATGTGAAACCAGAAGAATGGTTTGGTCCACTTACTCCGCATCTCTTGTCACAAACTATTGTAATGTAACACGCCTTGTTGAAGGGAATGAGTACATATTCAGGGTCAGAGCAGAAAACAAGATGGGAACTGGGCCACCAATGGAGAGCAGGCCTATTATTGCAAAGACACAATACAACAGGCCTGGTCCACCTGATGCACCTGAGGTAACTAAAATTGGTAAAGATGAGATGACTGTGGTATGGGCTCCGCCTGAAAATGATGGTGGAAAGTCTATCACTGGTTACATTCTGGAAAGAAAAGAAAAGCGGGCTGTTCGTTGGGTCCCAGTCACAAAGAGCCCTATTTCTGAGAGACGTATGAAGGTTACTAATCTGATCCCTAACCACGATTATCAATTCCGTGTCAAAGCTGAAAATGAAGTTGGATTGGGAGAACCAAGCAAACCATCTAGACCCATCACTGCAAAAGATCCAATTGGTATGTATAGGTTGGCTTGTATCTGTTTTTTTCTTAATGAATTATTTGATTGTGTTTTAAACTAAAATTTAATTTTATGTCATTTTTAGAGCCCCCTGGTCCTCCTGGTAGCCTTAAAGTAGTCGACAGCACAAAGACATCGATTACACTTAGCTGGGCAAAGCCTGTGTATGATGGTGGAGCACCAATTATTGGATATCTAGTTGAAATGAGGGATAAGGTGGAAATGGAAGGTGAACAAGTGCGTGATCCAGAGGAAGGCTGGAAGAAATGCAATACTTCTGGTCAGCTTGTCTTAACTGAATTCACAATCAGTAACTTGGATGAGAGACAGGAATATGAATTCCGTGTGTCTGCTCAAAACCAAGTTGGTATGGGACGTCCTGCAAATGTCAAGGAGGCTGTATCACCAAAGGAGATCCATGGTAAGTTTTCACAAGTGTCACATGTATGACTGCCCTTGAAGTACAGTACATTTATAAATTTGTTCTTCCTTCTCAACAGAACATCCAGAGATTGATCTTGATGCCAGTCTAAGGAAGGGTCTTAGTGTCAGAGCAGGATGTCCTATCAGACTTTTTGCTACAATAAGAGGAAGGCCAGCACCTAAAGTTACGTGGAAACGCATGGGCGTTGACAATGTCATAAGGAGGGGCCACGTGGATCAGATTGACACGATGACCTTCCTCGTCATTCCTGAGTCCTCACGAGAAGACTCTGGCCAATACTCTTTGACTCTTTCAAATCCCTCTGGAGAGAAGGCTGTGTTTGTCCGTGTTAAAGTCTTAGGTAATCTTTAAATTAAAATGCATTTTAAAATTAAGATAGACATTATGTGTATCATCAACAAAGTTAACCTGTTCCTAAAATGTATCAACAGATACTCCTGGTCCTGTTGGTGGACTGGAAGCAACTGATGTCACAAAAACATCCTGCCAGCTTGCATGGTTGCCTCCAGAAAATGATGGTGGTAGTCCAATACTAAACTATATTGTTGAGAAGCGTGAAGTTGACAGGAAAACGTGGACAAATTGTACAAATGATTTGAAGAAGACAAGTTTCAAAATCACAAATCTGACTCCAGGAATAGAATACTACTTCCGAGTCATGGCAGTTAACAAGTATGGCATTGGGTTACCTCAAGACTCACCAAAATCTTACTTGGCTACAGATCCTAAGAGTAAGTCCACCCCAGTATTGTATTGTATTGTATTATAATATTTTGTGTAAATAATGCAGATACTTCTACCTTCCAAAGGTGAGCCTGATCCTCCAAAGAAGATGGATGTATTAGAAATTACTAAAAACAGTGCAACCCTTGGGTGGTTGAAACCACTCAGAGATGGTGGATCGAAGATTAATGGCTACATTGTTGAATACCAGCAGGATGGCCAACCAGAGGACAAGTGGACATCATACTCTGTTGTGAAAGACTTAACAATTGTTGTTGCTGGACTGAAAGAAAACACTAAATACAGGTTCAGGGTTGCAGCAAGAAATGCAATAGGATGCAGTTTGGCAAGAGAAGCTGAAGGCATATTTGAGGTCAAGGAACAGCTGAGTATGTATATAAAAATGTTGTGCTTGCCCCTTTACTATTTTTTATTCATGCTGTGAATTACACTCTAAATACTTTTTTTTTTATAGTGGCACCAAAGATTATCGTGTCTGATGTGGTTACAGCAAGAGCAGGATCAAAACTTTATGTTGATGCTCTTGTGTCTGGGAAGCCTGCACCAGTCACAAAATGGAAAAGAGGAAGTGATGACATAGTTACATCTGATCGTGTGTTTATACAAAAGACACCAACCACAAGTTCACTTATAGTCAAAGATGTCACAAGGAAGGATAGTGGTTACTACAGTTTGTCCGCTGAAAACAGCACAGCTAAGGTCAACCAGATCCTCAGAATAATCATTATGGGTAAGTTTGTTAAATATATTACTATACATCATATGAATGATTATTTTATATAAAAAGGCTAATTAAAACCTTTTATTTCTTTTTAGACATTCCTGGTCCTCCACAGGGTCCTCTACAAATTCTTGAGGTGGATGTAGATGCCTGCACACTTGCATGGGATACACCTGCTGAAGATGGTGGCAGCAACATCACAAACTACATTGTTGAGAAGTGTGATGTGACCAGAGGTGACTGGGTCACAGCTGTATCTTGCACCAAGACCAGCTGCAGAGTTGGAAAGCTCACACCTGGCAAAGAGTATGGGTTCCGTGTCCGTGCTGAAAACCGTTTTGGCATTTCAGAACCAATTTACTCAGAGAAAATGATTGCAAGACATCCATTTGGTAAGTATCATACATTAAAATGGTTCAAATGAGCAAAAGAATTAGGCTTATAATGTTATACCAATACAAATGTTATGATTTCAGATCCACCCAGTGAACCAAGGAATTGTTGTGTCAACAAAGTCAACAAGGATTTTGTTGTGTTGTCATGGGAGAAACCTGTGAATGATGGCGGCAGTCCCCTCACTGGATACTTCATTGAACGTAAAGAAAGAAATAGCCTCCTATGGGTCAGGGCAAATGAAGTTCTTGTTCGCTCAACTGAATACACATGTTCTGGCCTCATTGAGGGTCTGGAGTACACTTTCAGAGTGTCTGCTGTCAACAAGGCAGGACAAGGCAAACCAAGCAAACAGACAGATTTTATCACTGCAAGAAGTCCAGTTGGTATGTGTTCTGGGAAGAAACAAAGTACTGCTGTCACTTCTAATGGAAGTAAAATAAAATAAAAACAAACATTACAAATTCCTTTATTACAATTTTTTTCAGATCCACCTGGAAAACCAGAAATTCTTGATGTGACCAAAAGTTCTGTTTCACTTGTCTGGAGCCGTCCAAAACATGATGGTGGAAGCAAACTCATTGGTTATTATGTTGAATCTCTGAAGCTTCCAGAAGACAAATGGGTGCGTGTCAACACAAACAGCCAAAATGTACCAAAGGAAGAATACATTGTTCCTGGACTCGAGGAGGGAGCCCAGTACAAGTTCAGAATAATTGCAAAGACAGCAATTAATGTTAGTGTGCCATCAGAGGAATCTGATGTTATTCCGATTATTGCAGAGCATGGTAAGTCTTATGTTCCAATGTTAATAAAATGATTTCCCACTAGTTGGACTTTAACATTTATTTTATGTTTCTCTTATTTTTTCAGTTCCACCCAGAGTAGAGATTAGTCTTGAAATGAAAAACTTAATTGTTGTCAAAGCTGGAGCAAATGTCTGCCTGGAGGCTGAGGTTTATGGCAAACCAATGCCAAAGGTTGTTTGGAAAAAAGATGGTGCTCCACTGAAATTGGCTGAAGGTATGAAAATGACTCAAAAGGTGCATCACTTATCCTTGGAACTTTTCTCTGTGACAAGAAAGGAGTCTGGAGAGTACACAATTACTGCTGAGAACCCAAGTGGATCAAAGTCTGCTAACATAAAATTAAAGGTTCTGGGTAAGTTAATATTAAAAATATATCAAAAACAACACTTACTATGTTTTGTCTTTAAAACATTTTACAAAGTGTATTTGTGATCTGAAAATGCATGATTTGTTTCTGCAGACAAGCCTGGACCCCCGGCATCAGTGAAGATAAGCCATGTTTTTGCTGACAGAGTGAAACTGAGGTGGGAGCCACCCCTTGCTGATGGTGGTTCTGAAATCACAAATTACATTGTTGACAAACGTGAAACAAGCAGAGCAAACTGGGCACAAGTTACTGCTAATATTAATGGTCAGATAACTGACTGTTCTGTGGAGAAATTGATTGAAGGCCATGAATATGAGTTTCGCATCAGTGCTGAGAACAAGTATGGTGTTGGAGACCCAATTGTCACTAACTCTGTGATCGCCAAGAATCCATTCGGTAACCTTTTTCTTCATTCTTGTGCATTTATATATTGCATTGGTTGGCTAATAATTGATCATGACAGTACAGATATTACATTATTTTTATATCAATAATATAAAATCAAATAAATATTATTGTATAATAAAAGTACTTCAGATTAGTTTCTAGCCTAAATCAGAGTTTACAGAGTTTTCTTTCCTAATGCCAGTGCTAGTGAAATCCCAGTGAAAAATGCAGATAATAAAGAAACCAGAATTTTTAAACTAAGGCTGAAGCCTGCTTTGCTAGATCAAAACACTGTTTTAGCGTTTAATTACCAATAAAGTAGTTTAATTGTGTTTTGGGTTTGTTTTTAAAGCCCGTTAGATTTCAATTTGATGAACTATCAGTTTATATATATATATATATATATATATATATATATATGAACAATTTGCCCCTTACCTATTTCTTATTTTTTGCTTGTTTATCACGTTTCAGATCATCAAACAAATTTAAATATTAGTCAAAGATAACACAAGTAAATACATCATGCAGTTTTGAAATAAAGGTTTTTATTATTAAGGGAAACCAAAATACAAAACGACATAGTCCTGTGTGAAAAAGTGTTTGCCCCTTTGCTTGCAGCAAAAGACTGGAGTGGCCTAGTCAAATTGAGATGCTGTGTCATGACCTTAAAAAGGTGGTTCATGCTCAAATGTGGCTTAATTACAAAAATTCTGAAAGAATTAGTGGGTCAAAATTCCTCCACAGCCCTGTGACAGACTCAATGCAAGTTATCGAAAACACTTGATTTTAGTTGTTGCTGCTAAGCCCAACCAGTTATTAGGTTTAGGGGGCAAAAACTTTTTTACACATGGCTATGTAGTTTTGTATTTTGTTTTCCCTTAATAATAAAAACTTTTATTTCAAAACTGCATCTTTGACTGCTTTGACTAATATTTAAATTTGTTTGAAGATATTTGATGATCATTAAAGTGAAAAACAGGCAAAAGACAATAAGAAATCAGTAAGGGCAAAATTACTTTTTCACACCATGGTATATATCAGTGTATAATATATAATATAATATATATATATATATAAGATAATACATTTAAATGTATGTGAAATATTGCAAAAAAATGACAAACTACAACATTTCAACAAAATTTGATATACTTTTTGTTTCTCTTGATTTTTGCTTTTTTTGAAAATTTTTATTTAATATTTTTCCCTAACATATAAATTTGGGCTACTAATTTTTGAACCCTTATTGTAGGTTATTTTGTCAGATTAGCTCCAGATTTGGCTTCAGTACTGACTAATTTAATGTATATGCAAAAATATAATATTGTAAAGCATGCTATAGAAAATATTAATTTAAATGAGAGATTTGTGGGGGGTGTACTCATATATGCAAAAATATAATATTTTAAAGCATGCTGTAGAAAATATTAATTTAAATGAGAGATTTGTGGGGGGTGTACTCATATATGCTGAGCACTGTATATGTCAATTGTTATTAAAAACTCTGTCCTGAATCTTACAATTTAGATGTCCCAGGACCATGTGAACCTCCGGTTATTACCAATGTCACCAGAGATCACATGACTGTTACTTGGAAAGCCCCTGCTAATGATGGCAAGGCCACCATTCTTGGATACATGGTCGAGAAGCGTGAAACTCAAGACCTTAATTGGGCTAAAGTGAATAGAAGACCAGTTATTGACAGAACAATTAAAGCAGGAGGCCTCACAGAGGGAACAGAGTATGAATTCAGAGTCATTGCACTAAATAAAGCTGGTCTTGGCAAACCAAGTGATCCATCATCTTGTGTTCTTGCTGTAGACCCAGTGTGTAAGTACTAACAATATTGATTACATGTACACATTGATTATTAATAACAATAAGTTTGCAATAAGAATGCACTTCTGTGGTTTCATCATAGATCCTCCTGGACCACCTGCTTTTCCAAAGGTTGTTGACTCTACACACAGTTCAATCAGTTTGTCCTGGACCAAACCTGCATATGATGGTGGATGTGAAATTCTGGGCTATCTTGTTGAATTCAAGCGAGCAGATGCAGAAGACTGGCTGAAGTGCAATGTGCCAAAGAATCTCCAGGCAACAAAATTCAATGTTACTGGTCTTATGGATAATATTGAGTACCAGTTCCGTGTTAGTGCCGTAAACAAGATAGGATTTGGTGAGCCAAGTGAAGTTCCTGAAAAACATTTGGCAAAGGATATCCTACGTAAGTAACTCTCACAACTGATTTTTTTAAACATTTATTAGTATCTGTACATTGCTTATATTATTTTAATTTTGATTTTCTTTTAGTTGCCCCTGAGGCTGAACTTGATGCTGATCTCAGAAAAGCACTTGTTTTACGTGCTGGAGTTACAATGAGAATTTACGTACCTCTGAGAGGGCGTCCTGCTCCAAAGGCAACATGGACTAAGGTCAATGCAAATTTGAAAGAGAGACAAGGTCTTATGATCAAGACAACTGAATGGGATACCTTCCTTTATTGTGAGGATATCAACAGATATGATGCCGGCAAATATGTTCTAACTTTAGAAAACAGTAGTGGTACCAAGTCATACACCATTGTTGTCAAAGTACTAGGTAAGAAGTACTTCTCTTAAAAAAAAATTGCCTTTTGAGTTTTAATCTTTGCTGTACCTAATTGTGGTCTGTAATGCACACAGACACACCCGGACCCCCAGTCAATCTGATTGTTAAGGAGACCTCAAAGGACCATGTATCCATTACTTGGGATGCTCCATTCATTGATGGTGGAAGTCCAGTGAAGAGCTATGTTGTTGAAAAACGTCTGGCTGAGAGAAAGGCATGGACTTGTGTTGCACCTGAGTGTCCCAAGACATCTTTCAGGATTACTAATCTTGAAGCTGGTAAAGCATACTGCTTCAGAGTCCTAGCTGAAAATATATATGGAATTGGTGAAGGTTGTGAGACAGCTGGGCCAGTCAAAGCCTCAGGTGAGACTTTTTTAATAACATTATAATTCAGTTAAAAGTTAAAATATTTCAAATGTATGCCATATTTTAACATTTTTGTCTATTGCAGAACAACCTGGGCCAGTTGCAGATTTTAAATCAATAGAGACCACTAAGAATTCCTGTACTCTTGGCTGGAAGAAACCAGTTAGTGATGGTGGAAGTCATGTTGTTGCATATGCTTTAGAGATCTCTGAAGGGGAAGACAAATGGAAGTTGCTAATGAAGTCTAAGCTAACTCAGTACACAGTGAGTGATCTAGTAGAAGGAAAGGAGTACAACTTCAGGGTCAAGGCCATTAATGAATCAGCTGAAGGACCACCGACTGAGCTCACTATCTTGGCTAAAGATCAAATAGGTATTCATATAGTCACCCGCAAGTGTTTTTAAAATGATTTATACATTTAACATGTCATATACATTTTATATGTTAGCTCTAAGCAATTATATATTCAATAGATACATTTATATAACATGATATTAAGCATTCCATTCCAAGTTTCCATTAATTGTTTCTAAAATAACCCCTAAGGTGCCCTATGCTCTGCTTACTTTGCTAACCCCTGGTCTACCTAATAGTTAAATTTGTGTCCTAGTGGTTATACATTATATGGATGTACAGTAAAAACTATTTTTTTTGTCTTTTACAGTCCCTCCAGATTGTGACCTTAAAGGCTTGCCAGATTCTAGCTATGTGGCAAAAGAGGGAACCACTGTTCGTCTTAATATCCCTATTACTGGAATCCCAGCTCCAGCAGTCATATGGAAAAAGGGTGATGCTACTTTATCAGACAGTGGAAGAATCTCAGTTGAATCAACTACAACAAACACAGTCTTGCTGATTCGGGATTGCCATAGAGGAGATGCTGGCAAGTTTAATATTATTTTAAGAAATAGTGCTGGAACAAAAGAATCAACCATTGACGTTAAAGTTGTTGGAAAGCCTGGAATCTGCTCTGGGCCAATCAAATTTGATGAAATCACAGCCGAAGCAATTACTGTAGAATGGGGTCCACCCAAAGATGATGGTGGATCAGAAGTTACCAACTACTTTTTGGAGAAAAGACATTCTACTGCTAACAAGTGGGTCACAGTTGCCTCTGCGATTCAGAAGAACTCTATGAGAGTTACCAGACTTCATGATGGAACAGAATACATCTTCAGAGTTTGTGCTGAAAATAAATATGGAATTGGAGAGTTCCTCAGATCTGATCCAGTGGTTGCTAAACATCCATTCAGTAAGTATTTACTAGTAACTTCCAAATATATTTTTATTTTATGAAATATGCTGGATTGGAATCCAGTTTGGATTAAATACGTTGGAATAAATAATTCTTGGATTGGAATAATTATGCTGAAAATATGGTTTAAAATACTTCTTCACATTAAATTTGCCCTTTTCTCCAACACAAGATGCACCAGGCGCTCCAGCACCACCTGTGGTTGTGAGCATACGTCACGAGTCTGCTATCTTAACATGGTCTGATCCAAATGATACTGGAGGCTCACCCATCACAGGTTAAACATTTATAGCACAGTTTATTATTATGATTATTATTATTATTATTATTATTATTATTATTGTTATTGTTGTTGTTGTTTCTGTTTGATCACATCTAAATGTTTTTCTTTGATCTGTTAAATGCTTATAGGATATTATGTGGAATTCAAAGATAGAAATAGCTTGATGTGGAAGAGAGCCAGCAAAACACAGTTGAGAGTGAAGGAATGCAGAGTGACTGGCTTAGTTGAAGGCCTTGAATATGAATTTAGGGTCATAGCTATAAATATAGCTGGACTTGGAAAACCAAGCAAAACAACTGAATCACTTGTTGCTCTTGACCCAATTGGTGAGTCTAAGTGCACTTTTTGTCAAATTTAAAATATATCAGGAAGAGATCACAATTTTTTATTGTTTTTATTATTATTATTATTCTCTTTCTGTAGATCCACCTGGTAAACCTGATGTGATTAATATCACAAGAAACAGTGTGACACTTATGTGGACTGCACCCAAGTATGACGGTGGCCACAAACTGACTGGCTATATGGTAGAGAAATTAGAGCACCCTGGAAAGACATGGATGAAGGCCAACCATGTAAATGTCCAAAGATGTGCCTACACTGTTACAGATCTACAGGAGGGGTGTACTTGTGAATTCAGAATCAGGGCTAAAAATGCAGCTGGAGCTATCAGTGCTCCTTCAGAGAAAACTGAGCCTCTTGTTTGCAAGGACGAATATGGTAAGCTTTTTTGCCAAGTTTTTGTGAACTTGGAAAACCAAACTCTAGGCAAACATTGTCAAGGTTTATAATCACTACCTATTTTTCTACAGAACCACCAACAATCACAATTGACCCAGAAATGAAGGATGGAGTGACTGTGAAGGCTGGTGAAACAATTGTCATTACAGCATCTAGCATTCTAGGAAAACCTCCTCCCACTGCTGTGTGGTCTAAGGCTGGAAGAGAATTTAAGTCCTCAGATATTGTCCAAATTAGTAGCACTCCTACATCTTCAACTTTGTCCATCAAATATGCCAGCCGAAAAAATACTGGAGAGTACACTATTACCGCAAGCAATCCATTTGGTATCAAAGATGAAAAAGTTAAAGTGAAAGTTCTGGATGTTCCAGGACCTCCAGGTCCTATTGAAGCTAGCAGTGTCTCAGCTGAAAAATGCACATTGACATGGTTGCCACCAGAAGAAGATGGTGGCTGCAGTATAAAATCATATATCTTAGAAAAGAGAGAAACCAGCCGCCTACTCTGGACAAAGCTAGCTGAAAATGTCATGGATTGCCGCTATGTTGCCAGCAAGCTGATAAAGGGAAATGAATACATATTCCGTGTTTCAGCTGTCAATCAGTACGGAACTGGCGATGTGACACAGTCTGGACCAGTCAAAATGGTTGACAGCTTTGGTGAGCTTGCATTCATATTTTATTATATTAATTATTTCAAAACGTTTTTATTGTAAAATATTTATAAAAAATATATAATATTGTAAATTATTATTATTAACTTTTTAACCTTCTTTGCAGGACCCCCAGGGCCACCATCAAAACCAGAAATTGATAATGTCAGCAAAAATGCTGTAACAATTTCCTGGAAAAGACCAACTGTAGATGGAGGAAGTGACATTAGAGGCTATAGTGTTGAGAGAAAAGAGAGAAGGGGAATGAGATGGGTCAGAGCTTCAAAGAAGACCGTTTCTGATCTACGTTACAAGGTCTCAGGGTTGTCAGAGGAAATTGAATATGAATTCAGAGTGACTGCAGAGAATAAGGCTGGTTTTGGTGAACCCAGTGAGCCATCACAACCAGTAATGACAAAGGATATAGCATGTAAGATGATCATTGCTAACATTTCCAGATAGTAATTGACATAAGTTTTTGTCTGAAAGAATTTTGGCTACTTATTATTTTCTGTTACATTTAGATTACTGTAATATTTTATTGTTTTTCAGATCCACCAGGGCCTCCATCAAACCCACGGATTACTGACACCACCAAAACAACAGCAACATTTAACTGGGGTAGACCATTTTATGATGGTGGACTTGATGTGACAGGATACATCGTTGAGCATAAAAAGGAAGGTGATGATGACTGGGTTCAAGACACAACAATTCCCTTGAGAATAACAGAATTTGTGGTATCAAATCTACAGTCAGGAGCAAAATATCACTTCAGAGTCAGTGCACTTAATTCTGAAGGGCTTGGTGAACCATCTGAAGTAGAGCAAGTTGTTGAACTGGTGGATCGAGAGGAGGTTCCCGACTTTGAGCTTGATGCAGAGCTGAGAAAAACACTTGTTGTGAAGTCAGGTGCTTCAGTCCGTATATTTGTGCCAATTAAGGGCCGGCCAGCTCCTGAAGTAGCATGGTATAAGGAAGATATACCTCTTAAAGGGCGTGCTCACATTGATACTACTGAATCATACACTTTAGTAGTCATCCCGGAATGTACACGATATGATGCTGGTAAATATGTCTTAACATTAGAAAATGTTGCTGGAAAGAAGACAGGATTTGTCAATGTCCGTGTTGTGGACACCCCAGGACCTCCAGTAAATTTAAAACCAAGAGAAATCACAAAGCATAGCATTACTCTACAGTGGGAAATTCCTCTTATTGATGGTGGCTCAAAGATTAAAAATTATATTATTGAGAAGCGCGAGGCAACACGGAAGGCTTACTCTGCCATCACTGCAAACTGGCAGAAATGTTCATACAAGATTCCAGACTTAGAAGAGGGTGCTGAATATTACTTCAGAGTTTCAGCTGAAAATGAAAGAGGCATCGGTGAACCAGCAGAGACACCTGATCCGATAAGAGCTTCTCAGGCTCCTTCTGCACCAGATAATCTGATTGTTTCTGATGTTTCCAAGGACACTGCAACTCTTGCATGGACAAAACCAAAATATGATGGTGGTAGTAGAATCACTGGGTATGTAATAGAGGCTCAACTAAAAGACTCTGATCAATGGGCCCATGTGACAACAATAAAAGCTTTGGACTACACTGCAACAGAATTAGTGGAAAATGCAGAATATGTGTTCCGCATATTTGCTGTAAATAGCTCAGGCAGAAGTGAACCTCGAGAAAGTCGACCAGTTGTAATAAAGGAGCAAACTACAGCTCCAGAATTTGACTTGAGAAGTATTTATCAGAAGACAGTGGTAGCTAAAGCAGGTGATAATCTTAAAGTTGAGATCCCTGTTCTTGGTCGTCCTAGACCACTTGTTGTATGGAAGAAAGAAGATCAAGAGTTAAAGCAAACTCAAAGGATAAACATTGAAAATACGGCAAGTTCTACAATTCTTAACATTAATGAAATTAAGAGAAAAGATGGTGGACAGTATTCTATGACAGGAAAGAATATCTTAGGAACTGTGACTGAAAACATTACTGTTCAAGTACATGATATCCCAGGACCTCCAACTGGACCAATTAAGCTGGATGAAGTTTCTTGTGACTATGTTCTCATGTCATGGGAAGCTCCAGAAAATGATGGAGGAGTGCCTATTAATAACTACATTGTTGAGATGCGTGAGACCACTGGTACTTCTTGGGTGGAACTGGCTGCTACTGTTATTCGTACAACATTCAAAGCTCCTCGTCTTACAACTGGTATTGAATATCAATTCCGAGTTAAAGCTCAGAACAGATATGGCGTTGGACCCTACACAACATCAGGACCAGTGGTGGCTGCTTATCCATTTGATGTTCCAGGACAGCCTGGAATTCCACAGATAGTTGCCTTCACCAAGGATTCAATGACAATCAGCTGGAATGAACCCTCCTCAGATGGAGGAAGCCCAATTTTAGGATACCACATTGAGAGAAAAGAGAAGAACAGCATTCTCTGGCAAAGGATAAGCAAAGCTCTAGTTGTTGGCAATATGTTTAAATCATCAGGTCTTATGGATGGTATTGCATATGAATTCCGTGTTATTGCAGAAAATATGGCTGGTCTCAGCAAAGCAAGCAAGCCATCTGAGATGACCTATGCACTTGATCCTGTCGACCCTCCAAGTCAACCAGTAGCACTTAACATAACTAGACATGAAGTTACTCTTCAGTGGAAAAAGCCAGAAGGTGATGGTGGATTCTCTATAACTGGATATACAGTTGAAAAAAGAGAACTACCTAATGGTCGTTGGCTCAAGGCCAACTTCAGCAATATTCTTGAAACAAATTTTACTGTGAGTGGTCTCACAGAAGATGCTTCTTATGAATTCCGTGTATTAGCAAGAAACTCAGCTGGAGCTGTCAGCAAACCATCTAAATCTTCAGAAGTTATTGTTTGCAGAGATGACATTGAAGAACCAAAGATTGATGCAGATGCAAGTTTCAGTAGTGTTGTGGTAGTGAAAGCAGGAGATATCTTTAAGTTAGATGCACATGTTACAGGCCGACCAATACCATCCATGGTTTGGACAAAAGATGGCAAGGAACTTGAGGACACCGGAAAAATGGAGATCAAAACATTCGATTTCTATAGTTGTTTGATCAACAAAGATTCTTTGCGCAAAGATGGTGGTGCATACACTCTAACTGCTAGCAATCCTGGAGGATTTGCCAAATTTGTCTTTAATGTTAAAGTTCTTGACAGACCTGGTCCACCTGAGGGGCCATTGCATGTCACAGACATGACAACAGAGAAATGCATCCTGTCATGGCTACCACCACTTCATGATGGAGGAGGAAAGATTGAATATTACATCATTCAAAGACGTGAAACAAGTAGACTTACATGGACAAATGTAGCCACAGATTTACAAGTAAACCGCTATAAAGTTACCAAATTGCTGAAAGAAAATGAATATATCTTCAGAGTCATGGCTGTGAACAAGTATGGAGTAGGAGAACCTCTTGAATCTGAGGCTGCTGTTGCTACTAATCCTTATGTGCCATCTGACCCTCCACAGGCACCAGAAGTAACTGCTATCACAAAGGATTCAATGGTGGTATGTTGGGGACATCCTGAGTACAATGGTGGAAGTAGCATTAATACCTACATCATTGAGAGGAGAGATAAAACTGGTCTTCGTTGGGTAAAATGCAACAAAAGGACTGTTACTGATCTGCGCTTCAAAGTGTCAGGACTAACACCTGGACATGAGTATGAATACAGAATCCTAGCTGAAAATGCTGCTGGCTTAAGTTCTCCAAGCCCTTCAAGTCCATTCTACAAAGCTTGTGACACAATATTCCAACCTGGACCCCCTGGAAACCCTAGGGTTTTGGATACAACTAAATCATCAATTACTATTGCTTGGAATAAACCAGTTTATGATGGTGGCTCAGATATTACTGGTTATATTGTTGAGACATGTCTGCCAGAGGAAGATGAATGGACAATTGTTACACCAATAGCCGGACTGACAGCAACATCATTCACCATAACCAACCTTACTGAAAACCAAGAATATAAGATCAACATTTCAGCTCTTAACTGTGAAGGTGTTGGAGAGCCAGCCTCTGTGCCTGGTTCACCTAAAGCAGAAGACAGACTCCTTCCACCTGAAATTGAGCTTGACTCAGACCTTCGCAAAGTCGTGAACATCAGAGCATGCAGTACCTTAAGATTATTTGTACCAATTAAAGGAAGACCTGCACCAGAAATCAGATGGTCAAGGGAGAATGGGGAACCCCTTGATAAAGCATCTATTGAAATTACACCATCTTTCACCACACTGCTTATTGAAAATGTAAACAGATTTGATGGTGGAAAATATATGTTAACAGTGGAAAACAGCTCAGGAACTAAAACAGCGTTTATCAATGTCCGAGTTCTTGACACTCCTGGTGCACCACAAAACCTTACCATCAAAGAAATCACAAAAGATTCAGTTTCACTTATCTGGGACCCTCCAGTCATTGATGGTGGATCAAGAATCAGGCATTATATTGTGGAAAAACGTGAATCTACAAGAAAAGCATATTCCATTGTTAATGCCTCTTGTCCCAAAACAAGTTGGAGAATTGGAGACTTACAAGAAGGAAATTTGTATTTCTTCAGAATTTTGGCAGAAAATGAGTATGGTGTTGGTCTTCCAGTAGAGACCATGGAAGCTATAAAAATATCTGAGAGACCTCTTCCTCCAGGAAAAGTTACTCTAAAAGAAGTAACTAGTAACAGTGTTACACTTTCTTGGGAGAAGCCAGACCATGATGGAGGAAGCAGAATTAATGGTTATATTGTTGAAATGCAAGGAAAAAACAGTGAAAAATGGACCCAAGTAATGACTGTTAAAGTAACAGAAGCAGTTGTTGTTGGCCTAACACAAGGTGAAGAATACTCCTTCCGCATTTCTGCAACCAACGAAAAAGGAACAAGTGATCCACGTCCACTCAATGTCCCTGTCATTGCTAAGGATGTTGTTATTGTGCCTGCCTTCAAACTGTTATTTGGCACATTCAGTGTTCTGGCAGGTGATGATCTGAAAATTGACGTGCCTTATGTTGCTCAACCCAAGGCAGCAGTTACTTGGCAAAAAGATGGTATTTCTTTGAAAGAGACAACAAGAGTAAATACTGAAATAGCAGAGAAACATCTTTACCTTGTAATAAAGGAGGCAACCAGGGATGATGTGGGCAAATATACTATTAAAATTACAAACTCAGCTGGTGAAGCAACAGCAGACATTAATGTTATTGTACTTGATAAACCTGGACCACCAACTGGCCCAATCAAAATAGAGGAGGTAACTGCAGACAGTGCTACATTGTCATGGCAGCCTCCAGAGTATGAAGGAGGATGCAGCATTAATAACTACATTGTTGAAAAGCGAGACACATCCACCACAAATTGGCAGATTGTTTCTGCAACAGTGGCAAGAACAACAACTAAAGCTGCAAGACTGAAGACTGGCTGTGAGTATCAATTTAGGATTGCTGCAGAAAACAGATATGGGAAGAGTTCAGTTATTTTGTCTGAGCATGTTGTTGCACAATATCCCTTTGAAATTCCAAATCCACCAGGAATTCCAGCTGTTCAGTCTGCTACTAAAGAAAGCATGATTGTTGTATGGAACAAACCCAGCAGTGATGGTGGAAGCAAGATTTTGGGATATCACATTGAAAGTAAAGAAAAAAACAGCTTGCTCTGGGTGAAACAAAACAAAACACTCATTCCAGACACACGATTCAAGATAGGTGGCCTTGAAGAAGGCATTGAATATGAATTTAGAGTTTATGCTGAGAATATAGTTGGTCTAAGCAAAGCAAGCAAAGTATCTGAAATCCAGGTGGCTAGAGATCCATGTGATCCTCCAGGCAAACCTGAAGCAGTTATTGTGAAAAGAAACTCTGTAACACTCAGGTGGACACCCCCACAGTTTGATGGTGGAATCAAAATTACTGGATATGTTGTTGAGAAGAAAGAGTTGCCTAATGGCCGATGGATGAAAGCCTCTTTTGCTAACATTATTGAGACTGAATTTGTTGTCAGTGGGTTGGTAGAGGAGCAGCAATATGAATTCCGTGTCATTGCAAGAAATGCTGCAGGTGTGTCTAGTGTTCCGTCAGACAGCACTGGTGCAATCACAGCAAAGGATGAAGTTGATCCACCCCAAATTGATTTGGATGCCAAATACTCTCAAAATGTTGTTGTTAATGCTGGTGAATCTTTTAGAATAGATGCAGGGATACTTGGCAAACCTATTCCTTCAGTTCACTGGATAAAATCTGGCGAAGAACTTACAAATACTGCAAGGCTTGAGATCAAGAATACTGATTTCACAACAACTCTAAGTGTCAAGGAGGCTATCCGTGTTGATGGAGGCCAGTATACATTGTTACTGAAAAATGTGGGTGGAGAGAAATCAGTAATTGTCAATGTCAAGGTTCTGGACAGGCCTGGACCTCCAGATGGTCCAATTTCTATCTATGGGGTCACAAGTGAAAAGTGCTGCATTTCCTGGAAAACTCCATTGCATGATGGAGGAGCAGAGGTGTCTCATTACATTGTGGAAAGAAGAGAAACCAGTCGATTGGTTTGGACTGTTGTAGAACCAAAGGTGCAAACCCTCAATCTCAAAATTACAAAACTTCTTCCTGGAAATGAGTATATTTTCAGAGTAATACCTGTAAATAAATATGGAATTGGTGAGCCTTTGGAATCTGATCCAGTGATTGCAGCAAATCCATTTGTCACACCTGAAGCACCAAGTAATGTTGAAGTGTCAAATATAACAAAGGATTCCATGGTTATCACATGGGAAAGACCCACTAATGATGGTGGCAATGCAATTACAGGATATATAGTTGAAAAAAGAGACAAAGAAGGTGTTAGGTGGACAAGGTGCAACAAACGTGTAGTGAGTGAACTACGATTTAGAGTAACAGGACTTCTTGAAATCAGAAGTTATGAATTCCGGGTGTCTGCTGAAAATGCAGCTGGAGTTGGTAAACCAAGTCCACCCACAGTGTACTTCAAAGCAGTGGATCCAGTCTTCAAGCCTGGCCCACCCAACAACCCTAAAATAGTTTATGTGTCAAGAGCATCTGTTGTACTGCATTGGGGCAAGCCAATTTATGATGGTGGCTGTGAGATTCAAAGTTATATTGTTGAGGCATGTGAAGTAACTTCAGATGAATGGATGATGTGTACGCCACCATCAGGAATAACTGAGACAAGATTTGAAGCTAAAAAACTGCTTGAAAAGCATGAGTACAAATTCAGAATCTGTGCTGTCAATAAGATTGGCGTGGGAGAAACCGCTGATATCCCAGGATCTATTATCATAGAGGATAAACTTGAGGCACCAGATATTGATCTTGATGCTGACCTGAGAAAGATGATCACTGTCAGGGCTGGAGGTTCTCTTAGATTGTTTGTTCCTATACGTGGAAGACCAACTCCTGAAGTCAAATGGGGAAAAACTGAAGGTGAAATCAATGAGGCAGCACAGATTGATATTACAAGCAGTTTTACCTCACTTGTAATTGAAAATGTTAATAGGTTTGACAGTGGAAAATACACTTTGACCCTTGAAAATGCTAGTGGAACAAAATCTGCATTTATTAGCGTCAAAGTATTAGATACTCCTGATATACCGGCAAACTTCCGTGTGAAGGAAATAACAAAGAATTCAGTCACTCTTACCTGGGAGCCTCCTTTGCTTGATGGCGGAGCTAAAATAAAAAACTACATCGTTGAAAAACGAGAGAGTACAAGAAAGGTATATTCTGCTGTTACTACCTGCAATAAGATGACATGGAAAATTGAACCACTTGAAGAGGGAAGTATCTACTTCTTCAGAGTTCTTGCTGAAAATGAACATGGCATTGGATTGCCCGCAGAGACTCCAGAACCACTGAAAATCTCAGAGGTGCCACAACCCCCTGGTAAAGTTTCTGTAGTGGATGTAACACGGAAGAGTGTTTCTCTAAAATGGGAAAAGGCAGAGCATGATGGAGGCAGCAGAATCACTCATTATGAAGTTGAAATGCAAGCAAAGGATCAAGATAAATGGTCTCTATGTGCTCAAGTAAAAGCCCTAGATACTGTTGTAACTAATTTAGCACAAGGTGGGGAGTACATTTTCAGAGTTATTGCTGTCAATGACAAAGGAAAGAGTGATCCCAGACTTCTGGCAAGTCCTGTTGTTGCAAAGGATCTCGCTATTGAGCCCTCAGTAAGAACAAAACTAAGTACATACAATGTACAAGTTGGGCAAGATTTGAAAATTGAAGCACGAATTTCTGGTCATCCGAAACCAACTATTGCATGGACCAAAGATGGTTCAGCTTTGAAGCAGACCACTAGAGTAAATGTTGCTGACACTGCACATCATACCACTCTGACCATAAAAGATGCAACAAGAGAAGATGGTGGTATGTATAACATTGCTGTGGCTAATGTACTTGGACAACAAGAAGCCACTGTTGAAATAATCATTCTTGAAAAACCTGGCCCACCCACAGGCCCAGTAAAGATTGATGAAGTAAGTGCAGAGAGTATTACATTGTCTTGGGATCCACCAACATACACTGGAGGCTGCCAGATTTCAAATTATATTGTTCAAAAGAGAGACACCACCACCACAAACTGGGTAGTTGTTTCTGCCACAGTAGCAAGAACTACACTTAAAGTTGGTAATTTAAAAACTGGAGCTGAATACCAGTTTAGAATCTTTGCTGAAAATAGATATGGTAAAAGCTATGGCATTGACTCTGATCCAGTTCTTGCCCAGTATCCTTTCAAAGAGCCCGGGCCTACAGGAACTCCATTTGTGTCTGCTTTCACTAAAGAGTCTATGGTTGTTGAATGGCACAAACCAGTCTCAGATGGTGGAAGTGCTATTCTAGGATATCATCTTGAGAGAAAAGAGAAAAATAGCATTCTTTGGACAAAGATCAACAAAATAGTCATTCAAGACACACGATTTAAAACCTCTCCATTGGAAGAGGGCATTGAATATGAGTTTAGGGTATATGCTGAAAACATAGTTGGAATTGGAAAATGCAGCAAAATCTCTGAGGGTTGCATTGCACGTGATCCCTGTGACCCACCAGGTACCCCTGTGCCAGTCATTGTGACAAGACACTCAGTGAAACTTAGATGGACACCACCAGAATATGATGGAGGCAGCCTTGTCACTGGATATGTTGTAGAGAAACGAGACCTGCCAGAGGGTCGTTGGATGAAAGCTAGTTTTGCAAACATTCTTGAAACTGAATTTACAGTCACAGGCCTAATAGAAGACTGCAAATATGACTTCAGAGTTATAGCAAGAAATGGAGCTGGATCAGTCAGTAGACCCTCTGCGAGCACAGGCTCAATTACAGCTAAGGATGAAGTTGAACCACCAACCTATGAGGTTGCTTCAGAGTATAGTCAGATTTTGACAGTGAATGCTGGAGACATATTTTCCCTTGAAGCATCTGTACTGGGAAAACCAATTCCAACAATGCAGTGGTTTAAGGGTGACACGGAAGTTGAAAATTCAGCAAGAGCTGAGATCAAGAACACTGACTTTAAAGCAGTTCTTGTTGTCAAAGATGCCATTCGAATTGATGGAGGACAATACACACTGCATCTTTCCAATGTGGCTGGATCAAAATCTGTTTCCTTCAACGTGAGAGTGTTAGATAGACCTGGACCTCCAGAAGGTCCTTTGACTGTTTCTGGTGTGACAAATGAAAAATGTTCATTGTCGTGGCTGCCTCCCAGACATGATGGTGGCAGTAGCATTTCTCATTATATCATACAGAAGAGAGAAACAAGTCGCCTTGCTTGGACTGTAGTTTCAGGTGATTGTGGTGCAACCATGTTCAAAGTTACAAAGCTTCTAAAAGGAAATGAATATATATTCAGAGTCATGGCTGTCAACAAATATGGAGTTGGTGAACCACTTGAATCTACACCAGTGATTATGAGAAATCCTTTTGTTGCACCTGGGCCACCTAAAGATCTAGAAATAACAAATATTTCAAGGGATTCTATGACGGTATGCTGGACTCGTCCTGAGAGTGATGGCGGAAATGAGATTGTTGGTTATATTGTAGAGAAGAGAGACAGAGCTGGAGTCCGGTGGACAAAATGTAACAAACGCAGAGTCACAGACCTACGTTTCAGAGTCACAGGTTTAACAGAGGATCACGAATATGAATTCAGGTTATCTACAGAAAATGCTGCTGGAGTTGGACAACCAAGTCCACCAACGATTTATTACAAAGCCTGCGATCCAACATTCAAGCCTGGCCAGCCAACTAATGCACACCTTGTTGACACTACAAAGAATTCAGTCACGGTTGCATGGAGTAGGCCAATATATGATGGTGGCTTAGATATTCAAGGCTATGTCGTTGAGATATCTAAAGCAGATGAAGAAGAATGGATCACATGTACTCCACCCACTGGATTAAATGACACTAAATTTTCAATAACTAAACTCACTGAACACCAAGAATACAAAGTCCGCATTTGTGCCTTAAATAAACTAGGTGTTGGTGAGCCAGTGCCCATCCAAGGCACTGTCAAACCAGTGGATAAAATGGATGCCCCTGAAATTGAACTTGACTCTGAGTTAAGAAAAGGCATTGTTGTGCATGCTGGAGGATCTATGAGAATCAACATACCATTCAAAGGACGGCCCATTCCTGATATAAACTGGACCAAGGATGATGGAGATTTACCAGATAAAGCCCAAACAGACAAGGGACCAGATTACACCCAGCTGACAATTAATATATGTGACAGAAATGATGCTGGAAAATATACTCTGACTTTGCAAAATAGTGCTGGCACCAAATCGGCATTTGTCTCAGTAAAAGTACTTGACACACCAGGTGCTCCACAGAACCTTTTTGTAAAGGATATAACAAGAAACTATGTTACACTTGTATGGGAACCTCCACTTATTGATGGTGGTTCAAAAATAAAAAATTACATTATTGACAAGAGGGAATCAACTAGACAAGGATTTACAAACATTACTACTAAGTGCTCTAAGACCAGCTTCCGAGTTGGTGATCTGACAGAGGGTGGTATTTATTACTTCAGAGTCATGGCAGAAAATGAATTTGGAATTGGTCTGCCTGTAGAAACTGAAGAATCTGTTAAGACGGCAGACCCTCCTTTATCAGTTGGCAAGGTCACTTTGACTGATGTCACAAAAACCACAGCATCACTATCCTGGGATAAACCAGATCATGATGGTGGCAGTAGAATATTGGGTTATTACATTGAAATGCAGCCAAAAGGATCAGAAGAATGGATTGTTGCTACAGTCACCAAAACATGTGAGGGTACAGTGGCTGGACTTAGTTCAGGACAAGAATATCTCTTCAGAGTTTTAGCTTACAATGAGAAGGGAAAAAGTGATCCCAGGCCATTAGCTTCTCCTGTCATTGCCAAAGATGTTACTATTGAACCAAGCTTCAAACTAACTTTCAACACATACAGTGTTCAATCTGGTGAAGATCTCAAAGTGGAAATTCCATTTAAAGGGCGTCCAACTCCAAAAATTGGATGGATGAAAGATGGACAAGCATTGAAAGAGACAACCAGACTAAATGTCTCAAGCACTGCAACGTCAACAGTTCTTAAAATTAAAGAAGCAAATAAAGAGGACTCTGGCAAGTACACAATCACAGCTACAAACAATATAGGTACAGTCACAGAAGAGGTTGGCATAATCATTCTTGACAAGCCAGGTCCACCAACTGGACCAGTCAAAATCGATGAAGTAAGTGCCACCTATGTTGTCATGTCCTGGGAGCCACCAGTTTACACAGGAGGCTGTCAAATAAACAACTATGTAGTGGAAAAACGTGATACAACCACTACTAACTGGCAGACTGTTTCTGCAACAATTGCTCGAACCACAATCAAAATCTCAAAGCTGAAGACTGGTTCTGAATATCAATTCAGAGTGTTTGCTGAGAACAGATATGGAAAGAGCTCATCAATAGATTCAGCACCAGTAGTGGTGAGTTATCCTTTCACTGAGCCTGCAGCTCCTGGTGCACCATTTGTTTCATCAGTCACAAAAGACCACATGACAATTGAATGGAAACCCCCCAGCAATAATGGAGGCAGTCCTATTATTGGATATCACCTGGAACGTAAAGAAAAGAACAGCATCTTATGGACCAAACTTAACAAACTTCTTATCACTGACACTCGATTAAGAACAAATGGTCTGGAGGAGGGAATTGAATATGAATATAGGGTTTTTGCTGAAAATATTGCAGGAATCAGTCCATCAAGCAAAGTCTCAGAAAGTGTTGTTGCACGTGACCCTTGTGATCCACCTGGGACTCCTGAAGCCATTGTTATCACAAGAAACCTCATAACACTTCAATGGACTAAACCACAGTATGATGGTGGCAGTGTAATTACAGGATACATAATTGAAAGAAAGAAGTTGCCTGAAGGTCGTTGGATGAAGGCCAGTTTTACAAATATTATAGACACACAATTTACAATAACTGGATTACATGAAGAACAAAGGTATGAATTTAGAGTTATAGCCAGAAATGCAGCTGGTATTTTAAGTGTGCCATCTGAAAGCACTGGACCAATAACTGCTCAGGATGAGATTGAAGCTCCATCTGTCTCCATGGATTCCAGATTTAAAGATGTTGTTATTGTAAAAGCTGGTGACTCCTTTACTATTGACTCTGACATTGCTGGCAAACCTCTACCTGATATTGTGTGGCTTAAGGATGGAAAGGAAATTGATAGTGCTACACCCAGAATGGAGATTAAATCCACCATTACCCGAACAGTTTTGACTGTTAAAGACTGCATCAGAGTAGATGGGGGTCATTTCATCTTAAGTCTCAGTAACGTTGGTGGAACAAAACAGGTACCCATTAATGTCAAGGTTCTTGATAGACCTGGTCCACCTGATGGCCCTCTAAAAGTAACTGGTGTCACCGCAGAAAAATGCTATTTGCACTGGAGCCACCCTTCACATGATGGTGGAGCTAGTATTTCACACTACATTATTGAAAAAAGAGAAACTAGCAGGCTGTCTTGGACGGTAGTGGAACCTAAAATTCAAGCAATCAGTTACAAAGTAACTAAACTCCTACCTGGTAATGAGTATATTTTCAGAGTCATGGCAGTGAACAAGTATGGTATTGGTGAACCACTTGAATCTGAACCCGTTCTTGCAAAAAATCCTTTCAACAAACCGGGATCCCCTTCAACTCCAGAGGCAAGTGCAATCACCAGAGACTCCATAGTCCTCACATGGGAACGACCAGAGGATGATGGTGGATCACAAATTGATGGCTATGTTCTTGAGAAACGTGATAAAGACGGTATTCGATGGACAAAGTGTAACAAGAAAAGACTAAATGACCTGAGATTCAGAGCCACTGGGCTTACAGACGGACACTTCTATGAATTCAGAGTATCTGCTGAAAATGCTGCTGGTGTGGGCACACCAAGTGAGCCATCTGAATATTACAAAGCTTGTGATGCAACCTATCCTCCCGGTCCTGCTAATAATCCTAAAGTTACAGATCACTCCAGCACAACTGTTTCCTTGGCATGGAGTAGACCAATTTATGATGGTGGAGCACCTGTCTCAGGATACATTGTTGAGGCAAAGGACGTTAATGAAGATGAATGGACTGTGTGCACACCTCCAACTGGTGTCCAAACAACTCACTTCACCATCAAAAAATTAAAGGAAAATGCAGAATACAACTTCCGTATTTGTGCAGTTAATATAGAGGGGGCTGGAGAACATGTTGACGTTCCAGGATCTGTGATTGCAGCTGAAAAACTTGAAGCTCCTGAAATAGAACTTGATGCAGATCTTAGAAAATGTGTTACTGTGCGTGCCAGTGCAACACTCCGCTTATTTGTCACAATAAGGGGTAGACCAGAGCCCGAGGTTAAGTGGAAAAAGGCAGATGGCACCATACCAGAGCGTGCTCAAATTGAGGTTACAAGTTCTTACACAGTGCTTGTTATTGACAATGTTAACCGGTTTGACACTGGCAAGTATGTTGTAACCCTTGAAAACAATATTGGCACAAAATCTGCATTTGTTAATGTCAAAGTACTTGACTCTCCAAGTGCTCCAGTCAACTTTGAAGTTAAGGATGTAAAGAGAGATTCTGTCCAGCTACAATGGGAGCCTCCACAAATTGATGGTGGAGCCAAGATAACCCATTACATTGTAGAAAAGCGTGAATCTAAGAGGCTAGCATTCACATCTGTAACAAACAGCTGTGTCAGAAATTCATTTAAGGTTGATGAGCTTCAAGAAGGAGGTCTTTACCACTTCCGTGTATTGGCTGTCAATGAACTTGGTGTTGGTTTGCCTGCAGAAACTACAGAGGCTGTCAAAATTTCCCAAGCACCCTTACCACCTGGTAAAATTACAGTTATTGATGTAACTCGACACACTGTTACTTTATCATGGGAAAAGCCAGAGCATGATGGTGGCAGCAAAATCACAGGCTATATGGTGGAAATGATGACTAAGGGATCAGATAAGTGGACTACATGTGCCACAGTAAAGGCACTGGAAGCCACAATTGAAGGACTTACAACAGGAGAGGAATACAGTTTCAAAATTACAGCAATTAATGACAAAGGAAAGAGTGATCCTAAACCACTGGGTGCACCTGTTGTGGCAAGAGATATTACTATTGAACCCATTATTGATCTGATGTTCAATACCTACAGTGTAAAAGCTGGAGATGATCTCAAAATAGATGTTCCGTTCAGAGGCAGACCTTCTCCAGAGGTTATATGGAAGAAGGATGGTCACTCGCTGAAGCAAACAACCAGAGTTAATGTTTTGACATCAAAGACATCATCCAAGATTGTCATCAAGGATGCTACAAGAGAAGATGCTGGAAAATATGAAATTACTTTAACCAATTCATTTGGTGTCAGGTCAGCAGAAATATCTGTCATTGTGCTTGATAAACCAGGTCCACCAGGTGCAATCAAGGTAGAGGAAATAAGTGCTGATTTTATTTCACTATCATGGGACCCTCCAATGTATGATGGTGGCTGTCAAATTAATAATTATGTAGTTGAGAAAAGAGATACAACTACTACAGCATGGCAAATTGTCTCAGCGACAGTTGCAAGAACATCAATTAAAGTCATTCGTTTGACACAAGGAACAGAATATCAGTTCCGTATTGCTGCAGAGAATCGTTATGGTAAAAGCCATGCTATTGACTCAGTCCCAATTGTTGCACAGTACCCCTTTACACCTCCAGGCCCTCCAACCAGCCTTCAGGTTTCTCATGCCACTAAATCAGGAATGTTAGTTACATGGAACAGACCAGCCAGTGATGGCGGGAGTCCTGTTGTTGGATATCACTTAGAGTGCAAAGATCAGAGCAGCATTCTTTGGACAAAGATGAACAGAGGGCTTATAACAGAAACCCAGTTCAAGGTAACTGGCTTGGAAGAAGGCCTACTGTATCAATATAGAGCATATGCAGAAAATATAGCTGGTATTGGACCTTGCACAAAGGCATGTGATCCTGTTTCTGCCCGAGATCCTTGTGCACCTCCCAGTCAGCCAAGCATTATGAACATCACAAGAACATCTGTTTCTCTTTCTTGGACAAAACCGGAGTTTGACGGTGGAGCTAAGGTAACTGGCTATATTGTTGAGCGCAGTGAACTTCCAGATGGACGGTGGTTAAAGTGTAATTTCGCCAATCTTCAAGAAACATTCTTTGATGTGACTGGTTTGATTGAAGATCAAAGATATGATTTCCGAATCATTGCTAAAAATGCAGCTGGCTTACTCAGTGAACCATCAGAAAGCACTGGACCTGTAACAGTAAAAGATGATGTTGATCCACCACGCATAACAATTGAGGACAAGCTAAGACAACTTGTTGTAATAAAAGCTGGAGAAATACTGAGAATTGATGCTGAAATATCAGGACGTCCAATTCCTGTGATTTCATGGGCAAAAGAGGGAAAAGAAATTGAAGCCAAGGCCAGATGTGAGATTTCTTCAACACTTACTAGTACAACACTAATTGTGAGAGATGCCATAAGACGAGATTCAGGACAGTATGTTCTAACATTGCAGAATGTTGCAGGCACCAGATCCTTAGCAGTAAATTGTAAGGTCCTGGACAGGCCTGGTCCATCATCTGGGCCATTGGATGTAACTGGTTTGACTGCAGAAAAATGTACTTTGACCTGGGGACCACCTCAAGAAAATGGAGGTGCTGAAATTCAACACTACATTGTTGAGAAACGTGAGACTAGCCGGCTTGCCTGGACTCTGGTCTATGCAGACATGAAGGCCACAACATGTAAAGTAACAAAATTGCTCAAAGGCAATGAGTATATATTTAGAGTTCGAGGAGTTAATAAGTATGGAACCGGTGAAGCTCTGGAGAGTGATCCTGCTAAGGCGATGGATCCATTTACAGCCTCTGCTGCACCAACAGATGTTGAAGTCACCAGTGTTACAAGTGAAGCAATGACAATTTGCTGGGAAAGACCCATTTCTGATGGAGGCAGTAGTATTTCTGGTTATGTAATTGAGAAACGTGAGAAATCTGGTCTTCGTTGGGTACGTGTGAACAAAAAGCCTGTATATGACTTAAGAGTAAAAGCTTCTAATCTCCGTGAAGGCTGTGAGTATGAATACAGAGTATTTGCTGAAAATGCTGCTGGTTTGAGTGCCCCAAGTGTGCCTTGCCCATTGACAAAGGCAGAGGATCCATTGTTCCTGCCATCACCTCCAGCTAAACCTAAAATAATTGATTCTACTAAAACATCAGTAACACTGTCTTGGAACAAGCCATTATTTGATGGTGGTTCACCAGTTACTGGATACATGGTGGAATACAGAAAAACCAATGATGATGATTGGACAGTTGGTGTCAGTAACACCAAGAGCACAGAGTTCACTGTTGTGGGACTCACATCAGGAACAGAGTATGTCTTCGTAGTCAGATCAATTAACAAAATTGGTCCAAGTGAGCCAAGCCCTGAAACTGATCCACAGGTAGCAAAGGAAAGAGAAGATGAGCCAGTTTTCTTAATCAGTAATGAAATGAGGAAGACACTGATTGTGAAAGATGGCAGCTCATTTACCCTTAGAGTCCCATTCAAGGGGAAGCCTGTCCCACATGTAATGTGGAACAAACCAGATGTTGATCTAAGAGTCAGGGCATCTATTGATACAACTGATACCTGTACATCTATCACAATTGAGCAAGCTACAAGAGATGACTCTGGGAAATACACTGTAACTCTACAAAATGTTGCTGGAACTGCTACACTGACGCTGAGTGTAAAAGTCCTTGATTCTCCAGGCCCACCAGCCCACATTGAAGTAAAAGATGTCACCAAGAGTTCGGCAACTATTACATGGGATACTCCTGACAACGAAGGTGGTGCTCCAGTCAAAAACTACCTTGTTGATCTCCGTGAGGCAACTAAGATGGGCTGGACCAGGATTTCAGACAGTTGTCCCAGGTTGACTTATAAAGTGACTAATCTACAAGAGGGGGGTGTATATTATTTCAGAGTTACTGGTGAAAATGAGTACGGTGTAGGAGTGCCACTTGAGACCAAGGAAGGAACAAAGGTTACAGGTAAAATAAACAATTATATTTACTGAGCCTTTAAAACAACACATATATCTCTTTATTACTTCAAACATTTGATTAATCTTTTTTTCTTCATGTGCTACTTTTAATTTTAGAAAAACCAAGCCCACCTCCCAAGCTTGGGGTAACTGATGTCACAAAAGAAAGTGTCTCACTAGCATGGCTTAAACCAGAACATGATGGAGGAAGCAGAATAACAAACTACCTGGTTGAGGCCCTTGAAAAAGGACAACAAAAGTGGATAAAGTGTGGTTCCACCAAATCCACTCATTTTGTTGTCTATGGATTGAGAGAAAATGCTGAATACTACTTCAGAGTTCGTGCTGAAAACCATGCTGGGCTGAGCGACCCCAAGGACATGGTTTTACCTGTGCTTGTTAAAGACCAGCTAGGCAAGTTTCTTATTATGGATTTTTTTTAAAACATATGTATAGTTTGATTAGTTTTACAGAGTATTAAATTATTATCTAATGTTGTTGCTTTTTGTAATCAACAGAGGCGCCAGAAATTAATATGAAGGACTTCCAACACAACACTGCCTATGTTAAGGCAGGTTCAAATCTCAAGATTGAGATCCCCCTTACTGGTAAACCTTTACCAAAAGTTTCCCTGTCTAAAGATGGACAGGTTCTAAAGTCTACCATGAGATTCAACTTTGATGTGACAACTGACTCCCTTATAATTTATTTGCGTGAGAGTGTTGCTTCAGACGCAGGCAGATATGATATCACAGCCTCTAACTCTAGTGGAACAACAAAATCGTTTGTGAATATTGTGGTTCTTGATAGACCAGGTCCACCGGTTGGCCCTATTGAAATGTGTGATATCACAGAGGACAGTGTGAGTCTGAAGTGGTTGCCTCCTGTTTATGATGGTGGTAGCCCAATCACCAACTACATTGTTCTCAAACGCGAGACCACTACTGCCAACTGGATAGAAGTTTCATCTGCTGTTGCAAGGTGCACAATCAAGATCATGAAGTTGAATACTGGAGTTGAGTACCAGTTCAGAATCAGGGCTGAGAATCGCTTTGGCATCAGTGAACACATTGATTCACAAACTGTGACAGTCAGTCTTCCATACAGTGAGTAAAATTCTCTATACCTTAAGCTACAAACTGACAAATACAAATGTATGGCTATTAAGCATTTATGAAAACCTATTCCATTTTGTTTCAGCACTTCCTGTGGCACCTTCACAGCCATGGGTGTCAGCTGTGACAAAGGAAAGTATCACTGTTAACTGGAAGGAGCCATCCTCAGATGGTGGAAGCCATGTCTTTGGATATCACCTTCAGATGAAAGACAGAAACAGCATTCTTTGGCAGAAAGTTAACACAACTGTTATTCGTGCTACACACTTTAAAGTAACAAATGTAAATGCTGGTTTGATCTACGAGTTCAAGGTTGCAGCTGAAAATGCTGCTGGTATTGGTCCAATTAGCAAGTCCTCTGATCCTGTGCTTGCAATTGATGCTTGTGGTAAGCATTTAGTTTCCTGTAAAATGCTGATTCTTGTAAACGTTTATATATATATAAACATATATAATTTTCAATATATATGTATAAAACTTTAGGCTTAACCATTTTTTTCCTTTACAGAACCTCCCAACAGTGTTAGAGTCACTGATATCACAAAGAACTCTATTAGTCTAGCCTGGCAGAAACCCTCATATGATGGTGGAAGTAAAATTACTGGATATTTAATTGAAAGCAAAGATGGTCCAAAAGGCAGATGGTCAAAAGCTAATTTGACAAATATTACTGACACCAGGTTCACTGTATCAGGCTTGACTCAGAATGAATCTTATGAATTCCGAGTCATGGCTAGAAATGCAGTTGGTTCAGTTAGCAACCCATCTGCAACTGTTGGACCAGTCACATGCGTGGACACTTATGGTTCTCCTGAGGTTGATCTTCCTCAAGAATATCTCGATGTTGTGAAATACAAAGCTGGTGCTACAGTTCAGCTTAAAATTGGTATTGTTGCTAAACCTCAACCATCAATTGAATGGTACAAGGACGGAAAAGAACTTGAGTGTGGAGCTCAGGTTTCCATCTCCAACACCACTGAGTTTACATGCATTTCAGTCAGAGAAGCCACTCGTCTGAATACTGGAACATACGAACTCAAGATCAAGAACTCTTTAGGCTCTGCATATGCTGCAGTTAGAGTACTTGTCCAAGGTAAGTTTCAATTTTTACTGCTAAATAACATTTCATAACCCACATCATATTTAACGTCACATCTAATAATAATGCTGTTTTTTGAATAACATATTTTTTATGTGATTTAATTAAAAAGTAGATGTATGAAACATTAAATAAATTGTTTGCCTTAATGCATTAACTTTAATAGCCCTAATTTGAATCATTCTGAATTTTTGCTCACTTTTGTCAGACAAGCCTGGACCCCCTGCTGGAGAGATACAGTTCAAGAAAATCACAGCTGATACTATGACCATCATGTGGGATCCTCCAGCTGATGAAGGTGGTGCAATGGTCACCCACTACATTGTGGAGAAACGTGAGACAAGCAGAATTATGTGGTCCATAATCTCTGAAAAACTACAAGACTGCATTGTCACAGTCCCAAGGCTAATCAAGGGCAATGAATACATATTCCGTGTTCGTGGAGTAAGCAAACATGGAGTTGGAGATCCTTTAGAATCTAGACCAGTAATTGCACAGAATTCCTTTGGTAAGTAGCTTTTTACTGTTTATTTATTTAATATAAAATTTATTATCGATTGTGATTTAATCCTTTTTTTCTTTTCACAGTTCCTCCAAGTCAGCCTTCTAAACCACAAGTCACCATGATTACAAGGTCAACAATGACTGTGGTGTGGGAAAGACCAAGTTTGGATGGTGGCAGTGACATTGATGGATATTACTTAGAGAAACGGGAGAAGAAAAGTCTACAGTGGTTCAAGGTTATAAAAGATCCAATCCGAGATACCAGACAAAAAGTTCACAACCTTACAGAAGGAAATGAATATCAATATCGTGTCTGTGCAATCAACAAAGCTGGAGCAGGTCCATATTCTGATGTCTCCATCTTCTACAAAGCTTATGACCCAATTGGTAATTTTTTTTTTTCTGTAGATTTATTTTAAAGAATCTGAATAGAAATGTGTACAATGTATCCAATCATGTACTCTAAATTGCTGTTTTAGATCCACCAAGTGAACCAACCAAGCTCAGAGTTGTTGATTCAACAAAGACATCAATTACTCTTGGATGGGTGAAGCCTGTTTATGATGGTGGGAGCGAAATCACAAGCTACATTGTTGAACAAAGAATAGCTGATGAGACAGAATGGGTCACTATAAGTTCTAAAGGGGAAGTAAGAACTACAGAGTTTGTTGTGTCCCATTTAAAACCTGGAGTTTACTACTACTTCCGTGTTTCTGCTGTGAATTGTGTTGGAACTGGACGTTCCATTGAGATAGTGCAGCCAGTGCAAGCCAAGGATATTCTGGGTTTGTACATTTTAACGGTCAAAATAATAAAATGGTTTATACAGATTTACCTTACAATAACCTAATCAAATATGTTTCTTTTTTCAATTTAACAGAGGAAGCTGATGTGGATCTTGACATCTCAATGTCAACTCAGTACATAGCTAAGGCTGGTAGAGATGTTGAAATTGTAATTCCTCTCAAGGGTAGACCTGCTCCAAATGTAACATGGCGAAAGGGAGATAAAAACATTAGTGGTGATGCAAGATATGCCATCAGAAACACAGAATACTCAACTACACTGATCATTCCAAAAGTCACAAGGGATGATACTGGCAAATATCTTCTTGAAATTGAAAATGGTGTTGGAGAGCCAAAAACCATCACAGTGTCTGTTAAAGTATTGGACACACCATCTGCTTGTAACAGATTGATAGTGAAGAATGTGACAAGGAGTAAACTTACTCTAAGTTGGGAACCACCTTATATTGATGGTGGCTCTCCAATTACAAATTACGTTGTTGAAAAGAAAGATGCTAAAATGAAAGCATTCACTATTGTGACAAATGAATGTGCCAATACAACCTATAAAGTTGATGGACTGTCTGAAGAAATTTCCTATTTCTTCCGAGTTTCTGCTGAAAATGAATATGGTGTTGGCGATCCTTGTGAGACTGAGCAGCCTGTGAGAGCAACAGAGATGCCTGGTGCTATAAAAGATCTTGTACTGGTGGACTCAACTAATACATCTATATCGCTGGCATGGACAAAGCCAGATCATGATGGTGGCAGTCACATTACTGAGTACATTATTGAGCAAAAAACAAAGGAAGAAGAAACATGGAGCGCTGGTGGCACATGCAGACGTTGCCAGTGTGAGGTAACACAACTTAAAGAGCTTTCTGAAGTTTACTTCAGAGTTTTTGCAAAAAATGAGAAGGGTCGCAGTGACTTCTCTCAAATTGGGCCAATCACTGTAAAGGACTTCCTTATACCACCTGAGGCAAACCTTATTGACTATCCTAATGGAGAATTAAGTGTTCGCATTGGACAAAATGTGAATATTGACTTACCCTACAGAGGTAAACCCAAGCCAATTATTCAGTGGATGAAGGATGATGTTCTACTCAAGGAAAGTGAACAAGTTCGTTTCAGGCAAACAGAGAACAAGGCCAGTCTCATTGTAAGAAATGCAAGAAAGGAAAATGCAGGAAAATACACCTTGGTGCTTGATAACAAACTTGTCAAGAACTTCTTTGACATCAAAGTCATTACACTTGGGCCACCATCTCAGCCCATAGGCCCAATCCGTTTTGATGAAATTAAAGCGCAGAGTATTATTATTTCATGGGATGTACCCCAAGAAGATGGTGGAGGAGAGATCACCTGCTACAGTGTAGAAAAGCGAGAGACATCTCAAGCAGCATGGAAGATGGTTTGCTCTAGTGTGGTCAGGACCACATTCAAGATACCAAATTTGGTTAAGGGTACAGAATACCAATTTAGGGTGCGTGCAGAGAACAAATATGGAGTAAGTGACCCTCTAACCTCACCAGATGTGGTTGCTCAACACCAATATAAGCCACCAGGTCCACCAGGAAAACCTGTAGTATTCAATGTTACAAGTGATGGCATGACTGTTCAGTGGGATGCCCCAGGTTTTGATGGTGGTTCTCCAATCACTGGATACCACCTTGAGAAAAAAGACAGGAACAGCTTGTTGTGGATGAAAGTGAATACCAGTGTTATTTCTGGAAAAGAATACAGAGTCATTGGACTTATTGAAGGTCTGGAATATTCATTTAGAGTTTATGCACAAAACAATGCTGGAATGAGTCCAGTCAGTGAACAGAGCAAACACAAACTGGCAATTTCCCCTGTTGGTAAGTTTTAATATTGTCTTTATTGTCACATTATTCTGTGATGATATTTTCACAATGTTTAGGTTTGTAATTGTGCCATTTTCCCCTCATTAGATCCTCCTGGCACACCTAACTGCATTGATGTTACAAGAGACTCTGTAACGCTTCAGTGGGAACCACCAAAACGTGATGGAGGCAGTAGGATCGTGGCGTACAGTGTTGAAAGACGTCAAGGAAGAGCACGTTGGTTGAGATGCAATTTCATTGACATTAGCGAATGTCAATTTACAGTAACAGGCCTTGCTGCTGGTGATCGCTTTGAATTTAGGGTAATTGCCAGAAATGCTGTCGGAACAGTTAGTCCACCATCTCAGTCATCTGGCTACATCATGACCAAGGATGAAAGTGGTATGTAATGGCAAAGGCATCAAGTGCATATTCAACATTTTTAATTAAATTTTTATCTTTATTTCTATAGTGCATTTACAATGTAGATTGTGTCAAAGCAGCTTAACATAGATAAAATTCTAGTAAATTAAAACTACTTCAGTCCAGTTTTCACAGTTGAAATTCAGTTTAGTTCAATTCTGTGTAATGTAAAGCAGTGCTAAAAGCCCAAACACTGAAGAGCAAATCCAATGATGTGCAATGTTCCGATTGTTCAACATTAAATATATTTTAATAAGTGCACACTTTCCCAAAGTAGCTATTTAAAAATAAATAAATAACTTTTAATTTCTTTTTAGTCCTCCCTCAGATTGAGTTCGAAGCTGAGAAATCCCTCACCATCAAGGCAGGAGAAAATATTAAACTCAGCTGCAGGATAAGTGGACGTCCTGTACCTCAAGTTACTTGGTATAAAGATGGAAAGGAAGTTGACAAAATGCTTGTTGACATCACAACTGTTATTGGATCAAGCTCTCTGTTCATCAGAGATGCTGACCGTAATGACCGTGGTATCTACACAGTTGAGGCCAAGAACAGTTCAGGCACAACAAAAGTGGATGTTCTTGTTAGAGTACAAGGTATGGTCTGAGAAAAGTTTTGATTTATAAAAATTACAAAGAAAAGTTCTCAATTTTTTTTCATTGCTTATATGTATTCTGTGTTATTCAGATACTCCTGGACCACCTGAAGGCCCACTCCGCTTTACAAATATATCTGCAGAGAAAGCAACACTTTGGTGGAGCCCACCTGAAAATGATGGCTGTGCAGCTATCAATAATTATGTGATTGAGAAGCGTGAGACTTCCAGAATTTCATGGGCACTCGTAACATCCAAATGTGAAGCCTGCTCTTTTAATGCCACAAAATTGATTAAAGGAAATGAATATCAGTTCCGTGTATCTGCTGTCAATAAATTTGGAGTTGGCAAGCCACTAGAGTCTGATCCAATCATTGCTCAAATGCAGTACAGTAAGTAAAGTTGTTCTAGATCCAGTTCTTTGCTAATTTAGTATTGATTCTTTTTTCTTTAACAAATTTGTATGTCTCACAGCTGTGCCAGATGCACCTGGAACACCTGACTGCACTCATGTGACAGGAAACAGTATTACTCTGTGCTGGACAAGACCAAGACATGATGGTGGAAATGAGATTAAGCACTACATCCTCGAAAGACGGGAAAAGAAGAGTTTAAGATGGGTGAAGGTTTCAGCTAAAAGACCAATATCTGAGCTTAGGCACAGAGTTACAAACCTTACAGAAGGGAATGAATATGAATTCCGTGTTATGGCTGAAAATGGTGCTGGAATTGGACCTGCAAGTGGTATATCTAGATTGTTCAAGTGCAGAGAGCCAACAAGTGCACCTAGTGCACCAACTATGGTGAAGGTCATTGATTCCACCAAGATGTCTGTTACCCTGGGATGGACCAAACCAGTGTTTGATGGTGGTATGGAAATCATTGGTTACATTATAGAGATGTGCAAGGCAAGCCTTGAGGAATGGCACAGAGTCAACAATCAGACGTGCATCCAGACACATTACAAAGTAACAGAGTTAGAATCAGGTGAAGAATATAAATTCCGTGTTTGTGCTGTCAATGGTGCTGGTAAGGGAGAATTCTCTGAGACTCCAAATGTAGTACAAGCAGTTGACAGACTGACGTCGCCAGAAATTGACATAGATGCAGACTTCAAGCAAACACATATTGTGAAGAATGCTGGAACTGTCAAACTTCATATTCCCTTCCGTGGAAAACCAACCCCACTTGCCACATGGACAAAGGCAGATGGAGATCTTGGTGTAATGGTGGATATAAATACAACAGATACATTCAGCACCTTGACAATTGAAAATTGCACTAGATATGATGCTGGCAAATATACACTCTCTCTTGAAAACAACAGTGGTCGTAAAACCATTACATTAACAGTCAAAGTGTTGGACACACCTGGACCACCAGGACCTCTTTCATTTAAGGATGTGACAAGGGGTGCTCTGACACTCATGTGGGATGCACCATTAAATGATGGAGGTGCACGTGTTCATCACTACATTGTTGAAAAGCGAGAAGCAAGTCGTTTAAGTTGGCAGGAGGTCAGTGAAAAGTGCACACGTCAAATCTTGCGAGTAACCAACCTTGATATTGGTGTAGCATACTTTTTTAGAGTTACAGCTGAAAATCAATATGGCAAAGGTGAGCCATATGAAATGACAGAGCCTATTATAGCCACAGAAGAGCCTGCATCTCCCAAGCGACTGGATGTCATTGATACTACATCCTCAACAGCTAGCTTAGTGTGGATGAAGCCTGAGCATGATGGTGGAAGTCGTATTACTGGATACATTGTTGAGACTAGAAAGAAGGGCTCTGCTAACTGGGTTGTTGGAGGTCAAACTAAATCTCTGAAAATGGTTCTTGAAGGCCTGGTTGAGAACACTGAATATGAGTTCCGTGTAAAGGCTCAGAATGATGCTGGCATAAGTCACCCACGAGATGCACTAGCCTCTGTTATTATAAAGGAGCCACGTATAGAGCCAACCGCAGATCTCAGTAGTATAGATAAACAGCTCATTACTTGCAAAACTGGAAATTCTTTTGCCATTGATATTCCAATAAGTGGCAGACCAGCCCCCAAAGTAACATGGAAACTTGAAGAAATGAAACTCAAAGAAACAGACAGAGTGTCGATTAAGATCTCTAAAGACAGAACCACTCTACTGGTTAAGGATGCCAAGAGAGGTGACAGTGGAAAATATTATCTCACGCTTGAAAATGCAGCTGGATCAAAGACATTCACTGTTACGGTTATTGTCATTGGTAGACCAACCCCACCAACCGGACCTGTTGAAATTTCAGGAGTATCATCAGAATCCTGTGTATTGACTTGGGGAGAACCTAGTGATGATGGTGGAACCGACATAACCAATTATATTGTTGAGAAACGTGAGTCTGGCTCCACAACATGGCAGGTTGTGAATTCAAGTGTGAAACGGAACACCATCAAAGTAACTCATCTCACCAAGTACATGGAGTACACTTTCAGAGTCTCTGCTGAAAACAAGTTTGGTGTTAGCAAGTCCATTGAATCTCAAGCTATTGTTGCTGAACATCCATTCAGTGAGTATTTAGTATTATATACAATTTATTAACTGATTAATTTTTTCAGATTTTATTCTCTATTGTAATAAATGTAACATTTCTAATCTGTTTTCAGTCTCACCAAGCCCACCAACTCGCCCAGATGTAGTTTCTGTGTGTGCTAATGCAATTTCCATTCGTTGGGATGTGCCATATCATGATGGTGGAAGCCAAGTAACTGGATACTGGATTGAAAAGAAAGAGCGTAATACCATTCTTTGGGTGAGGGAGAACAAGATTCCTTGTCTTGAGTGCCACTACAAGGTCTCCACCCTTATTGAGGGCCTTGAGTATCAGTTCAGAGTATATGCAATGAATATTGCTGGTTTAAGTAAAGCAAGTGAACCATCAAGACCAGTACTGGCTCTAAATCCAGTTGGTAAGTTTTTTTACTTTTTATTTTTTTACTTCTATAATTTACATATATTTAATTGTGGCTTAATATTTATCAAGTGTTATTATCTGCATTTTAGATCCACCTGGCACACCAGAAGTTTATGATGTAACCAAGACCTCGGTGTCGATTAGATGGTCTGTGCCATTTAATGATGGTGGCAGCAAGATTGTTGGATATGTGGTTGAACGCAAGACATCCACTGATGAGGAAGAAGCTCGCTGGTTGAAGTGCAACTACACCACAATCACAGAAAACTTCTTCACTGTTACATCACTCCTCGAGGGAGAGCAGTATGAATTCCGTGTTATTGCCAGAAATGGTGCTGGAGTCCACAGTATGCCATCTGAATCGTCAGGACTTATAACATGCAAAGATGAATACAGTAAGATGGTTGCTTAATAATGACAGTATATGTAGAACTGTTGTTATACATAATATGTGTTGTTACGGATATCTATTAATACATTTTATTAATGAATTTCAGCACCACCAAAGGCCGAGCTGGACAGTAAACTTGTGGGTGAGACAATCACTATTAGAGCTGGATCAGACCTTGTTCTTGATGCTGCTGTTGGTGGAAAACCAGAACCTATAGTCTTTTGGGCTAAGGGTGACAAGGAGCTGGATCCTGGAGAGAAATACTCTCTGACATACACAAGCACAAGAGCGATGGCAATCATTAAATCATGTGACAGGAACGATACTGGAAGATACATCCTTACTGTAAAGAATGCAAGTGGAATCAAAACATCTGCTGTCAATGTTAAAGTACTTGGTAAGAACAAAATAAATAACAGCCTTTATAGTCTTAGTAAAAAAAAAAGTTTTTGCTGTATATTTCATGAGCATATATTTTCTATTTAAGATACACCTGGTCCACCTGCTGGTATAATAACAATCAGCAGGGTCACAGAGGAGAAATGCACAGTTTCCTGGAAGATTCCACTGGAGGATGGTGGAGACCATGTCAGTCATTATATTGTTGAAAGACGTGAGACAAGCAGACTCAACTGGGTCATTATGGAAACTGAATGCAAGACTCTGTCTTGTGTCAGCACAAAACTGATCAAGAACAATGAGTACATTTTCCGTGTCAGAGGTGTAAATAAGTATGGGCCTGGTGTACCCCTAGAGTCTGAACCAGTTATTGCAAGAAATGCATACAGTAAGTATGATTAAAATTATTACGTATTATTAACCTTTCTGTTAATAATCTAAAATCTAAGAATTAATATTTGTTTATAATTTACATTATAGCTGTTCCAACACCTCCGGGAACTCCAGATATTACTGCTATTGGAAAAGAACATGTTATTATTGAGTGGTTTAAGCCAGAGAATGATGGTGGAAGTGAAATCAAAAACTACCTTGTGGATAAACGTGAGAAGAGCAGTGTTAGATGGACAAGAGTAAACAAAACCTACACCATTTATGATACACGCCTGAAAATCACTGGCCTCCTTGAGGGTAGTGATTATCAGTTCCGTGTTTCAGCTGTCAATGCTGCTGGCACCAGCGCTCCAAGTGATGTATCTCAGTATGCTCACTGTAGAGACCCAACATGTGAGTAAAATATACCAGTGTGGCTCAAAAAAATGTAAATGCTTAGATCATTTGAAACATGCTTAAGCTGCCACTTCATTTTACAGATACCCCAGCACCACCATCAGTTCCTCGTATTTCAGATACCACAAAGCACAGTATTAGTATGACATGGACACGACCAATGTATGATGGTGGATCTGATGTCACAGGCTATATTGTTGAGATTCTGGAGGAGGGAACAGAGCAATGGTATAGAGCCACCCAGAAGACCCTGACCAGTACTCAGTACACAGTAACTGGTCTGGCAAGTAACAAAAAATACAGCTTCAGAGTGGCTGCTGTCAATGCAATGGGCACTGGGGAATTCAGTGAAGGCAGTATTGAAGCTGCACCTTCTGAAAGAATTGGTAAGTTCTTATGTATGGATCTACATGGTTAAAACCCATCATCAAGCTAATTCTTGCTGCTAAATGCCTACTTTTTGTATAAAGAAATACTGCATCAATTTGTTATTGCTATGTTCTCAGAAATGCCTGATATTGAGCTACCTGATGAACTTAAGAAGACTGTTTGCATCAGAGCTGGCAACACTTTACGTCTTAATGTAACTACATCTGGAAGACCTGCACCAGTTATTACCTGGAGAAAGACTGGAATTGACCTACAGTCTCGTGGTTTCATAGATACCACAGAAAACACTACAACATTAATAGTGGAGAAGGTACATCGTTATGATACTGGAAAATACACAATTGAGGCAGAGAATCCATCTGGCAAGAAAATTATTACCATTCTTGTCAAGATTTATGGTGAGTAATTGTGTGCTATTAATAATGAAAACTGTATTCTTACCATTATTGTATTTAAAATATAATTAAAATGTATTCTTGTATCTTGTAGATACTCCTGGACCATGTGGTGCAGTAAATGTTAAAGATTACACTAAAGAGTCAGTTGTAATTACATGGGATGTGCCTACTATTGATGGAGGTGCTCCCATCAACAACTACATAATCGAGAAGCGTGAAGCTTCAATGAAATCTTACAAAACAGTGACAACAGAGTGCAAGAAGACATTATACAGAATCACTGGACTGGAAGAAGGAACACAGTACTTCTTTAGAGTGTTGCCTGAGAACATTTATGGTATCGGAGAACCTTGTGAAATTACTGAACCAGTGCTGGTTTGTGAAGTTCCCTCTGTTCCTCAAGATCTATATCTCATTGATACAACAAAATCTACTGTCATTCTTGCATGGGAAAAACCACTTCACGATGGTGGCAGCAGACTTTCAGGCTTTGTCATTGAAGCCTGCAAAACTGGAAGCGATCGATGGATGAATGTTGCTAATGTGAAATCATCTATGCTGCAACACACAATTGTCTCACTGACTGAAAATGAGCAATATCTCTTCAGAATCAGAGCTGAAAATAGCAGAGGTGTCAGTGAACCCAGGGATCTAATGACACCTGTAACAATTCAAGAACAGAGAGGTAAGGTATTAGAAACTTGGAAATCAAGAATCAAGTCAAAATGACGTTTTTACATTGCTTATTGAATGTTTAAATATTGGTATTTCTATTGTCATTCCAGTCATGCCGAAGATTGACTTGACTGGTATCCCACAAAAGATTGTCAATGTGCCAGCTGGTAAGCCAATTGTGCTCAATATTCCTATAAAAGGAAGACCTGCACCAGTCTGTTCATGGTCCTTTGGTGGAGTCAAAATGAAGGACAAGCTTGACCGCATCAAGATTGAAACAACTGGTAAATTCACCAAACTGACAGTCCGTGAAACCACAATTGATGATACTGGTGACTACACTCTTGATGTGAAGAATGTCACTGGAACCGCAACAGAGGTCATTAAAGTTATCATTCTTGGTAAGAAACATTACATTTTTTTTCTCCATGTATTATAGGTCTATAGCTACAAGCTACCTTTTTTGTTATTATAATTTTTTTAACTTACCAAATGTATTTCTTCTCAAGATAAACCTGGAGTACCTGTTGGGCCTATGAAAATTGAAGAGGTTGATGCCACTTCTGTAACATGCAGCTGGGAACCACCACAGAAAGATGGAGGTGCAAATGTCAGTGGCTATATTGTTGAGCAGCGTGATGCACATCGACCTGGATGGATGTCTGTTTCTGAATCTGTCACAAGACCAGTGTTCAAATTTACAAGACTTGCGGAGGGAACTGAATATGTATTCCGTGTTGCAGCAACAAACCGATTTGGTATCGGCGGGTTCTTGCAATCTGAGGTTGTTGAGTGCAAGAGTGCCAAAAGTATGTTTTTTTTTTTTAATAAGCCACATGTTTTCTATTTACATTTATTTAAATTTAACTTCAAAACAATTGAATAAAACTGTTATCAATCATCTTTTTTAAGCTGTACCTGGAGCACCCAGCACACCTCAAATACTTGATGTGTCTCATGATGGCATGACTCTTACTTGGACACCACCCGAGGATAATGGTGGTTCTACTATTGCTGGCTATATTATTGAGCGCAAAGAGGCTGGATCTGACAGGTGGCTTCGCATCAATAAGAATCCAGTGACTATGACAAGATACAGAGCCACAGGACTTATTGAGGGTCTTGAATATGAGTATAGAGTGACCGCTATAAACTCTAGAGGCACTGGAAAACCAAGTGCAAATTCTAAACCAACTATTGCAATGGATCCTATTGGTATGTATAAAGGAATAAGACAAACTTGAATAAATAAATTATAAAAATGTACAAATTTATAAAAATGCATACAAGGAACTTTTTTGTCAGTAGATTAAACGTGTTTTTTTTTTTTCTTTAAACAGAGCCTCCTGGTATTCCACTTAATCCGAGAGTTACTGATAGCACAAGAACATCAGTTTCTCTTGCTTGGGTTCCTCCAGAAGAGGAGGGTGGTGCTGCTGTAACTGGCTATCTCATTGAGATGCAAAAAGTTGACCAGGTTGAATGGACAAAATGCAACACAACACCAACAAAGATCTGTGAATACACTTTAACGCATATGCCCCAAGGAGCTGAATACAAGTTCCGTGTGATGGCTTGCAATGCTGGTGGAGCTGGTGAGCCAGCTGAGATTCCAGGAGTAGTAAAAGTTGCAGAAATGCTTGGTAAGCTAACATTCTGAGAAAAATTCTAAATCCTGAGAATAAGAATGTAAATAAATGAGTTTGTCATGTACATCCATTTGTTATGCAACAACTGTATTTACTTTTTAGAATACCCTGACTATGAGCTGGAAAAAATCTACCAGGAAGGCTATGTTGTCAGACAAGGTGGTGTCATCAGGCTATCGGTGCCCATCAAGGGCAAACCCTTACCAACATGCAAGTGGACAAAGGAAGGTCGTGACATTTCTCACAGAGCTATGATTGCAACCAGTGAAGAACGCACTGAGCTTGTGATTAAGGAAGCCCATAGAGATGACACCGGCACTTACGATCTTGTTTTGGAAAATAAATGTGGAAGGAAAGCTGTCTATATTAAAGTGAAAGTTATCGGGCGTCCAGATCCACCTGAGGGTCCTCTTGAATTTGATGATATTCAAGCACGTTCAGTCAGAGTGAGCTGGAGACCACCATCAGATGATGGTGGCTCTGATATCTTTGGTTACATTGTGGAGAGGCGAGAAGTACCTAAAGCAGCTTGGTACACTGTGGACTCACGTGTGGTTGATACATCACTTGTGGTGAAGGGACTGAAGGAAAATGTTGAATATCACTTCAAGATCACAGCAGAGAACCAGTTTGGCATTAGCAAATCTCTCAAATCTGATGAATCTGTCACACCAAAGACACCTCTTTGTAAGCATTTTATCATTTTTAATAGTTTTATAATAATTACTTTTAAATTATTGCATGTCACCATTATTGTTTTTTGCTTGCTTTTCAAGGTCCACCAGAACCTCCTAGTTTCCCTCCAGAAATTATGGATGTTACAAAGACAACAATTGGTCTGTCCTGGTCAAGACCGAAGGATGATGGGGGTTCTCGTGTCACTGGATACTATGTTGAGAGAAGGGAGATTTCCACTGAAAAGTGGGTGCGTCATAATAAGACTCACATCACAACAACAATGTATACTCTCACTGGCCTAATCCCAGATGCAGAGTACCAGTTCCGTGTGATTGCTCAAAATGATATTGGTCAAAGTGAGCCTGGACCTGTATCCGAGTCAGTTGTATGCAAAGATCCATTTGGTATGTACACCCCCACCCACACAAAAAAGCTCTCTCTCTCTCTCTCTCTCTCTCTCTCTCTCTCTATATATATATATATATGCATCCTTAATCTATTCTTTATGTTCAACAGATAAACCAGGGCAGCCCGGTGAGTTTGATATTATCTCTATAACCAAGGACTGCATAACCATTCACTGGTTGCGTCCTGAATCTGATGGTGGAAAAGAGATCCTTGGGTACTGGATTGAACACAGGCAAGCAGGTGAAAGTGCCTGGAAAAAGTGCAATAAAGAGCGTTCAAAGGACAGGCAGTTTACCATAGGTGGACTCATGGAAGCAACAGAGTATGAGTTCAGGGTGTTTGCTGAGAATGAAACTGGACTGAGTAGACCAAGAAGAACAGCAATGGGCATTAAAACCAAACTGAGTGGTAAGTTAATGCTATGTCAATTCAATTTTTTTTTCTGAAACAGAAATTCACAAATGCAAAGTGACTAACATGTTAAAATTGTCTTCTAGTTGGAGAGGCTCCATGCCTGAAGGAGGATATCAAAGATACTACCACTAAATTAGGAGAGTCTGGAACATTAACATGCCAGATTATTGGAAGACCTCTTCCTGAAATTAAGTGGTATAGATATGGAAAGGAGTTGATCCAGAGCCGAAAATACAAGATGAGCTCTGATGGCCGAAACCACTCTTTATCAGTAATGACAGATGAACAAGAAGATGAAGGCTTGTATACTTGCAGAGCCATCAATGAGGCAGGTGAAATTGAAACCAGTGGAAAACTTCTATTGCAGGCTGCACCACAATTCCATCCAGGATTCCCATTGAAAGAGAAATACTATGCAGGCTGTGGAACAAGCCTACGTCTTCATGTTGTTTACATTGGTCGTCCTATTCCACAAATCATGTGGTTCTATGGCAAGAAGCCTCTCAATCCATCAGAGAACGTTATAATTGAAAACACAGAAAGTTACACCCACTTAGTTATCAGAAATGTCCAGCGTAAAACAAATGCTGGCAGATATAAGGTGCAACTCAGCAACAAATTTGGCACAGTTGACACTGTCCTCCGTGTCGAAATCCAAGGTAAATCTGAGTCTGTTTTAATAAAAAAATAAACTGAATGGGCACTAGACATGTTTATGATGCATACAATCTGTTTGCAAATGTTACAAAGTTTAATAACTCCTTGTCTTTTAGATAAACCTCTCTTGCCTGAAGGACCAGTCGTTGTTGATGCCCTATTGAAGAGTTCTGTGATCATTAGTTGGAAACCACCAAAGGATGATGGTGGATCAATGATCACAAATTACATTGTAGAGAAACGTGAAGCAAAGGAGGGTGAGCAATGGCATCTTGTATCATCGGCTGTTTCAGGAACAACATGTCGTGTTCCAAACCTCACTGAGAGCTCTGGATATTACTTCCGGGTTTCTGCACAGAATCAGTATGGCATAAGCGAATCTCTTGAGATTCCATCTGTTGTCATTATCAAGAGTCCATTCGGTGAGTGTCATGCATTAATTCAATAATACTGTGATTAAATACCAATATACACACATA
>CAIGQW010053321.1:2634073-2654169 GCA_903798125.1 Danio choprae
TGAGGAGACGGTACACGGACTTAAATAATAAACGGATTTATTTATATGTAGGGCAGTGAACTAATATGCCCACTGGGTGTCACTATAAGCTTCCCTGTTCATTAATGTGTTGGTAGTTTGAGCCTCTTGACTTGCTGTAGCATTGATATACCGGTAGATCACCATTTTGGCCTTCAGTTCATGTTATCAATGCTATAGGTAAGTCATGTTGAAAGCGGTGGGAAGTTAAATGCGAAATAATTTGTTGTATGTGCACTAAAGTTCAATTTAGTGAAATGTTTAGTGTTTAAACTGCTAAAGGGCTAAAAGCAGAAGAGAGTAAAATGATTATGTGTTTTATTCTTTTATTTTAAACATGTTTAACCCTTTGTGACTGGTATAGTCATGTATTTTGATGCAACCTGCAAAAATAAGCAGTTTAATGTACATTGCACTGTGAGAGAATTAATGTTCAGTTCATGTTATCAATGCTATAGACTGGATTGGAGAAATAAACGGGTCAAGCCACGATCCACGAACCGTTCATCTTCTCGCCTCGTGTCCGTGTCTCTCTACCATCGCACACACACGATCACAAGCACAACGCAGAGCTAGAGGGGCGGTGCTGGAGACGGATGCGCGCGGACGGAGAGAGAGGAGGAGTGAAGCTGGGTTACATATATATATATATATATATTCTTCTTGGAATCTTCTATGTTAGCAATAACCACTTTGCCAGTTTGACAGATAGCAATCCCTAGAACAGACACTACCGCTGTCATGACATGACTACAACAGCTTGAAGAATATTTTGGTCTATTTTAACAGCTGTTTCACACAGAAAAGCTATTGTGGTATGTAAATTACAATAGTAAACTGTAACAAGTTGTAACTGTACTCTGTTGTTTGAACTTTTTTTTTTTAACAAAAAACTAAAGATGAGCTTGAGTTTGTATTTGGATGAGTAGTTTTTTTCTTTCTTTCTTTCTTAAAACCCATTAAATCAACTTGTGGTGATGTAGGTGATATCAGATAGTTTTGGACACTTTCTCACCTCAAGACCCAGAACTGCAATTTTCCAGTTGTGAAAATTATTACACTTTATAACATTTCCAGTTGACTGGGAATTCTGGAACCATTCTGGAATTGGACTAGAGTTATAGCCACATAAATATTTATTATATTCCCCTTTTGTGAGGCTAAACAACCTTAGGTCAGAAATCACAGCTCTGTTCTGTGGTCTTATATTTTGTAATGAGTTTGGTGTGTGTGTGTGTGCGCGTGCAAATTTGTGCACCTGTAAACATGAGGCTATTGACTGATCAACTTCCTGTTTCTAATGTATTAAAAATGCAAAGTATTAGTTGGAATCAGGTTGGAGTATAATTCAAAAATATTTTGCACATATGAATGTACAGGCCAATAATTGTGGCACACATATACAAAGATAGTTGTTTTCTCTGTTGTGTTTGTTCTTAATCAAAAATATTTTTAACAAAAAAAACGGGAAAAAATATAATTTAACTTTGCTCATATTAACAAAAGGGCACTGTACTGGTGCTGCTGACTACCAGAGCAACCATAAACTGATAAACTTACCAACAGAGGACGCTGCGAGATTGATTACTTGGCTGCGTGCGCCACTTGAGCTGAACGTGGACGAGAGAAAGCTAAGCATTATCAATATCAGAGACACCGATTTCAAGGTAGTTGCAAACGAACCAATTGTTCTTGTATTTTAAAATAGATGACGATGTTGTTAATAGAAAACAGCGTGGGACTGTTTTGCGTATTAAAAACGTTTCTAAAACTTCCTTCACATGATCTATAAATGAGGATACTACTTACCATTGGAAAACGGTTTACTTGGTTTACGCGGGCACCTCACAGCTGTGACAGCAAATCACTTAAACGTTATGGCCTTTGAACAGCGTTAGCTTTAGCCTATGTGCTTTTTGTTTGCACTACACTTTCAACAATATATTCCGAGAAAACACATTTGTGTGACTTTGAAGTTATTGTTAGAAAATTATAAGTGGAATAACTCTACCTTGATGCCCCGATCGACTTGATATCTTTTTATATTTAAACCGGGGAGACCCACTGTGCAATGAAGTCAAATTAGAAATGCTGAAAATACTTAAATCCAGTTTTATTTATCGTATGTTCTCATCTTTCATTTTAGAAAGTTATTTTTTTTAAATAGTGGTTTTACCTGTTTACTACTCGTAGCTATTTACTAAAAATGCACTCATTTTATATCTTTATTAAATCTGTGAAAATACTGCATTTACATATAGCGATCGGGGTGGGCAAAAATACGTTAAAATGTATTTTGAAATAAAATACCTAAAACCTCAATTTTCAAAATAAAAGTCAAATAAACTACAAATTACAGCAGTCACAACAAGTATCAAAATAAATACTGTATTTTTGTGTTTGAAATTTCTTTGCAAACCTATTCCAACAACCCCTTTCCCATTAAACCGACCTTGTGAAGTAAACAATGTTTGATAGCAACAGTTTAGTTTTCTCTGACCAAGTTTTAGCCATCAGCTTCTCTACCACCTCGTTCACCTCTATTCCTGCTGTACATTCGGCTATTCAAAAAACACAACAAAGAACTTGTGTTTCTCTTTGATTTTTGTGTAAATTTGTACTATTTTCATACAGAAAGTCTTTTTCAAACACTTCCTGTTTGAACCGTTACCGTCTGGTCGGCGCTACAGAGCACCAAGCACAAAAACAGCCAGACACAGGAAAAGTTTCTTTCCTCAGGCCATCTACCTCATGAACAGTTCAATATTCCCCTACTGTGCAATAAACGTGCAATACTTTCTCATACGCACTTGTACACAGCACCTTATAACAATTTACAATGCAATACTTTCTCTACGCATTCGTACACAGCACTTTATAACTTGTATATATATAACAAATCTGTACATACAATTCAACATCCAGAGCTTTTTGACTGATTGCATCTCTGTTTAATGTTTGTTGTCTTTTTCATGTTTATTTCATGTTGTCACTTGTCACTTTATGTACACTGGAAGCTTCTGTAGCCAAAACAAATGTTGTGTGTGCAAGCACACTTGGCTTTGAAGATGGTCTCTTACAGTTTAAACCATTTAATGCAGATGATGTGTCGGCACATATCTGTTCATTGTTTTTCCACCCATTGCGTGGCAATTCTCTGTACAATTATTATTCAACCTCTTAACAGTCTTATATTTTAAAAGGGGGATATATATGAAGTGTTCAATTTAATATTTTGATGAGAGAATTTTTCAAAATCTTTTTATTTTTTACACCAGGCTACTCAATGTAAAAACTATTTCTGAAACTAATAGAAAACTCCACAAGCATGATGACTAATAATGTAGTTATGTTTTTGCAAATAAACACTTCATATGTACCTGCTGCTTCCATATAACCTGAATCGGGAGTTTCTGACCAGTCTGTATAGACTGGATTATTATCAATATGTGTGTTTCATATATTGTTTTATTTTCTTGGCATCTACGTACATCAACAATCCATTCAAAGCTACTGTTATTTGTACAGTATAGTCATTCCCCCAAGATTTTTTTCTCTGTACTTTAACTAGAAGATTCTCAGTTTACCCCCTTAGTGAACACCAGTACACCATCTTTAGGTGTTTTTTTTATTACCAAAGTTCCTCTGCGTTTCCACCTGCAGGACTGAGGATGTCCATGTCCTTTTAAAAGAACAGAAATTGTATTACATTTCTTTTTTTTTATTTTTAAGAAAAGATGCTGATGCCAAAATGTACTCTATTATATATTACTGCTCTTAGAATTGATCAGTAGACCATTTACAATGATTGTCAACTTGCTCCCGAATCTATCTGTCTGTGACTTTCCTTATATGTGATGCATAATTTGCCATTCTTACTCATTCCTATCGAAAAATTTAAAAATAATATTTTATATTTGAAATACATATCATAAATACTGCCCATGCCTGATAGAAATAAACCTGTTTACCCCAGGAAAGCTGCACAGCTAATTGCCAGATAAAACTAATATTAATGATATGAACTATATTATTTATTTACTGAACGTGATATCTTTCTTGCTATTCTAATGCTGTAAACACTTTTTTTGAATGCTTGACATCAAGCACAGACGGAGGATTTTAAACACAGGCACACTCACATTTGTATCCAACTGCTTTTTGGGGGAAAAAAGGCAATCATATTGGGCCAATGTGTATCATTTTCAGTGCTTTTCAAGTGCTTTACAATGAGAAATTATCATATTCTAATCATTTGTCTTTACTCACTAGAATGTGTTGGAGTTCTAAAGAGTATCAGCCATTCAGCTGGAGCAAATGTTTGTTATTAAACAAGATTATTACACTCCACGTCTGAATGAACTCCTGTGAACCAAAGAAAACATGTCTTCCAGCCATTACTTGACGATAATAAGGTATGCTTTGATAAAGAGCATGTTGGCTTCTTGGAGTTGATATACAGTGTGTTTAGTGCCCATTTTATAAATATCCAAAGACCTACTTAAAATAAAGTCTATGTTTTAAAAAGCAAATACATAGATGTTCACAATATACAAGTAAATAATGTTTAAATAGAAATTAATATTAGGTAGACCAATAGCTATAGATTTTCAGTCATTAGTGCTATTGCCTTATTTAACCACTAGATGACGCACTATTTTAATATACAACCACATTCTCAAGTGAAATAACTTTTTCAATGAAACGAGCAGGCCATATAGTAGAGGAAAAATATATAAATAAATAAAACTAAAACTTTTTAAAAATGAAAAATTAAAGTGGTAAATAATAGTAAGTAATGGTGCTCAGGCCTTAATAATGGTTCTTAATATGGTTGTTGAAATAACATGTCTCATATGTTTGTGGAAACCATGTTTTTACTTTTCAGGATAATTTCATAATAAGAAAGTCCAAAATAACTGCATTTATTTATTTGCATAACTATTTTCAACTTTAATAAAATGAAGATTTTCTTGAGCAGCAAATCTGCCAGAAAACTTCATCCATCAAACATCACACTGAAGGGTGAAATAATGATGATGAATCATAAGAATAAATTATATTTTAAAATCATTTTAAATCACAGCATCTTTTATATATTTATAAATATATTACACAGTTGGGCGTCAGAGCGGCACAGTGGGTAGCACGATCGCCTCACAGCAAGAAAGTCGCTGGTTCGAGCCTCGGCTGGGTCAGTTGGCATTTCTGTGTGGAGTTTGCATGTTCTCCCCGTGTTCGCGTGGGTTTCCTCCGGGTGCTCCGGTTTCCCCCACAAGTCCAAAGACATGCACTATAGGTGAATTGGGTAAGCTAAATTGTCCGTAGTGTATGTGTGTGAATGAGTGTGTATGGATGTTTCCCAGTGATGGGTTGCAGCTGGAAGGGCATCCGCTGCGTAAAACATATGCTGGATAAGTTGGCGGTTCATTCCGCTGTGGCGACGCCAGATTAATAAAGGAACTGAGCCGAAAAGAAAATGCAGACTTGTGAGCAGAACAGACTCCTGTTATAAACACTTTAATACAGCGTTTGGAAGTGTACTTCTAGTTAACATCTGATGTATTTAATTTATGCAAGACAGAAGACAACCAGTTAATTTTCTTTTAAAACACTACCTTAACTAGTTTTGTCCCCAAGTTGGCACCAGTAAAAAAAAAAACTATAATTCAACTTCTGAAAACACTTGATTTACCACACTAAGCAAGAGAATGTGTATAAAACATAGTGCATTATGCATTAATTTCAAGTATTCATTCAATTTATTTAGATTAAATAGAAACATAGTACACAATTAAGTCAATAAAAGTAATAGTCACGACAATGCATACGCTTACTCTTTGTGTAACAGCTTTCAAATTTAGCCATGTGGCAGGTCACTTGATTTACTCCTGCTGGAGCTACCTTTTGAATATGCATGCATAAACATGCTGACACCCAAGAGGTGCAGTTGCTGCTGCCTGTCAGGTGATATGGCGTGCTATTTTGACAGAAGGAGAAGATATTTGTTTGAGAATGTTTGCTAGGAAGAAACAACATTATAGTGTTGTTTTTGCAAATGTTTTGTACACAGTGCAGAAAAGCATTTTCTTTATGTGTCTGTGGTATAAATACTCATTTCAGTCATTAAATATAAATAGTCTAACTTTAACCACTCTGAAGTGATTGTCAACACAGCTGCCATTTATGTCACCCTATCCCCAAATGTCTTGCCCAGGTGGTAAACCCCTAATGGTCTTATTTTGACAAAAAAGCAACAACACTAGGTAGGGCCCACTAGAAGCCTTCATGTTTGTGTTATGTGTAATGTGGCAGAGGCCCCCTTTGCTTCAGAGTCCAAGAGAACAATCTTAATGGACCTTTTAGCTCCACTATCTCCGAACACAGAGTACAAAAGTCAGCTTGTAAATGTAAATACAGTTGCTTTGCTGTCTTTGAAAATGCTTCCCTGTTTTACTGAAGGAAAAAAAACAAAGTTACAGCTCTAAGTTTCCCAAACTTGAATTTAGAAGGCCGCAGCTGTTCGTTGGTGACACATGAGCTCCCCTCTTGGAGACATGATACCATTGCAAACTCTTGGTGTGGGGGACAGAAATGGCTGCTGTTTAAATCGCATCTTTAGACTACAGTGATGATCTACCAAAATAAACCCCTGTGCCATAGAAGAGCAAGATCTCTCTCGCTGAATGGAAAACAAAACTTTCCTCCCATTTATTTTCAGATGTTTTAGCAAATGAATTATGTGTGTATGAAGCATTCTGTGACAAATTAATAAAACAAATTTTATACTAAATATTTGTTTCTTAAGATAAAAACTAAAGTGTCTTATAGACAAGGGTGAATTGAAGGTATAATTTTTAGGTTTGCAAAATAATACATTTTTGGCAAAGGTGTATTGTATTCAGTTGTTTACAGTTATGCTGTGAAAGAAACTACACGTCTGTTCTTCCCTCATTAGATACAGTTCTTAACTAAGTTTTCTTTTGGTATGTTAAACTGTAAAGCCACAGTTAATCTCCAGATATTTCAGTGTGGCCCTATAAATCCACATTTTTTAATTCTACCAATTTTCAGTGGTCAAAAACCAAATGCAGGCCGCTTTGCTTACAGACGATATAGTTTTGTTTATTTTAAAGAGGATTGTCTGAAGAACAAATAATGTATCGTTTCCTCCTAGTTCTTTCAACTGCATGTGTCAAAACAGTGTTTTTCCAAAGTTTGCTAGTCAGTAGTTCTAAGTGTTAAATATATTTTTATATTCTTCGAGGATTTAAAAATGTTTGGAAACACAATGTGGATCATAGTCGATGCATCTGATAGTTATGCTAGGAGGCAGGGATACAGGCATGCAAACTACAGAAAAAAAAAAATCACATGAAGTGTGAGAATCTCTATTTCATATTTATTAATTGTCATTTATTAATTGTATTTTGTGAAATCTTGTTGCGTACATGAAACCATGCTGTTTTTTTTAAAGCAATAAGGCCTGTTAATGCAAAGCCATGGTTTACTGTAAATTTACAACAGAAAACAACACCCCTTAGCTATTCTAAATTCACTTTACAACACAGCTTCTTGGTGCTTAGTAGTTTATTTTATCCCCTTAATGTGTTTGCCCAGCACCATCTCACAGCAATTTGTACATTTTTGATTTAATGGCTAATTTGTATGAATTTGTGCGATCTCATTCGTACAATTTAGTTTGATTTGCTCATCACCCAATGACGGTTGGGTTTAGGGGTGGAGTTGTGTGCCACGCCTCCTTTTCAAAATCATACATTTTCATACGACTGAAGGAATTACCACTAAACTGACAAAATATAAAATAGTTACTGTTCCTCGTGAGATCAGGCTGGTTTGCCCCATTTTGATTTCTTTTTTTTTTTTCATGTTTTTCACACTTTAATGTTTCAGATAATAAAAAAAAATAAATAGTGTGTAGTCAAAGTGTAGTTGAGTGTAGTCAAAGGTAATACAAGTAATTACTTTTTAAAGGAAAGTTTGTATAGCAAAATTTAAAACTACATAGCCCCGTGTGAAAAAAATCTTTTCCCCTAAACTTAAACCTTTTGCTGCAAAACTCTTTGTGACTTTTTCTCTGTGAAAGGTGCCATATAAATACATTTTTACTTACTTACCTCAAGCTGAAGCAAACTTGGGTTCTGCTGCAGGACAATGATCCAAAGCACACAAGCAAATGCACTTCCGAATGGCTGAAGAAGAACAAACTTAAGACTTTGAAGTGAGCATTACATTAATCACAGTATTTATTAATCAGTTAATGAACTATTAATTTATTAATTAATTATTTTGCATAATAATTAATTAATAATAATAATAATAATAAAAACAGTGGCCTGACAAACTGAAGTGTGTGAGTGTGTGTGTATGTATATATTCATTCATTCAATTTCTTTTCAGCTTAGTCCCATTATTAACAGGGGTCGCCACAGCGGAATGAACCGCCAACTTATCCAGCATATGTTTTACGCAGCGGATGCCCTTCCAGCTCCAACCCATCACTATGAAACACCCATACACTCTCATTCACACAAATACACTACGGACAATTTAGCTTACCCAATTCACCTATACCGCATGTCTTTGGACTTGTGGGGGAAACTAGAGCACCCGGAGGTAACCCACGCGAACACAGAGAGAACATGCAAACTCCACACAGAAATGCTAACCACTGAGCCACTGTGTCGCCCGACATCTGATGTAATTAAGTAAAACCTTGTGAAATGAGATCCTTGTGTAAATTCTAGTGTGAAGACTGGATGTCTGTACCGGCTGGTACAACGTGACGTCTTTGAGTTTTCAGCATTAATTCATGAGAAAGACTTCCAAGTCTCTCTAGACCGCCAATCAGCGCGCTCTATTGTGAATGAGGTGCAACTTCATTAATATGCATAATATAGGTTAGAAGACACCACGTTGTGTTGCCAACCGTAATTAAAACAAATGAAAGAAGAATTGTTCGGAGACATTGCCGCAACGAAGTTTCAATATTACCGCAATGAGAGCACCACTGCGTGTGGACGTGTGGATTACAGTGGTCTGCTAACACGCGACAAAAATATGTTTGTAAGGAACATTTTTTACCCGAGAGCTTTTCGTATCTGGAAATGGTGAAATCCGGAATTGCTACTCGTATCTTTTTAAACAAATATGCGGTTTAAGTTGGTGTTGATTGTCCTGTCTCTACGGATTTGGTAAGTGTGTGATCAATGTTCGTTGTTTATGTTTATTCAGATGGCAAAGTTAGTTAGTATTGTCAGCAGTTCTCTTTCAGTTTTTAAAGACATACCTTAGTCAAAATGATTTAGTTACTAAGTTTACAGTACGTTAATATCACTACAACATTATAGACTTCAAGATCCACTGTAACTGCTGCTCTCTGAATGTAAACGCCTTAATCAAACTTTTATCGTCGTGTAGGATTTTCACTGCATTTTGTGACAGGATAGTCTATACACACACAGCACGTACTGAGTCTTTGCATCGACCGAGAAATGCAGAGGGCTCTTCCAGCAGTTCCTTGCATCCAATATTTAGTTTGTCAAGGGGGGCATGCATGAAATGTTCCTGAATGAAAGTGAAAGTGCCAAACTGCAGTTAAAGTCGACAAATTAAGAATGAAACACCCGAAATTTCATGAAACTCCGAAGGAAATGTGGATAGCATGGTGACCCGATGACGTTAATCGTATTATGTGCTATAATATGTAAAAGGGGATCATGAAAGGAGCATTCAAAAAGCAACTCATGTAAACACCTTAATCATATTATTGTCTTACTCAGATTAAGGCAAATAATTCGATGACTGATGTCCATGTAAACGTAGTCACTGTGTTTCCTCACTGTTAACGAGTTACTCTCGTGCTCAAGTATAGGTCAAGTTTCAAAAAATTATTTGGAAATATGACGATGAAATATGAGTATTTATTTGCCAAAAATCGTACTTCTGGGGGGTAACCAGTTTTGATTCAGGCTCTATTTTACGTAACTAAGAGCCGAAATCCTTGTAGGGGCATTTTCTCCAGAAAAACGCATGTGTGACTGGCTCGAGAGTGAGCCATAACCTCACTACAGTGCTTGGGTAAGAATGAGTCCCAAAAGTTTGGATGTGAGGGGAACCTGATGTTGTTTAGCCATACTTAATATAACCCCATTTACATGTAAGTTGTAAATATTTCAGCTGACCCCCCTTCAGGAGTTATTTAGAACTCATCACTTTAATAATTTTCATGGCAGCATGTATGGTTTATGATATGATGCTGCAGCCACATTCATTGCAGAGGAGATTATAGCTGCTAGTAATGTAACACATCAATCAATGCCTGCTAAACTAAATAAAAGTAAGTGGCTGTTTAACAAGGAGAAGAATAGAGTAAACAAGCTAGTTATCCAAACAGTGTGTATCTGTTGTGAATAACACAATGTAAAAAGTATGTGTAAAATGATTTATGTTGCTGTATTCCATATTTTAAAACAAACAAAACTTTAACAAGCCGAGTCATGGAAGGGAAGAAAAACAAGACACACAATTTACAGCCAAAACCAGCAGAATAAAATAAAATAAAAAGATCTCAGCAGAGGACCATTAAACAATTCCACAAACATCAGCAGCTTCACTTATTACTGACCTTTGACTTTATTTCTGTCACGTAAGCAAAAGCTCTTAAAGAAATGTTTGGTGTTGTTTTCTTTTGAAATCACCATGATGGAGGACAGCGTCTGCTTTAGTTGGGCTCTTCAATGTCATATTTAAATATTAGTTTTTATTTTGGTTGCTATGATTGTTAATTAACTTGGTTTAATTAGATTGGTTGCTATGACTATTAATCGTGTTAATTAGTTTTTTATAGAGTGAAAAGCAAACGACTATGAAAAGCAGACTGACTTTGTGTTTATGATGTCAAAACTATGCTCTCTTTACTTGAGGTCTAATTGAATATCTTGTTAGTTATGGGTGAGAAATTACTAATATAGTTAAATCATACCACTGGTGCATCAGAGACTGTTAAACAATCATAAATACACCATTCACAATGAAAATGTTTGAACTAGGGCAGCACTTAAAAACACACAGACATCAACAATGAAGTCAACAATGACAGATAGTTCGGTTTGGGTATTGAGTAGGATTAGGGATAAGGAACAAGATCATGCAGAGTATATACTTTATAAGTACACATAAACAGCCATTATTTTAATAATAGAGAATTTGTGCTAGACGTTTTACCAATTCATCTTAAGTAAGATTCATTATAACCATTATACAAGCCTTTAATAATAAAAGTGTGCATTTTGAAGTCAGCTAGGATGTTAATGAGATAAAAGTGTTATTCTCAGTATCCTGTCCCAGAATAGCATTAACATATTTGGACATGAATACAAAAGAAAATCATTTTCAGTACATTTACATTTACAACGAGTAGGCTAAATGGGCCTATGAGTAAATGTGGTAGGTACTTGAGCCTTAAGTTGTGTTGGATTTTACACCTCAAACAGTGGCCACAAACTCTTGATTTTGCAAAAGCAGTGCACTTTTAAAAGTTGAATGTTCTTTTTCTCAAAGTTGTGACAATTACATGAAGACACTCAATTCTTGAAGACACTCAAAAATGTGGATGATTGTACCAAATTGCAAAAATAGGCACCGTTAGCAAGCGTTCTGTAACCGGTATGTCTATTCCTTACAGTGGGGGTTGCCTTGCCCTTTTTTGAGTGACAGGGACAGCCAGTCTCTCCTTTTGGTCATCAACAGGTTAATGCCAGCCATAAGGGTTTTCAGCATGGCATATCATTGAATGGGGCATGAACACTGCCATTTACTTGCATAAACAATGTAAGCACAAACCAACCATAGTCAAACAAAACTCCAGAGTGAGGCTACGGCATATCAAGCTAGCATTAACTTTAGAGAGGAGGACCACTGACTAACAGGTGTGAAGTTGCATAAAATGCATCACTTTCCCATGATGCTTTGTGCATGGAGACCAATTGGGAGTGGCTTGGAAGTGATGATGCAGACTAGGCTTGAGGTATATAAACTAAAACAACTATGTTAGCAGTTCTGAGCAGTTGGAGCATTCCCAGCCTTGCCTCGGGTGTAGGGATTGCAAGGGAAAAGCAAAACTACACGGTATAGACCCTGTGTAGTTTTGTTTTTTGGGTTATAACGGGGCCCAATCGTTCTCACCTTGGATTTTCTGGAAACATTTTGGATAAGAGGATTGTTGCTGAGGCGCTAGACACCTGGGCACAGTCCCATCAAGTGTAGGCAACCTTGTGATACAAGTAAGTGCCATTTCCTCTGTAAAACACAGCAGTTAAAGCAAGTCTTTCTATAAGCTACAATGATACATGCTTGCACACTTTTTTAAAGCAAAATAAAAGTGCTGTTTCTTGCAATGTGCTATGTGATTAAGGTTTTACAAGTTTGACAAGATTCATTCTATGTAGCTTTTCAAGAATTGTTTAAAACATAATTATTGTCAAGGTTATTAAACGGTGCGATGATTTCAGAATAGCCAAGAATAGCCGGTGATAGCATTAGAGTGGTGACCCAGCAGGGCCATGATGTCTTTTTAAGGGAATCGGCAGCAGAGATATCAGTTGCACCTCCAGCTATGTGCCACATGGTGACTGTCAATCAAACAAGGGACAGATTATTTTTGGAGACTGCCATTTCTGTCATACTGAATATCAGCCTTCAAACATGATGCCATTTAGTCTGAAACGCATTTATATTGGCATTTCTGGTCTGTTATTGAAATTTATTGGATAACATACTTTGACTCTGATTGCAAGTCATGCTGTGGGAAATGTGAGTCTGTTCTCACCTGTTGGTTTCTTTCATATGGCTTATGATGGGGGTGGTTTGAGTTTTTTCTTGTAGCAAATTTCAAATACGTTTACTAAAAAACATTTGTAAACTACTTGTATGATATTTAAAATCAGCTTTTAAATGTTACTTTCTTGTAATTAGTCATTTATTTCATATCTAAGCTAAAGCTTTGAATAAAGACAATATCTACAAATATATACAGTTTCTTATGCACATGTGAATCCGTTTGCAAAGCTGGTATGAGATTTATGTTTTATGTTCAGTTCAGTTATATGTTCATGTTTTGTTCACATCACATTTTCATTAAGACCATTATGGATGTATTTTTAAGGATTCTTTTTAATTAAATACTTGACAACATTTAAACATTTTCTCATTGCAATATTTTAGATTAGCGTAATTTTGTTGATAAACTGATCAAACATTTATTATAAGATAATTTATTAATCAGATAAAGGTATACAATACTAAATATTTGGCATAGAACATATTTGTTGCAGAAGGCTTTAAGATCACCAATATATATATATATATATTTACATTTACATTTAGATCAAAATATGTAGCAGACAAATGCAGTGACTTGAGGATGATACTTTTACTTAAAATCCTTTGTAAACTACTTGTGTGATATTTTAAATCAGCTTTTAAATGTGTTTTTTTTTTCTTGTAATTAGTCATTTTAATGAATTGTATCATGTTTGGGGCTTATCACACATTAATGCGATGGTGAATATATCAAATACATTGACTTAATTCTTATATAGAGCCAGCAATGCAAACTATTTGATTTAGTTTTAGTGTTAAGGTTCACTATTATATGTTAAGAAAGCACGAAATGAAGCAGATTAAAAGTCTTATGTTCTTTTGTAAGCTGTAAACAGCAAAAGCACTTAATCCTGTTCTACCAGTGGTTTTAATGTTAAAAGCAAAACATAGTTTATCATGACTTTGTAGTTAAGTTACTTGGGTGTTTTATTCAGCCTTATCTTACAGCTCACAGTTGCTGTTCACACATTTCTAACATATTCAATTGGGTGCTTGACCTGACACTCAACATCTTTGCCGTGCAGTTCTCACAAATGACAGGCTTCTGATGGCCAGGTGCGGATGGGGGTTGGGGGTGCAAGTGATTAGTCAGTTCAGTTCTTTTAATAGCCCTCTTAGTTTGTCAAGAAACACAGTCAGTAATGCTATTATATTTATAATAAATTCAATGGGCATCAAAGAATCTGGCTGTAATGTGAAATTCACGACTTGATTTTTTTTTATAGGGTGCCTTCTATCATGTCAACACAAGCTCCAACATTTACACAGCCGCTTCAGAGCGTTGTGGCACTTGAGGGTAGTGCTGCAACGTTCGAGGCTCAAGTTAGTGGTAAGGACAAAAAAAGAACCCAAATACATATACATACATTGATTTTGCTTTGTTAACCCTGTAAAACGCATCTGTTTTGGCATTTGCGAATGACTGTGAACATTGATCATTTAGCGGGCATATAAGAGCAAACACTGAGCAATAAAACACATGTAAAATTTGGTTTTCCAACAGGTAATCCAGTTCCAGAGGTGAGCTGGTTCCGTGATGGCCAGGTTCTTACTGCTGCCGCTCTGCCCGGCGCTCAGATCTCGTTCAGCGATGGCCGCGCTGTTCTGATGATCCCCGCCGTGACAGCCGCACACAGTGGAAGATTTTCTGTCAGAGCCACCAATGGTGCTGGACAAGCCACTAGCACTGCTGAACTGCTGGCTACAGGTAAGCAGCCATTTTATAAAATACAGCAGTGTACTTTTCTGCCAGTTTGTATCAAGAAAACACTATTTCTTTGCTTTCCTCACAGCGGAAACTGCACCACCAAACTTCATTCAGAGACTTCAGAGTGTAACTGTTACACAAGGGAGCCAAGTGAGACTGGATGTTCGAGTTACAGGAATCCCTACACCTGTGGTGAAGTTCTACAGAGAGGGAGCCGAGATTCAGAGCTCTGCTGACTTTCAGATTGTTCAAGATGGAGACCTTTACAGTTTGTTGATTGCTGAGGCCTTCCCAGAAGATTCTGGAACCTATTCTGTCAGTGCTTCTAACAGTAGCGGACGCACTACCTCTAACGCTGAACTTCTGGTTCAAGGTTTGATTTGATTTCCAAATGAAACTATTTAACTTGTCATTTTGTAATACAGATCATAAAATAAATAAACATGTTGCATAACATATATTTATAGTTACTTTCTTTTCATTTCAGGTGAGGAGGTTGCAGTGCCTGCAAAGAAGACTAAGACTTTTGTTTCAACTTCTCAGATTTCACAGACTCGCCAGGCTAGGGTTGAAAAGGTAGTTAACATCCGTACAAAATTACAATTGAAACTGACAGCCAAAGACCATAGTTACTTAGTTTAATGTGTTCTTCACAGAGAGTGGAGGCCTCTTTTGAGTCCACATCCTCAATGGAAATGCTGATAGAGGATGGTGATTTGGCTCATAAGGCACCACCTCGTGTACCTCCAAAGCCGACCTCCAAGTCCCCAACCCCACAAACAGGAGTGTCAAAGGTCACAGCTCCACGCCATCAGTCACCCTCTCCTGTGAGGCCTGTTAAAGCTCCTGTTCACACACCTCACAGGTGACGTATATATAGCTTAAGTACAAACATGATGCAATGAATCCGTTTTCTCATGATTCAGTGTGTATACTAACTTTGAAAATTATAAAACATATTTTCTATTTAGTATTGCCCCCATTTAATTTTCTATTGTTCATATTTAGGCCTGCTTCCCCTTCAAGACTGTCTGTGTCTCCTATCAGACCAGTGAAGTCTCCAGTGGCTACATACAAACAAGCAGCACAGGGTGCAGAAGTTCCTCCTCCATGGAAGCAGGAGGGTTATGTTGGAGAGTCCAGCTATACCAGCGTGGCTACTGAGACCTCTTATGTCCAGTCCTCCTCTACATTTGTCCAGAAGGAACAGCAGTGGGAAGGTCATTTGCAGCAACAACCCAACGGAGTCAAAGAAGTAGGTCTATTTTTGCTGCTATGACCTCTAGTGGGTAGAAAGTTGCATTTAGTCTTTGTGATAATTTCTCAAAAAATAATAATTACTTAAATTCTAAAAGTAATGAATAATCAAATATAATACTTTTTACACCAATTTCAGATCATATCATATGTTTTCTACTACAAAAAGAGCCATGCTGAAAGGAGACCACACACACGTATATACATTACTCCTTTGTTAGCTAAAGTGCAAAGGAAGGCATATTAGAGGCAATGAGGGCAGGGATGGTTGTTTTCACACATTTGCTTGTTGTAACAGCTTTTTTTTTGGTCATTTTGTGTACAAACCTATCAAAATTTAACTGTCTTTCCATTTCATAGTTTTAAACTATTTAAAGCAATTAAACAGAATTTAACAAATCAGTTGGTTGTATGCATGTTAATACTTTTCCCATTCGAATAGATTTATGATGCACAACCACAGACTTTTTTATCGGAAAGTTGCAAGTGCATCTACTGTAATGTTTTTGTTTATTTTTTTTGCTGTGTGCATTGCCACGGATAGTATTTATTGATTTAGCTTTAAAAGTGCAAAAATGACTCATGTGAACAGTGGTTTGTTTTTTTTGGTTAGATACAAATCCCTGTTTATATGTAGGCTGGAGGCCTACATGACGAAGGGTTTCTCTAAGTTAATCAGGCATAGTTAAAAAAAACTAAAAAAAACTGGAGCACAAAATATTTTGTCATATTTTAATTGCCAGAAGAAAAATGTTTGTGTAGTTTGAAAAAAGTCTAATTAAAAGTTTAATCAAAACTGTACTATGTGTGCGTGAATATGGAGCAACGGAAATATCTTGCCTTGTTGAGAAGGCAACAGTAGTTAAATGTAACAGTAGTTAAATGTTAGTTAAATGTAATTTAACTAAGTGTACTAAATAAGTGTCTGAGCAAAAAAATTATAGTGGGATTTAGTGGGAGTTTATAAGCTGACTGTGATGGATGTGCACAGATGCCGAGCTTTAGACATAGCTTGTGTCATGGGATGGTCTTATAATAGAATGATAATATAAGAGTGCCAAGAATCAGTCACTGTTTACATGACATGAAACATTTTTAGCAGTGCACTTACTAAATATTCTTTGAATTTAATCTTTGGATTCAACTTCACATGGATAATTTATATATTTTTAATGTAAAATGCTATACATTTAATGCAAATGAACATTGATTAATAATTTGTTATAAAAGTATAGTTTCTGATTGTTACAAAAAGATGCTGATTCTTTTACGGGGTCATTGCATTGTTTATACTGCTTGGAACAAGCATATTTATTGTGTAGATTCATGTAGTTTGTCTGACTGAAATTACCCTGAATGAATCCATATGCATTATCACCCCCTGCCTTTTGTCTGTTGTTTTTCATGTGAGTGTTTCTTTTTGCCATACAGATTGAAACTGCAGCAATCCCATCCATTACAAAAGAGCAAGTGATGCCGCCAACTATAGTAGCTGTGAGTAAATTAAAACTATTTCCTCATTCATGAACTACATGTTAAATGTGTTGTTTCAAAGATTTGGACTATTGCAAATTACGCAGTGCTCATTTCATTTGTACTATTTCTAATATCTTTTAGATATCTTGCAGGTAATTTCCTTACATTTTGATACATTTCTATACAATTCTATTTCTGCTTTGTCCAGGCTTTGAAGAATGTGACTGTCACAGAGGGAGAGTCTGTCGCTCTGGAATGCCAGATTTCAGGCCACCCCACTCCAGCCATTATGTGGTTCAGAGAAGATTACAGAATTGAGAACTCCATTGACTTCCAGATCACTTATGAAAAAAGTTATGCCCGCTTGATGATTCGTGAGGCCTTTGCTGAAGATAGTGGCCGCTTTACTTGCACTGCTACCAGTGAGGCTGGAACTATCAGCACGTCCTGCTACCTGCTTGTCAAAGGTAACAAATTATGCAATACGATTTGGCTTGAAACAAATTTGTCTGTGCAGTTACAGATTCATTTTTATACATATTTTCATCTTCAGTCTCAGAAGACATCGAAAGTCGGGAGGATTTCTCAGAGCACATTGAAATGTCTGCTCAACAAAGACAGTGAGTTAATCATTTTTGTATTATAGTATTCTAATAATTAGTACAGGGATTTGCAATCTTATCTCTTGATGTTTAACAAACAGGGTTGCAGTTGAGGCCAAAGAGGAGACAATGTCTGAAATAAGTGCTGTCTCTGAAACTGTGGAGGCTGGAGCAGGTGCTGCCCCATTCTTTGTGAAGAAACCCACAGTGCAGAAGCTTGTGGAGGGAGACAGTGTAGTCTTTGAGTGCCAGGTCGGAGGTAGCCCTAAGCCTCATATTTACTGGAAGAAGAGTGGAATTCCTCTTACTACTGGATACAGGTATATTTTTATAGTACATATATACACTTTTTGAAGTCAATATTTGACAAATTAATTATAATGTATTGAGTGATAAACTAATAATATTATGTGCTATATTGTGTCTTTTTAATTTTTAAAGTTTTCAAATTTTAATTCAGTTTCTTGTGAGCTGTGATGAAAAAAATATTAATATGATTATTGTATCAATCTCGTGTATTATCTAGGTACAGAGTAGCCTACAATAAGGACACAGGAGCATGCAAGCTTGAAATCTCCATGACATTTGCTGACGATGCAGGAGAGTACACCATTTTTGCTAGAAACCCACTTGGAGAAACCTCTGCTTCAGCCATTCTGCTTGATGAAGGTTGTATTTTCTTGGTGATCAATATTATTAGAGATTAGAGTGTTAGAAATGTTAATGTATGTATATATTTCTGGATTTTTCAGAGGCATATGAACAATATGTGAAGAAACAGGAAGAGACTTTCAAGACAGAAGTGCCTACTATTGCAGAGGAGCCAAAAGTTGCTGATGTACCTGCTGCTTTTGAAACAGTAACTGAGAAAGAGCAAATGCTCATGCAGAGGAGAATGGCTCAACAAACCCAGATGATGCAGTCTTTCATTTCAGAGCAGGTATGACAAGTTTTAAGCACCTCAACATCATGTTAAAATGTTAAATTGAAAAGAAGTATATGAGCCTTACAATGGCATTTCTTAAAGGAGTTCCAGATGTCTAGCTTGGAGCAGAGATTCATCCAAGAAGTTGAGTTCCACCTACTCAAGATTACCTATCAGGAGCTGGTGACTGAGGATGGGGAACAGCTGGATATGAGTGTTTCTGAACATGATGCTGTTTCTCCCGTCTTTAATACTCCGGTTAAAGGTTACAGACTTAGGGAGGGAATGAGTGCAACATTCCATTGTAGGATGTCAGGAACCCCTCTACCTAAGGTAAGCTTGAATGATGATATATTTGCATTTATTAAATACATAAATGCTTGGCCAAACAAATTAGTGGACCTGAACTAACGTTGTGTTATTTGAACCATAGATTGTGTGGTACAATGATGGTAAGCGCATCATACATGGAGGCCGCTATCAGATGGAGGTTCTGCGGGATGGCAGAGCCAGTCTGCGCCTTCCTATTGTGCTGCCAGAAGATGAGGCTGTCTATACTGCTTTGATCAGTAACATAAAGGGTAATGCTGTCAGCTCTGGAAAGCTGTATGTGGAGCCAGCTGGTGTAGCACAAACACAGCTTCCTCAGCCAGGGGCAGTTCAAAGAATCAGGTAGGTTATGAAAAATATTAGGTATTAGTATTAGGTTGCAATACTGCCACAGCAAATTGTATTCTGTTGCACTTCTCAGGTCCACATCGCCACGCTCCACAAGTCGTTCTCCTGGCCGTTCTCCTGCTCGTAGACTTGATGAGACAGATGAGGCCCAGCTAGAAAGACTCTACAAGCCAGTGTTCGTACAGAAGCCCTCATCCTCTAAATGCTCTGAGGGACAGACAGCAAGATTTGACCTGAAAGTAGTTGGAAGACCCATGCCAGAAACTTACTGGTTCCACAATGGTTAGTGTTCTGCATAACTCAGTTCTTTTGAGTGGCATTACAATTTTATTGCAACATCATGGCAACTATATATATATATATATATATATTTTTTTATATATATATTTTTTCATTCATTCATTCATTTTCATTTCGGCTTAGTCCCTTTATTAATCTGGGGTCGCCACAGCGGAATGAACCGCCAACTTATCCAGCATATGTTTTACGCAGCGGATGCCCTTCCAGCTGCAACCCATCTCTGGGAAAC
>CAIGQW010053321.1:2662022-2712102 GCA_903798125.1 Danio choprae
ATATATATATATTTATTTTTTTTACATGCATATGTAAAGTGCATTTCAAATTTGTCATTTAAAAATTGTTTTTGCAAGAAATCTCTTTTGCTTACTAAGGCTACTTGAAATAGAGTAAAATAAATACATACCTGTAGATATAAAATTATCTCCTAATATAAAAATGCCACTTCTTTGTCAAAACCATCATAATCAAATGTTAAATAGAAAGTTTTGAAAAAGACTGCATTTATTTTGAATAGACCTTTTTGATAAGATTGTCTTTACTGTCACTTTTGATCTATTTATAACATCCTGACCTTTGAATTTTATTTATGTTTCTTAGTTCAGTTATGAAGTATGGTCTAATATGTGTTTTGATTTAATCCAGTCCCTGAGCCTCCTCAGATCATCAGGCACATGCAGCCCCTGTCTGTTGAGGCTGGCAAACCTGCACGCTTCTCTGTGGAGGTGACAGGAATTCCTCAGCCTCAAGTGTCCTGGTATAAGAACTCTCAGGCCCTGTCCTCTGGATTTAAGTGTAAGTTCCTGAGGGAGGGAAATGAGCACACATTGCTCCTAATCGAAGTCTTCCCAGAAGATGCAGCTCAGTATAACTGTGAAGCTAAGAATGACTATGGAGTTGCCACAAGCTCCGCTTCACTTAATGTGGAAGGTGAGATTATTCTAATTTTTTTAGATATTTATTTATTAAGGACTGGTTAAAAATGTTTTCGCATTACCAGCATTTTAATGCAAATGTTCATGAACAGTTTCAGAAGTGGTTTCGCCAGACACAGTGGCTCCAGTGTCTGCACCTGTAATTATTACCTCACTGCAAGATACCTCTGTTGAAGACGGGCAATCAGCCCGATTCCAGTGCCGTGTTTCCGGAGATGGTAAGGCTTAATCCCATGGATAAAATCAAACGAATATTTATATGATGCATATGGTTTTTTTGTGAAGTTAACAAGCATTCATTTGTTTTTTTGCAGATTTGAAAATTACCTGGTATTGCAGAGATAAGGAAATTGTGATGTCTGACAACTTCCAAATGACTCAGTTTGATGATACCTGCCAGCTCGATATCTCCAGAGCATATGTTGCAGATGCTGGAGAATACACATGTGTTGCACGCAATTCTGGAGGAATGGTCTCTTGCTCTGCAGTTTTGATGGTCAATGGTATGTGTCAACATTTTAGGTTCTTGACCCTTTTTTTCTTTATAGACTTCAGAAACCTAACCTTTTTCTTTGTTTGTTTTTTTGGCATGCTCTATTGCTTAATACAGGTTTTAAATGTCATGACTGATCTTCAGGGGATTAACTCGGGACTGTTTGTAATAGGGAACTCATTAGATTTTGGATTTCATAATAATGTAGTTCCATAACCATAAGTTCATATCCCATGATTATTTACTGTGCATGTCAAAAAGCACTGTTGTCTACCAGAAGTTTGTAGATCATTCAAAAACAATGTAGATCAAATGTTAAAATTACTGCACCACATTGGCATAACTAACATTAATAACCAAACTCATTTTCAACAAATAGTATATTTCATTAACAATATTTCAAAAAGCACATTTGTGTGCCATCATCCTTACAGATTGTGAGAACTCTTCTGTGAAATGTCTCACTACCTTTGACCTACAATAATTATTTTTAATCTTTAATTGACAACTTGGCAATTATAAATGTCTAATGTTATTTTTTTTATCGCTCAGATCACAGTGTGAGCACAGTAGGTAGTGTTTCGACTCATTCAGAGATGGTCACCTCCCAGACCATGACTGAGACTCATTCTTCCACTATGCAAAGTTTTGAAAGTGTCTCTACGGTGATGATGTCCTCAACGTCTGTTAAAAGCATAGAGGTCCAACAAGTGACCTCTGTGGAAGAATATTCTACAAGCCCTGTTTTGACCCTGAAAATGAGCGATGTCATTGTCAGCCTCGGTGACGTGGCTCAGTTCAACTGTTCCTTCAGTGGACAGCCATTTACTGAAATTGTATGGGATCATAATGGAAGGACAATCACAAATACAGAAAGGGTGCAGTATGCACATCAGGCCGGGCTCATTTCTCTCGTCATACTCAATGTCCATCTTGGGGACCAGGGAAGTTACTGCTGTACTGTTAAAAATAGAAATGGCGAGAGCCGAACATCTGCACAGCTCACAGTGGAAGGTGGTTATAGATTTTATGCCTTTGATGCTCATTTCATCCCATCTGCTTCCCGCTGATGTTTTGTCTAAACAATGTTTCATGTGGTTATAACCAACTTTAATTTGAGAGTTAAATTTACAATGTAATATCCCATGTAATCGATTTTAATACTTTAAATAGTTTAATCCTTCACAAGCCTGGCCTAACATCATCCCCCATCTTACTAACTTGTTGTTCTTATCAGTGCTAAAATATCTTGCTGAATTACTGAATAATCCCTAATAAATTTCCCTAACTTTATTCTCACTCAGCTAAAGAAGCGAACCCCAAAGAAACCCCTGTACCCTCTGATTCTATCAGTAAATCTGCTAAAACTGAAAATGAATCAAGTAAAAAGGCCACTGACCAAGAAAAGGTGGAGTCCTTACAGAATGTTGGAGCCCTGACAACAAAGTGGCAGATAAGCCATCGTTGCAATCCTGATGTTATGCCTTTGTTGGAGCGTGACAAATATGATGCAATGCAGCCAGAGTTCCTTGTGAAACTGTCCCCAGAATTCCTTACCAAACAAAGGGAAATTGATTCTATTTATTGTGTAAACAAAGGAAGCTCCTCTCCATTTATTGTATGGCTATACAACCAGTTGAATGTTGAAGAGCCAAGGTCATACTCCTTGAAACATGACGGGCCTTTGTGCTGCTTAAATGTTAAGAATGTCGTTATTGAGCAAGGGGGCTCAAATTCTTGCAAAGTTATCAATGCCGCAGGGGATAAAACATGCAGCACTCATCTCAAAATGAAGACAGGTTTGCATTTGCATGCTTTGGTTTTTACCACCTTATATGTTAGCCTGGGCACACTTTTCTTTTTTTATTTCTCTCATATGTCCACTCTTATAATAAGAAAGAGACAAAAAATAAGGAATGGGACATCTCTCTCTCTCTCTCTCTCTCTCTCAAAAAAGAAAAGAAAATGACAACATGCAAATGTTGTTTTTAAAGGAGTTTGACAGTGACTGCAGAGTACTGTACACCTGGCATGGGTGTCCTACTAGATAGATGTGGTTTGAAGTAAAAAAAATGGTTTCATTTGTATATACATTTTTGTATATTTTTTATACCTTAAGATAGCAGAGATACAAAATACCACTTCCGAAACCTTGCTGTCACATGTCTAATATTTGTTTGTATTTTCACAGTATCTACAGTCGATGAGGAGGCCAGTTATGAAGAGGAAGCCAAAGGTAAATGAACAATACAAATTATGGTGACTTTTTATCACTTTTTTATTTGATTTGATTTTGTTCTGAGACTTTTATAAATTTTTGCTGCATATATTATTGTAAAAAACTATTTAATTTTTAATACATAATTGCAGAATTTTTACAATTCTATGTTATGTCAATTATTTTGAATCTTTTATTTTTTATTCAGTGTTTTCTACCTTGCCTTTACCAACAGAGGAGGACTCTTGTGCAATAAATCTTCATTTAAAAGAAAAAACATTTGAACTCCAGCCAGAGTCAAAATTATTTTCAGAGTCTGTAAAGAAAAAGCCAGAAAAGCCAGTTTTTGTAACTAAATTCTCATCAGAATTGGCAGCTTTAGGAGAGACAGCTACGTTTACTGTGATTGTATCTGGATTTCCTAAGCCAGTTATTCAGTGGTACCACAATGGAAATCTCATAAATTCCTCTTCATTTTATAAATTTTTCCAAGAAAAAGAAGAGCACAGGCTTGTTATAACTCAGGTTACTAAAGAACTGGAGGGAGAGTATTCTTGCACAGCGAGCAACCGATTTGGCAAGTCAACATGTACATCCTATCTCCATGTAAAGGTGAAGGACACAAAGAAACAAGGAGAGACAATAGGGCAGCCTCCATATTTCATCAAAGAAATTGAGCATATTCAATGTGCAGCTGGGAGCCAGGCACTCTTTGAATACACTGTAGCAGGCTCCCCACTTCCCGATATTCATTGGTACAGAGGCAGTAATCATATGCAGCCTAGCGAGTACTGCATCATTGTGAACAATGCAGATGGATCTGGCTATTTAAAGATGTTGGGCATTCAGCAAAGTGACAGTGGTACTTACTCTTGTAGAGCAACTAATCTTTATGGAGAAACATCTTGTTGTGCAAAACTTATATTAATCTTAGAGACTGTTTCATTATCTGAAACCACTGAATCATATAGTGTCAGCCCTTCTGAAGTCAGAACTACCCTTCAGCAGGAACACAAAATGGATTTTGCCATTTCCACTGAAGACAGGCAAACTGTTATAAGTGAGCAGATAGATACATTGCACGCTTTTGATTTATCTGCAGCCAGTGTGCACACAGAGCAGGTGACTCTACAAGCAGCCGTGTTGCAATCTCACCATGTGCAGGAGGAAGTAAAGCCTGCCTCTGCCCAGACAAAGCCAATGGCGGCAACTTCTCTGAAACAGCTGCATATGACTGCAGTGGCCTCTGCTGTTCAAGAAAACCAAGGATTTACTGAGCAGCACTGTGATAGGATTGTTAGTCCAGAAGTCAGACAGCTCGAATTGAGTGTTGAGGAGACCTCAAAACGTATGTCCGCTGTTTCAGAAAGTATTACACCTCTTTGTATAATAAAATCTGAGGATCTGATAAAAAGTGAGAAAGAAATGATGCGCACAACTTTTGAGCAGGGGGTTGTTGTTAGTGGTCCTCAAGTTGAAATGAAGTTGCCCATTCCACAAGAGCAATGCATACAAATTATAAGTCCCGAAGAGGAGAAAAGCTACAGTGTAACTGAAGGAGTTAAGTTATTATATACTGCAACTTCATCAGAAAATGTAGTGCTTACAGAAGTTCATACTTCAGAGCTAGCAACCATGGATTCCACTCAATGTTTGGTAGAAAAGGAACAAACCAAACCAGCGCTTACATCAGTCAGTGATACTAAGCTCACTCTTTTAAAAGAAAAAATCTTTGAAATGCATAGGCCGGTCGAGGAAACTGCTCAGCTGTCTAAAGATCTAATATTAAAATCAGCTCTGATTACTGAAGAGAATAAAGAGTTTCAAGCTGACAAAGGCACTGAAATACCTGTCCTGGAGCAACCAATCTCAGTCTGTTCCCAGAAGCAATTGAATCAGCTGCTTCATTTACAGATTATCAGTGACCAAGACACTTTTCTGTCTGAGGGAAGATTTACAAGTGAGAAGCTTGTATTGGAGCATACGGATGTCAGAAAAGAGGCACTTCATTTACACGCAGTTTCCACTGATGACCAGAAAACTGCTAGTTGTGAACATGTAACACAGTTTGCGTCCAATGATAACACAGTGGTTGTAATGCCCAGGGAAGAGCTTCCTGCACAGTTACATCTTGCCTCTTTGCAGTCGAAAATAATGTTATGTAAAGAGAAGATACTTTCAATGGAAAAGCCAGATGAACAGAAAGCCATCCAGAGGCAAGAAAAAGACCGTAAATGTCTAGCAACTAAAGAAGAGCGACTACAGCTAACTTCAGATTATGTCAAAGATCTTGATATGATGGTAGAAGGTCTTAAGATTGATCACAAAACAGAAGCCAAACCCTTGAGTGTTCTTCAGGTTGTCTCGCAGCCTGTTTTACTCTTGAAGGAAAGCCCCATTGTCAGTAAAGTCAAACCGCATAGTGCAGTTGTGCAGAAAGAGGATTGGTGGAATAACCTGCATGCCGCATCTATATCAGTGTCTCATACTATAGAAGAGGGTCTTACAGACAGTTTCCAAGCAGTTGATAAATTCACTTGTAAGACAGATGTAGAGCCTGAAGTACCGGTTCAGTCTATTCATGTAGAAGAAAAAGCCATTTCAACAGAAATTTGTCTTGCTCTTGAGGCTGCAGAGCAAGACTTTGCAGATCAGATTCACGAAGGTCAGTCTGTAAGGCAGTCAGTACATGTGGAGGAAAAACATACCCTGACAGGTGAAACGTCTCAGGGATTTACCAGATCAGAGGAGGGTAAAATAAACATTACAGGTCAGCCATTAGAACCTATTTTGGTAAGCGAATGTCAGGAAAGCAGAACTCTTCCAAAGGAGCTTACTTTTGTAATTCCTGTACCAAAATCACACAGCTTGGACATCAAACAACAGTTGAAAATGACGCTTAGGTCTGCTGTAGCTTGTGATCAGCCATTAATTTTGGCAGATGTTGTGCAAAGTTTAGGAGTTGTTGAAGTAATGGAGGTCAAGGTGCGGACGGAATTGAAATTCATGATGTTCACATACCTGATCACAACAGCTGGCCCACCCATGGAAATTACAATTGCCTTGGATGGAGAATACCCTCAGACAGCAACTCTTAAAAATGAGCTTCATGCTGCATTTTACTCTATGCTTAATCAAGAGAGACCCATCTTCAGTTCTGAACCTTCAAACATATTAGCACTTGACAGACCTGAGAGATTGCAGGTTAGCAACGAATCTTCATATTCTTTATCCTCAGCCGTTATATCAGAGAAGGTAGAAGTATTTGCTACACCGAAGATGCAATCTGCTGCTCTACAAACAGAATCAAACATTTTTTCCCAATCTGCAATGACTCAAAAGCCTACTGCTATTCTTGAGTCAAGTCACCATGAAACTCAGAAGACTGTTCAATCCAAAATGGAGAGCTACAGTTTAATTGAAACTGAACATAGTGAAAGAAAATCAGGATCAGTTGAACATTTCAAGAGAGATGTGTGTGTTTCCGATATAACAGTTGATCACAGTCAGATAACTGGTAAAGAGTCTATGAATGTTCTTGATCAGGAAGACAAAAGAGGATGGGGTTTAACAGAGGATATTCCAGTTAAGCAACTACCTAAAGAGCCATTTTTTGAAATACCATTAAACAACATTACCGCAGAGGAGAATTCTACGGTTACATTTTCTGTGAGAATAAAAGGTGTAAAAAGTGTGAACTGGCTTTTAAATGGAGTATTAATCAAATCTGGCAAAGAGTTCAAATGTTTAAAGGACAAAGACTCTTACACGCTTGTAATCAACAAAGTTATAAAGATGAAACATGAAGGTGAATATACCTGTGAAGCTGGGAAGATTTCATCGTCATCAAGGCTCACTGTTTTCTCAAGAGGTTGGCCTGTGTGGATTTTGTCATATTTTATGAGATAAATAATTCTTAACAATTCCATTCAGACCATCACTAATTAACTAGTGGGCACCTGCTACGTCATCTCCCTATTTTTCATCAAGATTTTTTTTTTAGCATACAGTACACTATGTGTGCTAAACCCTCTTTCCACCCTCTTTTAATGTAAAGGCACATTTTTCATCAAGCATGACCTTGTCATGTGTGACTCTTCTTTACTTATGTTCACATTACTCTTTTTTCCCTCCATGTCATCCTTGGATAACCATCGTTCCTCCCTTTCCATCTTTGATGCATTCTGATATCACTGATAACAGTTGTCATATTATTGTCATTGTATTCATTTTTTTGTATTTATCTTTTAAAATCCAGTGCCTCCAGTTTTCAAGAAGAAGATTTGTAACATGGAGAGTAACATTGGCAACCCAGTGAAGTTTGAATGCGAGATAGAAGAGACACCCAGTGCGACCTTCAAGTGGTTCAAGTCTGGCTCAGAGATCAGACAAAGTGACAAGGTCAGGATCATCAGCAGGCAAACCACATCATCCATGGAGCTCCTCAGCCCAACAAAAGATGACACTGGTGAATACAGCTGTCGCGCCTCAAACAAGCATGGTAGTGACACCTGTTCTGCTCAGCTGAACATCACTGGTGAGTGAACTGGTTTTAATTTTATATGCTTTGCTTTTGCTGCTTACAACTCTTTAACAAAGGTTTCTGATTTTCAGGGTTCAGTGTTTGTTTGACATTCTTGTTGAAATCCAATCTGCACTCGTCTGTATGAGTTGTCTACGTTTTGTAATCATATATAAGCAATATATGATGCGTCTTCAATTCTTTTAGAGTGTTTAGTGATTATTAAATCACTAAAAACAGAAATCTTCCAATCTTTTGAGCTCTTCTCTTGAATATTGTTGTCTTTGTTCTGCCTTAATTAATACATTCAATCCCAAATGGAACATTATTCTGCTGAACCAGAAATTTAAATTACAGTTTTTAGATCTTTCTCAATTGTAAATCCCTTCTGAAAAGGGCAGATATTGTCTTTTCTGATATGTGAACTAGCTGTAACTATTTATAATGCATATTCAATACAGATTAGCAAATACTCAGAGTGCACATTGGATTATAATTGGGATTCATCTGTTTGTAGTCATGTGACATTTTCCTGCTCATTCACCCCATTTATGCTGTTGGTTAGGCAAAGTATATGTAGAGAATATTTATGGATTTGATCCATATTCAGGTCCCAAAATTCTGTTTGTATTCAGTGCCATACGTTCACCCAACTGATTGTCATAAATATGGAAAATGAGCAGAAAATAAACAGATCACAAGAGAGTAAATGGGAAACTAGGAAACTAGAATACGATCAGCATGGAAGTAGGAAGTAAAGAAGATTGATAGCATAAAAAAATTACAAATAGTATACTGTAAAGAGAGTTATAAAATTCTTATAAGGAATATGGACAAAACTCTTCTTTTGTGAAAGAGAATTAGTCCTCTGCAGAAAAACATACATAACGAAAATATGTGTTGTGTGTTACTTTGTCATGTGTTTTAGTGTATGTGTGTGTATGTATGTAAAACGGTATGGATGATGACAATGCTGGTTATTCAGCACCTCACCACCTACCCACTAAATTATTTTCACACACTTTGCATTTTTTAGAATCAAAACGGCTTATGACTTGCCAACAATGAAGCAGCCATATTTATACCATTGCAAGCTTTTGAGCTTCATATGCCTTATATGCAGATTTTTTTATATACAAAGTAAGGGTTAGTGAGGGATGGGCCCCATATAAAATGTAAAATATATAATATGTGAAATATTTTTTTTAATTAGACAATAGAAATCATAATCTGAATGAAGATAGTTAGTGTAGTTGTTATCAAGACGATCAGTACTATTGATAGTGACAGAGAGAGGTTTTAAATATGGTTTTGCTGAAATCCGTTTAATTTTTATTCTCAGAAACCCCCTCCATCACAAAAGAATTACCAATGCTGGATGTAGAGAAGGTGACCAATGCTTTATTTGGAAGTGAGCTCATTGGTACTGTCCCATTTGAAATAAACGTGTTGAAGAGTAAGAGATTTGCCAATCCTGACAAAACAATTTTTGAAGATTTAATTGAGTGTTTGGAGGAACGTCCTCTTGAAAGTTCTGATTTTGGGAAGTACCAATGTACCCTATCAAACGAAGTTGGAAAAATTGCCTCAAAATCAGTTGCTATCGTAAGAGGTTAGTATGCTTGAGAAAGACGAGAAGAATAATCGCTTCAGGTTCCAAGCACTAACAGGTGTGTTACTAACAGGCAGCGCGGGCTACAAAAGCTAGCTAAAACTGTTAACAGTGCTTTCAGACAATTAAGCAGTTGCTGTTGCCACTTATTTTCACTTTTACATTTTCATGGTTGACCTGCAATATCAATATTTTTAAAAATCTGAAATTTAAAAACTCCAGTGCAATATAGTTAAGGGTAAAAGTGCAGTACAACTTCTGAATTTGATATGCTTTGACTTTTCACTCAGCTTATACATCACGTCAGGAGATGTTGATTACTCATACAACTCATGTGTTTATTCTTGACCACATAATATTATAAATAACTTTCTTTTTGCCAATACTGAATTATACTAGGCTATTTCGTCAATTTTTTGTTGCATTGAATTTTCAAGGCCAGTGGGTTTTTGTAGAAACCGGTCTTTAGATTTGTACTGTAATTTGTGTTGAATATTGCTGGATTATAGTTAGTTGTTCAGCTTCTCTTGTGGTTAAAGGTTGGCACAAGGGTGTAGGATCTTTGCTGTCTGAACATTTTTGTTCACTCTTTCATTCCCTGTATATCTGAATATCACAGCTTGTATTGTTTTATTCATGTATGCCTCTGTCAAGAGATATATTGGCATTACATGATATGTGACTGTTGAAAAGTTTATTTTTCTCTTCATCTGGATTTATTTGCCTTGCTTCATCATCTTGTTGTAGGTGTTGGAAACAATGGTGGTTTTCTTGGTTTATGAATAATGGATGTCTTGACAGTGAATTCTGGTCAAACCTAATGGAAATGCACCTTGTATCACTCTTGGAACACCATAAAAATCTCTTTATCTTCTTAAAATGTTCTTTGTCTTTCTGAAGAATTTTCCCAACTTCATTGAAACAGTGGTGAAATTGAAGAGAATTCAACAGAATCTTGCAACTGGAAGAAACTTCAATGGAAGGAAAACTTTCAAAATAGTGTCATTCAATCTTGTGCCTTTGGTCTTGGAGAAGAAAGATTTTGCTCTGTTTCTTTGTCTTAGTTGGTTAATTGTCAACTTCTTGACATCTTGACTGGAACCTCTACACTTTTTATGAAAGGATGAATGAATGAAGTATGACACACAAATTCTTTTTGCACTTTGGTTATTGGATATCACAGTGAAATAACAAGCCACATGCACTGCTCAAGTGACACAACCTCTTGTTGTTCTTCAAAGTTTTACCTCTTACATGTAATGAAGAATTGTATGAAAATGGCAGAGGAATGGAAAACTATGTTTGTACTGAAATGTCCACAAGAGCAAAAGAAATATGGATGTCATTGTTCTTCAAAAAAATGTCATTCTTTAAATCACATGATAGTTACTGCGTTGAACATGAATTTCTGTAATCATTACCTTGTATTGAAATACTTTAGGCTCATTATGGTGAATAGATATAATGCCTCTGAAACAAAATTGTATACCTTCAATCTTCCATTTTTATAAATATAACATTAGCTGTACTGTTTCTCACAGCATCAGAACCAGCCCGCTTTTTGAGGAAATTGAGCAACATTTCCATCCCAATGAGCCAAAAGTTGACACTTGAGTGCAAATTCACTGGAGACCGGAAATTGTTTGTGACCTGGTACAAAGATGGCAAACAACTCTATGCATCGTACAGATACAATACAACAGTCACAGATAACTCCTGCACTCTGGAAAGCCTTCATGAATGTGACAACACCACCACAGGGAAATATTCTTGTGAAGTTTCAAATGCCTTCGGAAGAGAAATTTGCCATGCTACTGTGACTGCAGTGACTGGTTTGTATACTATGGATTTCGGTAATGCTGTACATATTTATTTGATGATTATTTAGTTATTCATTTTGGGCTTTTTAATTTTAATGAAAGTTATCAATAATTATAACCTCAGAAGTGGAAAACTGTCCAAATATACAGGCCTATAAATGATTTCCTAGACTAAAGCCTCTTAATCCTCTTCAATTCAGAACCTGCCCGCTTTGTGAAGAAGTTGACAGATATGTCTATTCCAATGAGCAAAAAACTAAGACTTGAATGTACATTCACTGGCGCTCCAAAATTGTTTGTCACATGGTACAAGGATGGCAAACAGCTCTATGCGTCCTATCGATACAACACCAAAGTTACATCAAACTCCTGCATCCTGGAGTGTCTTCATGAGTGCAACAATGAGACTACAGGAAGATACTCATGTGAAATTTCAAACATGTATGGAACGGATAAATGTCATGCTCAAGTAGTGGCAGTCACAGGTTTGTAATTATGCCACACACTTGCCTGCTAGTCTTTCAAACACTTATACTTATATGGCCCATTTCCACTGAGCTGTAGGGTTCAAAACAATAAAGTATGGAAGACATTTCCATCCGTTTCACAGAGGTCAGCAGAGTCAGAGGTACCAAAATAGCAAACCGTGTCTCAAAATGGTGGAGCTAGACTTGAATGACAGAATGGCAACACAGGAAGTGTCATTTTTGACACCGTAATACAATGATGCCATGCAGCAATAAACCATACTGAAAAAAAGCTTGCCGACTTCTTGTGACAAACAGCCACAAGCCAAGAAGCAAGAACAGGATCTGCATTATGTTCTCCATTGTTGTTTCTGTGGCTGTTCTCTTCATATCTAAACATGTGGAAAGCACACAGGGTGCTGTTCCTCTCTCTATTTGCGGAACTCCTAGAATTTAAATAATGAACTTGAATGTGCAAATGACACGATATGTGAATGGCCTATTCAGTTTTCTTCTTTGAGCAAGAATGATGTCAATTCACAACTTTCTGCCATACACCATGCCTACCAAGTATGGGCACTGTCGAAAGTTGAAAAGCAAGCCTGATCCGTGTGACCCATACCGACCAGTACTGTACTGTACTGATCTGAATCATACCGCTTAGTGGAAACGAGGCAATACCACTTTAGACTGCATGTCACCTGGGATTGTGTATTTAGTCGTTTATTCTTATCTAATTTTTTTATTAAAAAATTTTAAATATAAAGGGATAGTTCAACCAAAAATTTAAATTATGTTATCGTTTACTCTACCTCACTTTTCACAAACCTAAGGTTTTTGAAAAAAAAACTAACCATTGGATTCCATAGTATTGTTTTTTCCTACTTTGGAAGTCAATGGTTACAGGTTTCTAACATTTTTCAAAATAACAATAAAGAACATTTTTGGGTGAGCACATAGTGAGTAAATGTTTATTTTTGGGTGATCTATCCCTTTAGGCTACTAATTTTGGCCTTTACGATTTAAATGAAAGATACCAATAATTATATGCTCAAAATTGGAAATGACACTTCTCCGGTATATAGGCTCATATATAATTCCTGGACTAAAACATCTCAATCCTCTTTACTTCAGAACCTGCCCGCTTTGTGAAGAAGTTGACAGATATGTCTATTCCAATGAGCAAAACTCTAAGACTTGAATGCACATTCACTGGAGCTCCAAAATTGTTTGTCACTTGGTACAAGGATGGCAAACAGCTCTATGCATCATATCGATACAACACCAAAGTTACATCAAACTCCTGTATTCTGGAGTGTCTTCATGAGTGCAACAATGAGACAACAGGAAGATACTCATGTGAAGTTTCAAACATTTATGGAACAGATAAATGTCATGCTCAAGTAGTGGCAGTCACAGGTTTGTAATTTGTACTGGACTCTTGCCTGCCCGTCTTCAAAAGTTCCATACCCATAGATTTTGCCCATGGATATGAAAGGAATAGTTTGATATTGCAGCGTTGGACCGCATGTCTTCTGGAATGGTGTATATTTGGTTGATTATAGGTTTTTTAAGCAACAATATATTGTGCGGCTGTGACATTTTGCACGTTCCTTGAAGTGGCGCTATTGAATTGTCTTTATTGAAGTTTATCTTGTTCTGTGTCAAGGCTATAATGAGAGCTGGCATGTTTTTTGAGTGCTTGTTGTGGGATATTCATCAACTTGCTTTTGCATCTGCAAGTTCTCTGAGGCAAGCTTGAAAGATATTGCATACTTCGACAAATTTGAGAAGTTTCACATTTTTGAAGAACAATCTGCATGTTCTGCAAGGTTGATATGTTGCTCGTTTATATAGTTGTTTTGTCGTTGTGAAGGAAGTCATTTAAATGGATTTGATGCTCTCCTTATCTTAGAGCCTGCCCGCTTTGTGAAGAAGTTGACAGATGTGGCAATCCCAGTCACTCAGAAACTAAGACTTGAGTGTACATTCACTGGAGCGCCGAAGATGTTTGTCACATGGTACAAAGATGGAAAGCAGCTATATGCCTCATACAGATACAACACAAGGGTCATTGGGGACACTTGCATTTTGGAATGCCTCCATGAATGTAACAATGCTACTCCTGGAAAATATTCTTGTGAAGTATCAAATTCCATTGGCACTGATATCTGTCATGCCAATATAACTACATTTACAGGTTCGTATACCATCATGGTCTACATAGTTACAGATTTCTTTCATGTTCAGGCAGACATAGGATAAATATAATTTCGCCATTTCATATTCTCAGAACCTGCCCGATTTGAACTGAAGCTTAAGGACAAACAAGTCGCCATGAGCAAAAACCTGAAGCTTGAGTGCACATTTACCGGAGCTCCTAAAATTTTTGTCACCTGGTACAAAGATGGCAAACAACTATATGCCTCTTACAGATATAATACTACAGTTGTTGGAAACACCTGCACTCTAGAATGTCTACATGAATGCACTAAAGAAACTCCTGGAAAATACTCATGTGAGGTGTCTAATTCTTATGGAAGGGATATCTGTCATGCTGAAGTGACCACTTTCTCCGGTTAGTAAATTTTTTAAAAGGCTCTTTATCCAAAAAGATAATTAGTGTTGGATGGAATTCATGTTGTTTCCTTAGAAGAAGGCAGTGTTTTGCAAGCATGTTCAGGATGTTCATATAGTGTTGTTCCACTTAGGACCTGCTCGTTTTGTGAAGAAGCTAACTGACGAGAGTCTTCAGCGGGGACAAAAGCTGAGGCTTGAATCCTCCTTTACAGGAATTGGAAAAATCTTTGTCACATGGTACAAGGATGGCAAACAGGTCTATGCTTCATATAGATGCAACACAAAAGTAATCGGAAACACTTGCGTTTTGGAATATCTTCATGAGTGTGATGAGAATACTCCTGGAAAATATTCTTGTGAGGTTATGAATGAAGATGGATCGGACATTTGTCATGCGCTGGTTACCCTTGGGACAGGTTCGTTAAATGCCGTTAATTTGAGTGTGTTAGCAAAAATAAAAAATCAGCTTTTCCATTATTGACCATACCTTTCTGTACGCTCCTTTTCTTCCTTAAAGACTTCTCTAATCCCATAAAGATTAGATTGTTCTGGATATATAATCCAAATGAAACACTGGAGGCATTAACTAAGGAAATAGCTATCATTCCAAATGAACGAAAACATTTAATATTGTGTTATATTTATTAATAACTAATATTTATCCATACAGAATTAGCTTAAAGTTTTTTGGTTTGTAATTTCACATTTTTCAAAGCAGCACTTGCTCACTTAAGATTTTTATTTTATTTCAGTTTTATTTGTATTTTTTTATAGTTGCATTTTTAGTTTACAATAACAGCACTAGTGCAAACACAAACATTGAAGCAAAAATGCATTAATCTTTAAATGTTTAATCTTTTTTGTAATATTACATATGTAATTGTTATTAAATATGTAATATTTGTAATATTACATATTTCATAAAATCACATTTAACAAAATGTGACAAGTCTAACAAGCACATTTTAGTCAGCATTTCTACTCTAAGATTCCCTAGTCCACTTCTCTGCTGTCCTTTTAAGAGGCATTAAGTCTGAAAGGCTAGATTAAAAGTGCCATGGCAGGGGCATTTTGTAAATGGAGCACAACAATTAATACAAGAAAAATTGCAAGTGTGGATACAACTGCACGTCCTGCTATTTTGTAAACAGAATGTATGATGCTTGTCATGTCAGATGCTTGTCATGTCATGCAAATATTGATACTTTTTTAATGGAAACAAAAAAATATATGTTCCATTAAAAAAAAACGATTTTTGAGTGACCTTGTGTATGTAATGTGTTTTCTTTTCAGAGCGCAAAATTCCGCCAACATTCACTAAGAAACCCTCAGAGCACATTGAGGATGCAGAGGGAAAATTGGTGAAGCTTGAGAGTCGAGTATCTGGGTCACAGCCTCTATCTGTAATCTGGTATAAAGACAACAGAGAAATCAACACTTCTGACATCTATGACATTTCCTTCAAGAGCAACGTGGCTGGGATGTGTCTCAGGAAAGCTACAGTCACTGACAGTGGCGTTTATACATGCAGCGCTTCTAATGAAGCTGGCACTGCCTCCTTCCAGGTGGTGGTTAACATCACAGGTAGTCAATAATATCTTATTGCATGATTTCTTATTTCTCTTTTCTTCTTTGCATGCTTATTTGTGGAAATTCTTTTTCTGTGATTTTGCTTATTTCTGTGGTACTTCATTATGTTGTATTGCATAAAAATGTACTTCCTCTGATTTTCACTATAAAGCACAGATGAAATACTGAAGTTCTTCTTGATTTTCACTATAAAGCACAGATGAAATACTGAAATTATTAACTTTTTTTAATATCTAGAGCAAAAAAGGCCTCCGACCTTTGACATTCCCCTCAAACCAATGACAGTGAGTGAGGGAGAAAGGCTAAACCTTAGCTGTCATGTGAGCGGGTCTCCCCCAGTGAATATTCAGTGGATGAAGGACAGGAGGGAGGTTACATCCTCTGCTAGCACCAAGATGACATTTGTGGATGGCACAGCCACCCTGGAGATAAACCAGGCATCCAAAACTGATGCAGGAGATTATCTGTGCAAGGCAACCAACAATGCTGGCAGTGAATTCTCAAAGACCAAAGTCACAATCAAAGGTAATTAGAAGGTTACTATGAATCTGACGCTGTGAATGCATTCAAGAATGTTTTAGTTTTAAAAATCAAACATAATTCTTGGTTTTAACTCTTTATATGTGAGTTTCATTTGGGTAAGGTATTCTCAAACTTTCATGTGGTACAAATTTGCATCTCTATCATCTTAATTTCCAAATCTTGCTTTGCTTTTTAAGTACTATGAATTATATGGATCTTGCTGTTTCTTGCAAAGTTTTTATCACCAAGTTGCGATGTTTTACTGTGATCTTGATAGTATTTTCCATGTGCAATTATTCTTGAGTAATCCAAGGATCTTTTTTTTAGGCATTCATTGTTTTTTGTTTTTCACATTTATGATGGCGCAAAATGTTTATACATTTATATATATATATTAATATGTAATTCCATTGCTGGTATTGCTCAAATAAAGCAGGTGTAGCACCTGCAGCATCCCCGGCAGCTCCCACAACACCTCAGACAACTAAAAAACTGGATAACTTGTTCTTCATTGATGAGCCCAAGAGCATTCATATTGTTGAAAGTAAGTTCTGCTTCTTTTAAACAGTGTAGATATGTCATTTTTAGATAAGAGCTAAATGCTGATGTACTTGATGGAATCACATCATATTCTGGATTACAGAGGGTACAGCTACCTTTATTGCTAAAGTTGGTGGTGATCCCATTCCCAATGTGAAATGGATGAAGGGCAAATGGAGGCAGATGACTCATGGTGGCCGCATCAACATTCAACAAAAAGGCCAAGAGTCTAAGCTGGAAATCAAAGAGGTGACCAAATCTGACTCTGGCCAGTACAGATGTGTCGCCTCCAACAAACATGGAGAAATTGAGTGCAGCACAGACTTGAATGTTAATGAGAGGAAAGAGTCTGGGCCAGAGGTGGTCAAACTGAAGAAGTGAGTGAGATTTCCTTCAGCAGAAAGGCTCAAAATCTCTACTGTATGATGATTGTAACCTTGCACACTTTTTCATTACATTCAGGACTCCATCAAAGCAGAAAAGTCCAAAGGAAGATAAAGACATTGACATTGTTGAGCTGCTAAGAAATGTAGATCCTAAAGAGTATGAGAAATATGCTCGCATGTATGGCATCACAGACTTCCGGGGTCTCCTTCAAGCTATCGAGTTTCTAAAGAAGGAGAAGGGTGAAGAAAGTGGAAGACCGGTAGATAAATTGTTTTGTCTTAATTGATTATCTAAATCTTGTGTTTTCTTACACCTTATTTAGGTAGAAACTTGCAACAAATAGCTTTAATCAGTACCCTTGTTTTCTGAATCAGGAAGGTGAACAGGGAAGAGAATTTGATGAGGATTTGGCTAAGCTTGTGTCTGATTTGCAGAGGAGAATGGAAAACAGTGAAGTATGTTCCTTCCTCGGGAAGTTCAAGAACCACTGCTTCAGTTTTCACTCTAAACATATTGATGACCTAAATGTATGAATTTTTTGTTTTTGCAGCCTGTTACCCTGCTTAAAGACATCACAGATCAGACAACACAAGTTAACAAAGAGGCAGTGTTTGAGTGTGAGATTAAAGTCAACTATCCAGAAATTACACTGGCTTGGTATAAAGATACACAAAAGCTAGAAACTAGTGATAAATACGACATTAAACTTGTGGGAGACTGTCAAATATTGAAGATCAAGAATTGTCAGACCAGTGACCAAGGAAATTACCGTGTCGTCTGTGGGCCACATATATCCAGTGCCAGACTGACAGTGTTGGGTAAGTCCATTTTAAAGACCTTATACTTTTCATTTAATTTAGTATATTACACATTGAGGCACATTTACCTATTCTACAGAGAGTCAAGACAAAGTGCAAAAGCCATCACCTGGTAAGAGGGTGAATATGCATTGTAGTGTAGTGCTGTGTATATTGACTGATATTAAACAACAGTTTGACAGTATGTCAGAATGAGAAGGTGCGGGATTAGAAGTGACTAACCTCTTGTTTTCTAGCAAATGCTTAGCGTTTCTTCATTTGTTCTCTTAATGCTTTAAAATTGCTTGTGTGTGTGCTTTTTTTAAGCACATGTACATTTCTTCTTAAGTCCTTCCTCTTTTTCTTCTTTATTTTTTTTTTGAGACAATTAATCATCCCAATCCTTTTATTTCTAGCTGATCAAATTCAATTCACCAAGCGCATTCAAAATATTGTGGTGAATGAGCGTCAGTCTGCCACTTTTGAGTGCGAGTTGTCTTTTGACAATGCAGTCGTCACCTGGTATAAAGATGCATGGGAGCTTAAAGAGAGCCTGAAATATACCTTCAAGTGTGAGGGACGAAGGCACTTTATGATCATCCGTAATGTAACGGCTGATGATGAAGGTTTGTACAGTAGTCCTTGTCTGTAAATAAAGAATAAAACCAATTTAAACTAACTTAAGTGAAAATCTTTTAGGCGTGTACTCGGTGATTGCGCGTCTGGAGCCCGTTGGTGAAACTAAAAGTACAGCTGAGCTTTATCTGTCAGGAAAAGGTAAATCTAAAAAAATCAGCAGCATCACTTTGTGGCTTGTTTGCTAGAGTTTATTCAACGGCAATTATATTTGACCTTCTTTTGCAGAATTTGAAATAAGAACATGTTCTTTTGGTAAGTGGTTTCTTGTGTACGAAAATATTTCTGAGAATTAACCATCTCTGTGTTCCCTGCCCCAACTCATTTCTGCAGTATAAAAAAAACAAACCCTTTTTTAATGATTTCAGACACTAAACTAAAAAAATGTAAAATCTAAACTAAAACTGATCTCGACCTATTCAGATGTTCCTGATACATCGATACACGTGCCAGATGTATCATCTGTGATTAGTATGAAAGGTAAGACTAAAATAAATATATAGCTCAGAAGTCCACAAAGTCCTGCTGTTTCACTTCACCTTATAACAATACAATTGTTACCTTTTGTTTAAAAGATGAATCCTCAGAATTTCACTATGAAGAGAAGTTTGAAATAACAGGTATTATTTCAAATTTTAAATATGTTTTTTAAATACTCTGATGATTCTTAACATTTAAAACGACCTTGGAAAGTGGATTAAGTACCCTAAAATATACTAAGCGTTCAAAATTTCAACTCTAGAATTTATTGATAAACTAATATTACAATATAATTAGCACCCCACATTGATCTTGCCCTAACAAAACCCAAGGTGAATGCTTAATTAAAATGCAACTAATTTAATACAGTCACATCATAAATGTGTTTGTGTGTGTGTGTGTGTTAGTTTCTTTCTTTCTTTGCCTTTACACTAACATTAGAGCTTAATAGGATAATGCCCGACATTGCTGTAAAACAAACAAACAAAAAAACAACTTTTTTTTTATTATTGTATGGTAGAGTGTCAGAACTGGACATTTCAAGAGGAGAGTATTACTTATGAATTCTCTTCATTGCAAGGTATACTTTGCCTAACAGTCTTAGGTTCTTTAACTTAGAGCATAACATTTTGCTCATCTTGTTTGTATATGTGTGGACTTCCTTGACTCATCGTCATCTTTTAATATTCTTTTTTCTATATATTTTGTCAATTTTTTGTGTGTATTTACTCTTTATTTATTTGTATGACTATATACACTGACTATATTAATCATCATCACCACCCATCCTTTATCATTAACATGTTTAATTCACAGGTATCGTGCTGTAAACTGTCTGTCAGTATGTTCGAAACTGAATTTATTTGTCTATGTTCATGCCAAAGTTATGTTCTTGTTTCTCATTAGAAATGAAGAAACCCATTGAGGAGACTGTAACAAAACGTGTTGTGGAAAGGACAGAAGAGGCGCCTAGACAAGGTATTGGACAAAGGCAAAAAGCTTGTGGCAGATTTTGCTTATGGCTGTCCTGGATTATCTCTTAACACTTACATATGCCAAGCCAGCTGCTTATTTTTTTTTCTACTTCAGTAGATGACTTACAACATGTTGTCTGTGCTGAACCAAAAATGTTTTTGGTTCATTCTTTGTCTAGGTGTTTTGTATGTGTATTATACTGTATGTCATTGTGCAGTTGTGTGTTTTTGTTTGTGATTGTACTTTGTTATATATCCATGGATGTTCTCTCTTCATGCTTGTGCAATCATGCTTAAGAACATAGATGCTTTGGCTAAATAAACTCTGCTTAAGCCTTGCAGTTTTTGTTTTATAACAAAGCTGATATCTTTTATGTACCTAAAGTTATGATGGAACCAGAAGAGAAACCTGAAACAACCTTTGTAAAGCCTACCGTTCCTGAGAAAGGTATTATTATGTCTTTGCTTGGAAATAACACTGTCCTCTGCTGTAGTCTTTGTTTTTGTACAAAGTCATTTAGACTGTTTTCTTATTTGTGAGCTGTATGTCTGTATGTTAGCATATCATATGTATCTGTGAGCTTCAATACATGTAGTTCTTTGGTTTGAAGATGCTAAATTCACGACAAACTTTTTTTCCTATGATGACATGATATTTTAAAGAAGCTGAAGTCAAGAAGCCTGTTGAGGAAAAAGTCTCTTCTGTCAAGGTGACAGAGCAAAAAGAACAACCCAAACAGAAAGGTATTATCACTAGTATGTGTTTTCAGTGTGTATACTGTTATATACGTTCTGTATTGTTTGTACATCTTAATATGTTGAGTTTGTGTATTATGTATGTTTATGTGTAACTGTAATTTGTATTTATGTGTTGTTGTTGTTGTCATTTTTATAGTAGTATGTAAAATAATCTTAACATCTTGGGATTTAATAACCTGATCAGAAAGACTCTGTGTTATTATTCCTATGTTGTTTTGTTGTCATTCTTCTTTGAGAACTGATAGCAGTGTCAGTGTTACTTTAAGGCGTTTTAAAACCTACACCCTCAGAGCCTAAACCTCAGATGACAGCAGAACCAAAGGCTCCAGTGACTGAATCAAAGCCTGAACCCAAATCTGAGCCAAAAGCTTTACCAAAACCTCAGCCAGAGCCCAAACCTGAACCTAAAGCTACACCAAATCCTGAGCCCAAGCCTGAACCAAAGCCTGCTTTTGCACCCTCTGTCAAAGGTATTGTGTGTAATTATTATTGATCTCTGCTGTTTTTTGTTTTCTTTCTGTTTGTTTTGTGAGTCAGCATGTCTTTACATTTTATGTACAGCCAGCACGTACACGCTTTCCAAAATTTGTTGTTCAGTATGTGTTGTCCTCTACTTAATCAACCTCTTGCTTAACTCAATAATTTAAAGTCTTGTTATATTTTGGGGTTTACGTCACACTACTTTGTTTTTTGATGTTCTTTAAAAGTGCCTGAAGCTCAGAAGAAGCCAGAAGTTGCACCTCAATCATCTTTAGCTATTAAAAAAGATGAAGCTTTAACTGCAAAGCCAGACACTTCTCAAATAAAAGGTAACTCTTAAATCTTTATAGTTAAAAAGCATAATTATTGAGTATAATTATTGTGAGGGGGCCTCACGGTGGCGCAGTGGATAGCACGTTCGCCTCACAGCAAGAAGGTCGCTGGTTCGAGCCTCGGCTGGGTCAGTTGGCGTTTCTGTGTGGAGTTTGCATGTTCTCCCCGTGTTGACGTGGGTTTCCTCCGGGTGCTCCGGTTTCCCCCACAAGTCCAAAGACATGCGGTATAGGTGAATTGGGTAAGCTAAATTGTCCGCAGTGTATGAGTGTGAATGGGCATGTATGGATGTTTCCCAGAGATGGGTTGCAGCTGGAAGGGCATCCGCTGCGTAAAACATATGCTGGATAAGTTGGTGGTTCATTCCGCTGTGGCGACCCCAGATTAATAAAGGGACTAAGCCGAATTGAAAATGAATGAATGAATGAATTATTGTGAGGGGTCTTAAAATCTATTTTGTTTGTTGTCTGTGAATTGGAATGCATGTGAAACTCTTGATCTTGGAATGCATGTGAAACTCTTGATCTTCTTTTTTATCTTCTGCATTCTACCATGATTGCAGTATCTTTTTAACAAATGTGTTCTTTTGAAGCTCTTGTGGAGATGAAAGAAATAGAAATACCACAAGAAAAGCTAGATAGAAAACCAGAACCTGCAGTTGTTGCTGCTGAGCCTACAAAAAAAGAAGTCTCTGGACTGACACCCGGTGAATCTATCAAAGATCATTCTCCTGTCCTCTACGAGCCATCAAGTGTACAGCCTGCTAGTCGACTTAAACCCACACTACCTGAGCCAGTTAAACAAGAGGTTATAACAAGTCCAGAAGAAGCTAAAATTGAACCAACAAGAAAGCCTCCAACCCAAGATGTTTCCAAAGAAGAACCAGTCAGAAAGGTTGAGCCTTCATCTAAACCTTCAGAGTTACCTAAAAACCAAGTTCCACCAAAGAGTGAACCAACCCCCAAAATTAGTGAGCCAAAACCTGCTCATCCAAAGAAAGGTATTAATAAAACGTCAAATTTTGCTTTTTAATATGTCCCGCATTATTGGGGCAGAAATCAGTACACACTGTTTTAACGTGTATGATCTTACTTACTCTTGTTTTTGTGATGTTCTTTGTCTGGTATTACTTTTATATTTACAAAGTGGTTGAAGTAAAGGCTGCAGAACTTCCATCCGAGAAAAAGCCTGTGACTAAAGAAAAAATGGAGACAGAGACGCCCCCAGCCAAAGGTATGCTTGGTTGGTCATGAGAGATACAAATCCAGTTTGTATCTCTGCATTACTAGATCTGTTTGCATTACCAAAACAGATCTCCCATTATTTACACAACCATTATTAACATTTTAAATCACAGTTAGCTGGGTAACTATGTTTAATATGATTAATATATTAATATGCAGTAGATAAAATAAGTTTAAGTCATAATCGTAATAAAAAGTGTGCATTGTGGCTGTGCATTCCAAAATTAAGACTACCCCTAAAATCATGGAAATCTTTTCTAGGTTAAAATATGCACATTTATAGAATTAAATGTGAGATTTTTTTTATTTTTTATGTTTTGCTTTATTCTGTGTTGGTGTGCATGTTTTGTGGAAATCTCTTCTGCCACCGTTGCATGGTGCAATCTTGAAAATCTTTCATCTTTAAAGTCTTTCCAGCTTCTGAGAAGAAAATTGACCAAATGTCCTGCACTGGAGAAGTTACAAAGAAGACTTACATGGAGGAAATGCTTTTGAAGGAGGAAATTGTAGAAGACAGAGAAAACATGCCTCGTCAACCTCATCATGAGTGTGTTGTAAGGGTGGATGCAAGTCATCAGAGTACAAAATCGCCATCTGAAAATGTGAGGATAGTTGAAACAGAGCTTTGCCAGAAGCCTTCTTTTGCACTAATAAAAGAAGAAGAGATGCCTGAGATGAAACAAACAAATCAAGAAGTCCTCATTGAGAAAAAGGAAAGGAAATTAGAGATATCTACTTATGAAACATCTCCAGAAGCTGTGGTGGAACCCAACATTAAGGCATCATTAAAAAAGCATGACACTGTGGCAGATAAAAAGAAAGTGGCTAAAGATGTCTTTTTACAAAACATAGATGTCAGCCCAAAAAAAGAGATGGTCATTCAGAGAGAAACAGAAGTTCATAAGCAAGAATATTTTCATGAAAACAAGAGATACCAGGAAGAAACCCCTCACACATCGCCAGTAGTAACGCCAAAGGAAACTGGAACAAAGTTGAAGGAAGTCTGTAACACACTTGAAAGAGGTAAACCTTGTAATCTTCAGCAAATGCCTCAAAGGGTATATTGCAGTCTTTACTAGATTTTTATTTGCCGAAAAGGCAATTGTGATTTAGTTTTGTTTGTCTTTATACATTATGTGCTTGCATTTGCAAGTTCCTCTTTAGTGTCTTGTATCTTGAATATGTCATAATTCTTAATTAGATGAGAAGATCCAGTCAGAACTTGTTTCAGAAGTTGTATCAACTAAAAAAGGTACTTAAAGGAAGGCTCTGAGAATTGGCGCTATTACTCTTCAGTTCTTAAATCAGTGTGTGATAATGTGTTTGTAAACTTATCTATTCATTTTAATTTCTTGATTGTGACCATGGCTTACTTATTTTATTTAAAGAATCAGAAATAGTGAGGAAACCTGAATCAGATGTTCCTAAGCCAGCTGTGGCACCAGTTGAACAGAAAACATCACCTCCGCCAAAAGGTATTCAACAAAACTGAAAAAAATCCGGTGATAAAAGTCACTGATTTATACTGTGTGTCTGTTTTTCTCTTCTCATGTCATTATACTTACATTTTCTTTGATCACTCCAGTTACACCTTTATCAACATGTTTTCAACTATTATTATTTTTTTAATTGTGCTTATGATATTATTTTAATTGAAGAGCCAACTGTTGAAAGGAAACCATCTCCTGAGGCACCAAAGCCAAGTGTGGCTTTAAAAGGTATTTAAAGCCACATTGTGGCAGAGTTCTTTTCTGAACTGTTTATCTTGGGTATCTGTTTATGTGTTATTTTATGTTAGTCGTCTTACAATCTTTCTCTTTACTCATCTTTACATGGTCTTTGTCAAGTCAAATAATATCTTCTTCCACATTTTTCATTGTTGTTCTTGCATGTGATTATGTCACTCTTTTATTCAAAGAGCCAACTGTTAAAAAGACCTCAGTTCCTGAAGAACCAAAGCCAACTGTAGCTCTGGTCGAAAAGAAAATAATATCTCCTCCTAAAGGTAAAGCAAAACTGGCAAGCATTTTGCTGGTCTTAGCCTTTAGTATGTGAGATTGTTTGTTCTTATTTGTGTTCATCTTTAAGTGTTCCCTGTCAGTCAGATATCTTCGTATTCTGCTTATTTAACTTTTTTTGGTTTTGATTGTGGTATTGTTTTATTTAAAGAGCCAGCTGTTGAAAAGAAACCATCTCCCGAGGCACCAAAGCCAACAGCAACTCCACTTGAACAAAAAGTCTCTCCTCCCACAGGTATAGTTTCTGTTTTCATGTCATCTTCGCCAAATGTTATTGTTTGGTGTTCCATAGCTTTAACATGTCTTTGTGCTCTTCAATTTATTATGTGTTTAATCTTTAAAAAGTATCTTTTAAATCTTGTTGTGTGATTACATGTTTGTCTGAATATAATTACTTGACACTTGACACTCGCAATATTTTATGCTTCTTATTCACAGTTATGTTTGTGAAGTGGCTGATGATGTTTACCATAGGTTAATGTGCACATTCAAAGTCAATCTTACCTTCATGTCTTTTCCAACCTGCATGCCTTTCTTTTGTATTTCGAACCCCGAAGGAGATATTAGTAGAATGGCTGATTTTCTGTCTTTTATAAAAATGAAATTAGATGGGAACCAGGAACTGTCAAGACACAAAGTACTGAAACAAAAGTGCACATGATACAATCACAGAATATTCACTTTCATTGAAAAATAAATATTTGGGTGTTACGCTTCAAATATTTATTTCTGAATTCTATAGAAGACATACTGCGAAGTCATGCAAAGGCTTTAGAAAAAAATAGGAGAGTAAATGGTGACGCAATTGAAAAAAATCTTTTTATTTAAATATGTTTATTAACATATAACTGTTATGTTTGTGGTTATCATATTAATCGGAAATGATTTCTGAAACAGATGCAGGCAAGGGCCCCGTTTCAGCTCCTGGACCTGCTCCCAAAGGTATGTTACACTGTGCCTGACATTCCACAAATGAATCCTCCAAGGTTTAATTCTCAAACATATTCAACTCAGCTTTTCAGGCATCACAATTCATATGTCAGCTTAGTGTAATGTATGTTTTGTCTCTTTTATTTTTTTCCTTTTTTTTTGGTATATGTTTATTTTTTTATTGCAGTTTATTTGTATGCTGTACATTTCAAGTCAGTACTGTTTTCAGGGTTGAAGTTAATGTCATCCTAATTACAAATTGAAAAAAAGATTATTACATTGATGACTTTAGCTTCAACCCTTTTGGGTGTACATTTGTCTTATGTCTTAATTGTACTGTCCATGTTATGTGATATTGTGACATTTATCGCCTCAGAAACAACTAGCACCACACAAGCACTTCTTAAGCAACAAAGTAAAATTCACATTCAGGAAGATGGAAAAATGGAAATGGCAACTCTAAAGAAAGTAACCAGAAGATCAAAGGAGCATCAGGAAGATCGTGATGTTATATCACTTAAAAAAACTAGCAAAATTCAGCATGAAGAAACATCAACAGAAGCAGAAACATTTCTACGAAATGTTGAGAAAGCTGAGATTGGAGAAGAGGTGAAGTACTCAGAAGCTGTTACTGAAGTCAAACTTACCAGCAGTTTTGAAGTCACTGAAGATACTTGGTCTTATGAAACGTCTACAGAAGCTGAGAAACTGTCTAAGTGGGAAGAAAAGAGAGAGGGGTACAAGGATGTGAGGAAGAAGAAAGACATTACTCTTGAAATAGGAGTAAAAGAAGAAAAAAATAAAGGTAAAAAGGAAACTAAAATTCCAAAAGAAAAGGAACCTAAGATATCTCAACCAACTCTGAAAAAGGTAATCAGACCAATACCAACTGAGAAAGAACAGGAGACTGTGAAATTAAAACCTGTTGAGAAATCAGATAAAGCTGTTGCTGGTCCACAGAAAGACAGCAACATTGACAGGAGCACAGATTGTATTGGTGTCCAAAAACATGAAAGACTTGTAGAGGATGAGCCACTTTCAAAGAAGAAAATAGAAGTGGCAGCTACAGATCAAAAAGCTAAAGAATACGTAATGCCAAATTCTTCTGTTGCTAAAGATGAAATTTCTGAAGAACCTATGCAATTTCCAAAGAAAGGAAGGGGAATTCTAACACAGGATGAGAAGCCAGAAACCTTGACATTAAAACAATTTTCCAAAGAATCACATACTGATGTAACTGCTGAAAAAGTTCCTAATGAGCAAATAGTGGAAATTGATGTCAAACAGCCAGAGAAAATTGTACCACATTATATGCTTAAGGAACCTCAAATTCAGGTAAAAGAACCAGGAAAAAGTGAAAAATTAAAGGAAGAGCCTGACAAGACCAAAAACCTAGAGCCACCACATGAGTATCTTCCAATGAAGAGCACTTCTTCTCCAGAAAAGACAACACAGGAAGGACCCAAGGAAGAAGAGAAGGCAATGGTCAAAAAACATGGCCTTATTCCAGTGGATAAAGCAAAAAAAGAAGAGGTATCATTAAAACCTGTAGAAGGAAGAAAAACAGCAGAAAAAACTCCATCACCAAAGGTAGATAAACCAAGTCCTCAAGTCACATCAATGATTAAAAAGAGTCCAAAACACGATGATAAACCAGCATTGTCAAAAAAGATTGGTGTTACACCAAAGAAAATGGAAGTATTATTAAAACCTGTGGAACCTGAAAAGATGGAAAAGACTTCCTCGCCAAAAGCTGAGATTTCAAAACTTAAACCCACTGAAGCAATTCCAATGGAAAGAAAATCTAGTGCAAAATCACCCCAGAAGATTTCACCAAAAGATTCAGTTGAGTCTGTAATTCTGAAGAAGGTCCCAAAGGCAGTCTCCCCCAAAGAAGAACAGACTATCAAGGAACCTCCTTTGAAAACAATTAAAGGCAAGGTGCCAGTGGTGAAGGAGTTGTCACCTAGTGTTTTGGAGCTACAAAAGATTCCTACACAGCAAGAAGAAGTAGTTTTTGAACATGAGCAGGAGGCAGTGGATGATGAAGAGGAAGAAACTTGGGGATGGGAACTTGCTCCTCGGGACAGTTATGGATCTGAAACCTATGATGACATCTTGGAGGATGGGGCTGTTGAAACCCCAGGAATGGGTGACAAGAAAGGTGAGATGGTGGCACCAAATGCTCACCACTGGTATCTCATCGCTCCTTACAATTATTCCAAGTATTATCCACTCAACCCAACTTCAAATATACCCTTTAACACATCTTCATTTTCCTAATGTTTGTCTGTTGTTTGTCCTTCCTTTCATTTGTTCATGTCATTCCTTTGATGTTGTTTGTTCTTGTTTGTTGAAATTCATTCATTCTTTCATTCTTGATTCATCATACCCTCTTGATGTAATGTTATATGTTGATGTTCTGTAATGTAACCATTCGTCTGTAAAATTTGTTTCTCTGTCATTCTGTTCCTTCATCCTCATTTGTCATTTTCATGGCTGTCATTTGTCCTAAGCTTTTTTTCTGAAAAATTTCCATTAATCTCCTCACATTTATTTTATCATTTAAATGTATTTATAATCGATCAATAAAGCAGAAGATTTTAACTTAACATTTTAAGCTTTAATAATTAGTATAAAATTATTTCAATAATAGATGGAAAGCCAAAGGAAGAACCAGCCCCAGGCAGAGGCAGAGGACTAAGACGTATGTTCATAATGTGCATTGTTTTGTTCATAATTTAATAACTTGTGGCTGGCCCAAAAGTACTGAATTAATTATTATTATTATTGTAGCAAGACAAACTCCATCTCCTGGTGATGCTGGACGAGGTAGAGGGAAACCTGGTGGTGGTGGTGACAAGCCACCTGGAGATTCACCATTTGGTTTCCAGCTCAAAGCAGTCCCCTTAAAGTTTGTGAAGGAGCTCCAAGATATTGTGTTGCAGGAGGCTGAGTCAATTGGGTCCTCTGCTGTATTTGAGTGCCAGATCTCTCCATCTACTGCTGTCACCACTTGGATGAAAGACGGAAGCAATATAAGGGAGAGTCCAAAGCACAAATTCACATCTGATGGCAAAGATCGCAAACTGCAAATCATTGATGTACAGCTTTCAGACACTGGAGAGTACACATGTGTTGCAAAGCTTGGCAACAAGGAGAAGACCTCAACTGCTAAACTTGTAGTTGAAGGTATTTGCAACTGCTATTCTTCAAAGTGTAGTTTCTAATACTTTAACATTGATTTTGTGGCCTAGAAATAATGTATTATTGTTAATTTTGCATTTTTTTTATTCTCATATAGAATTACCTGTGAAATTCACAAAGAATCTGGAAGAAGAGACCTCCGTGCTCAAGGGACAGCCAATGTATTTGAACTGTGAATTGAGCAAGGACAAAGATGTGGTCTGGAAGAAGAACGGAAAAGAATTGAAGGAGATTCCTGGCAAAATTCAAATCAATGTTATTGGGCTACAGCGTGCCGTCACAATCCAGGACATGAACGATGATGATGCTGGTGTTTACACATGCGAGTGTGAAAACATCAAAACTGAAACTAATGTCAAGGTTATTGGTATGTATTTGATTTCATCTATTTTGACGATTTTTTGGGTGAATTTACAGCCATTTTAACTTCACCCATGCATGTATTCAACAGAGATCATTAGGGACTGGTTAGTGAAACCATTGCGGGATCAGCATGTGAAACCCAAGTCCACTGCTACATTTAAGGGCGAGCTCTTCAAGGAAACCCCGAACTGGAAGTGGTACAAGGGTAACGACGAAATCCCTAATGAGCCTACAGATAAGACTGAGGTGAAGAAGGAGGGTAAAGAGATCACTCTTACAATTAAAAATGCCCAGCCTGATGATGTTGCTGAGTATGCTGTAGAAGTTGAAGGCCGCAGATATGCAGCAAAGCTAACACTTGGAGGTATGTAAAAAAGAAAATAGAGATATAAATATCAACAACGACTGTGGACTGTTCTGCCAACTGAAAATGTTGTATACAACGTTTACCTGTTCAGAACGCGAAGCTGAGATCCTGAAGCCTCTTGCTAGTGTGGAGGTGGTTGAGAAAACTGAGGCCAACTTTGAAACTGAAATTTCTGAGGATGATGTGCCTGGAGAATGGAAACTTAGAGGACAGGTTCTGACAAGATCACCGGTAAGACTCCATTTAAACCTCAAAAGTGTGCTACAATAGTTATTCACAGTGTTGGGAAATCTACTTTACAGTTTTTCCTCAATCACCTAGATGCATTTCTCAGATCAGAGTTGAAATTTGCAAAAGAGTAAGTGCATTTCTCAAAACAACACATACAAATAGCATAACACCATGCATTAGCTGCAAAAGTCAGCCTCTTGCTCAAAATACTCAAATATAAATATCTGTGTAAATGGACATGTCAGTGCCATCAGAATGACAAGTCCTTGTCATTTAAATTGCTTAGTCATGTTGCCAATACAACAGTATAAACTGAAAGGATATTCATGTAAATGCTACAGATTTGATGACAATAACTGTAAATTGTAGGTCACACCTTAGGTGGACGTTTGATTGCAATATTCACATTTATACTTTTTGTAATGTAATTTGTCAACAGACCATGTCATTGTCATACTGAAAGGAAAAGACAGCACTGCATAGCACAAAGAAAAAAAAGATACATTTGATAATAGGACAATCTCATTAGGGAAAACTACATGCAGTGCTGTAGTAATTACAGTGCAGTCTTCATACACCTCCTGACGTTCCTGTCTGTTGGGCCACAAATTCTCAACCACATCACAGCACTTGTTCTTTCATTATAACATTGTGTTGTGCTATATATACTTGATGGTTCATGAGATGCACCTTTATTATAAATTCAAGATTCACCTGGGAGCAATTTACAAATTCAGGACAGATTTACAAAAAAGTCTAATGGAAATGTATAGAAAAATTCATTATGACAAAATATTATGACATGTTCAACCATTTTACATGTAAAAACTTATGCAATGAACTAATGTCTAAATGTTGTGGGGAATGAGACTATTCGACAGAGAATTGTTATAATACATTTCAGTCAGCATAACATAAGATAATGTTTCCTACATTATCAATTTCTTATGTCATGTTGATCAAAATATATTATAACCAGAGAATTGTACATAATCATTTGCACGTATAAGGAATGGTATTTTTAACTACAGCGGTTCAAACTGTAGTTTGCCGAATGACTAAAAAGTTATCAGTATGATGGTGAAAAACTGTAAATCAAACCATCCTTCTGCAATCTTATACCAAAAACGGAAATAAGGGCAGTTATAATAGCTAGAAATGTGGGAGAGCGTTGCTGTTATGTGATTGTATTGTACTGCAATATGGAGCAATTAAATGTTGATGTTAAATCAAAAGTAATTCAAAATTACTTGAAAATGAAATGGTTTATTGACAATAATTCTCTATGGTTACAACTGAATTAGTTACAAAATAACTGTATAAAATGATTAAAAATGAAATGTTGAAAAAACATATGACATAACTTGTACCCAGCTTAAATGTAAAATAAAGTTACCTGAGAGAGGCAGAAACAGGGGGAGGGAGAGAGAGAGAGACAAAGAAAGTAGACCCCAAAGATAGCCTGATAGCAGTAGAGTAAGAGAAGAGCTGGAGAGAAGCAGAGCAGGAAAAGAGCCAGAGCAAAGTTTACCAACTGTTTTGTATCTTTCTTGACCATGTGACCAAAGCCCAAATGCTGAGACATACAAACTGACCAATCAACATGTGACCATATCGTAAAACCCCCAAAGTCCACCCACCAGGCCCTGATCTTATCAGTATCTGCTTTTGGAATGTGTATAGAACTTCTTGGTGAAAAATACATGTTTTGCCATGTAAACAAATGCATGTGATAATTTTCATTCTTACACACGGATGTACCAAAGCATTTGTAACTTGTTCAAAGAAATGAGAAACTGCTTTTTTGATGTAGACAAGTGACACGATGTGAAGATTGAACAGGAAGTTTTGAAAATTTAAATTCTGATCTGAGAAATGTACCAAAGTGAATTTTAAGTAGTTAAATCCAGCTAGCAGTATGAATATAGGAAGGACTTTTAATTTTAAATGTCAAAAAATCTATTTTAGACATGCGACATCAGATCTGAGAGAACAAAACGATTCCTTACGATCAAGAATGTTCAGCTCGATCAGGCTGGCGAAGTTACATACCAAGCTCTTAATGCTGTGACGAGTGCTATGCTCAATGTGAAAGGTAAGAGAACAATGAATATTTTTCTTAAACAAAAGAAAAGACAAATTCTGTTTTTCAAATGTGGATGAGTGATGATGTGGACAATGTTCATTCATTCATGCCTACCAGAGTTGGAAATGGAGTTCACAGTCCCACTGAAAGACGTTACTGTGCATGAAAAGAAACAGGCAAAGTTTGAGTCCACCATCAATAAGGATGTATCTAAAGTGATTTGGTTTAAGGGTTCCGATATTATTACACAAGGAAATAAGTATGAAATCCTTGATGATGGAAAGAAACACATACTCATTATAAATAACTGTGCCTTTGAGGATGAGGGAGAATACAGTATTGAGGTCTTGGGAAAATCATCAAAAGCAAAAATGATAGTAGAGGGTAAGTCTTGGTTATCATCTTGGTTAGTGAAGTGTTGGTCAAAGTATTTTCTGACTAAATTTAACCAAGCGTGTTCATTAATGAGTAGCCTAACAAATAACAAATAGTACACAAAAAAATTATATGCTAATAAAATTACTTTTCTAATAAACTCACTAATAAATTCACTCATTTTTCAAATTATTGTATAACCATTTACTGCGCCCATAGTCAATTTGTTATGCAATGAACTAATGTCATAGGTATGAGGCTGAACTTCACTTCGACATTAAAGGACCTAACAGTGAAGGAAGGTAAAACAGCTGTATTTGAGCTTGAGCTCTCTCATGAGAATGTGGCCGTGACATGGTTCAAAAATGAAATAAAAGTGCATCCAAGCAGAACCGTGTTCACCAGCGTGGTGGGAATGAAACATACACTAGAAATAAAGGAGGTATCACTAGATGATACTTGCCAGATAAAAGCAGAAGCTAAAGGAATATTCACAACGGCTAAGCTGCTGGTGATAGGTAATTGTATTTTTATTTTACCATTATATTTATTTCATCAACTGAACAAATTATTGTCCCGTCTCCTCTTATTCTCCACCCTATTTTTGTACCACACCAATTTTATTTATTTACTTTGCGTAGATCATTATTCATGGTCTAGTTTCTGAATTTTAACATGGCAATATGTTTTTACAGAGGGCGATGCATTTTTTACCGTCAAGTTACAAGATTACACTGCAGTTGAGAAAGATGAAGTCACATTTGACTGCGAGCTCAGTAGGGATGTTCCTGTGAAGTGGTTCCACAATGAAATTGAAATTAAAGCCTCCAAGATGGTTACCATGAAGGTCGAAGGCAAACGAAGAATCCTTAATCTGAAGAAAGTTGAGAACAAAGAAAAAGGAGTATATGTTTGCGACTGTGGAACAGACAAGACCTCATCTAACCTAAACATTGAAGGTAAGTAATTAAGGTTTCTCATATTCAGTTAACTGGGTAATAGCTAGATACTATTCTTTATCCTATCTGCAGTACAAATACTGATATGTTTGTTATATTTTTTTAAATGCAAAATGGCGGGTTTTGTTTTAAACAAACTGTATTTTATTCAAGCTCGTGACATCAAAGTAGTTAGACCAATTTATGGTGTCGAGCTCTTTGATGGTGAGACGGCACGTTTTGAGGTGGAAATCTCCGAAGATGATGTCCATGGCCAATGGAAACTGAAGGGCGATGTCTTATCTTCTTCACCTGTGAGCACATTTGCATTAACAAGTCTTTTGCAATGGATATACTAAACTTGCAACTTAAACATATCTTTTTTTTTTTTTTTTTGGCATTTTGTCAACAGGATGTTGAAATTATTGAGGATGGGGCAAAACACACATTAACACTCTACAACTGCAAAGTCTCCCAGTCTGGAGAGGTTACCTTCCAGGGAGCAAATGCTAAGTGTTCTGCAAATCTTAAAGTTAAAGGTATTTAAATGTGTAAACTTATAACTGAAAATGTCTTCAATCTTGTATAATCTTATAATCTAATCTTTCCATGCTCTTGTGTCACAGAGTTGCCCATTTCTTTTGTCATGCCTTTGAGTGATGTACAAGTCTATGAGAAAGATGAAGCAAGATTTGAGATTGAATTGTCAAGAGAAGCTAAGACTGTTCGCTGGCTAAAGGGATCTCAGGAGTTGAAAGTTGATGAAAAGTTTGAAATCCTCGCAGAAGGGAAAAGACATATTTTAGTGGTCAAATCTGTTGCCTATGAGGATGAGGCAAAGTACATGTTTGAAGCCGAGGACAAGAGGACATCTGCCAAACTTGTTATCCAGGGTATTTATAACACTATTGTTATTTGCAATATGTGATAAACAGTAATCATTAACTTTTAAAAACTTTTCTGATCTGCATTTATTGTTCTACTCAGGCATTCGTCTGGAATTTGTCAGACCCATTAAAGATGTGACCGTTAAAGAGCGCGAAACTGCAGAGTTCAGCATTGAACTCTCTCATGAGAAGATCCAAGTCACCTGGTACAAGAATGATGTTCGTCTGCATCCAAGCAAAGTGGTGCACATGTCAGAGCATGGCAAGATTCATACTCTGTCCTTCAAAGAGGTGTCTATTGACGACACATCTCTTATTAAAGTTGAGGCTCTTGGAAAAACTTCTGAGGCAATGCTCACTGTACTTGGTAGGTGTTCAAAAATCCTTTTATTGTACCCTACACTACTGATAAAAAATGAATTAATTGAATTTCCCCTTGAATTTCAACAGAGGGAGAACCTTACTTTACCACCAAGCTGCAGGACTACACTGCAGTCGAGAAGGATGAGGTTGTCCTGATGTGTGAAGTGAGCAAATCATCTGCTCAGGTGAAATGGTTCAAAGATGGCAATGAGATCACTCCCTCTAAGAACGTCCTCATCAAGGCTGATGGAAAGAAACGTATCCTGACAGTGAAGAAGGCAGAAAAGGGAAATATTGGCGAATATGTGTGTGACTGTGGCTCTGACAAAACTGCAGCCAAACTTAACATTGAAGGTTTGTAACTTTATATATGGATTTATTCTTTAAGTCAGTGTATATGCAGAAATATAGATATAAATTCCATAACCTGGTTTCTTCTCCACTCCTCATGTTCTCTTGCAGAACGTGATATTAAGATATCACGCCCACTGTACAGTGTGGAGGTCACAGAGACAGAGACTGCTCGCTTTGAGACTGAAATCTCTGAGGAAGATGTCCATGGTCACTGGAAACTCAAAGGAGACGCCCTGCACCAGTCACCAGTAATTTCTGTTACTCAAAAATACCAAACAGTGATTTCTCAATAGCAGTTTAGCACAGATGCTTTTTTGCTGTTTATCATTAGAATAATTTATATGGAATTATATTTCTAATAATGAATAATAATGAATTTCATAATAACAATAATTTCAAAATATAATTTCTAAAAATACTGTTCTATTAAAGGTCGTGTGAAATTAAAAGATATATTTTTAGATGTAAGAATCAGTGACAAAATACACATTTAGAAAATATAAACATCCAGAGCGCTGCAGTTTGTCACTCCCACACAATTTTTTTTTCAGTTTCTCATCAGATCTTCTGACCAATCAAAAGCTCTTTAGTATTTGACATATTCAGCCCCCTTCAAGACGCTTCTCATTTGCTTTCCATTGGATGCGCTTAACTAAAATATGAAGACATAGACATTAGATTACGATAACGTCAAACTTAATAAAAAAATACAGGTTTCAAAGAACTCCACAGAACCTTTAATAATTACAATCTTCAATTAGCGTGAATGGTTTCTTATGGAATACATTTTGCAGTTCAATTGCTGTTGGTCTCTGTGCTAAATTATTTTTCAAGCATGTTTTTTTTTTTTAAATGTATTTATCTATCAGGACTGTGAAATTAAGGAGGAAGGCACCAAACACATGCTTATCCTTTACAATGTTCGCATGGACATGGCTGGTGCTGTGGACTTCAGTGCCGCTAATGCTAAATCAACTGCTCAGCTAAGAGTAAAAGGTGAGTTAACTGAAAAAGGAACAGAGATGAGCACTTGGCTGACATTATTCTTGGTAACCAGTCTTTATTCAGTTTTTATTATTATTAATAATATTATTATTACTATTAGCGGAAAAAAACAAATTGTTTTAGTTATTAATACTTTTAATAACTTTAATTCTAATAATGTTTGTTCTTGTTTTAGTTAAGAAAACAATATATGCTGAAGGACAGCAACAGATAACTTAGTGGGAACGAGTAAGCAGCCAATCAGAAGTCAAGACTATTTTAGCAACCCCATACCTTATCAGGAGAGGATGGGGGTTATAGGCAGAGCTGAACCAAGCCTCCTAGTTTATCTGACCACAGGCAGTGCAAGGAATTTCAACCTGCTAATGATCAAGGGACCTGTGTAATAAACTGGAAATCTGAATAGTACTTCTGGCTTGCTAATTGTAGCTTAATTCTACAGCACAATGACAGTTTGTAGTAGTTGGATTGTCTCTTGGTATTACTAAGGATGGCTTTTTCTGCTTCTAAAGCACGCACAATTGGCCTTCTGCGACCTCTACGTGATGTCACCGTCACTGCGGGAGAGACTGCCACCCTTGACTGTGAGCTCTCATATGAAGATATTCCTGTTGAATGGTTTGTTGGCTCAACAAAAATGGAGCCAAGTGATAGGGTAAGTGCCTTTTGCTAAGATTAAACTATTTTTTTAAATAGCTATTTGTAGCATATTTACCTTTTTAAGTAATTGTAGCTTCTTTCGCATCTGAAAAATACAATAGACTGTAGTTTAACAATATACATACAATGTATATTTTGTTGTTTCAGGTTGACAATACGTGAAAAGTGTTTCATAAATATTGTTGGCATATAAGGACTTCCAGCAGTACTTGCTGGAGTTTTTATGATAACACTGGGGCAGTCTGCCCTGCAGGCGCCTTTCTGGTTATTTTTAACTTCTTCAATAGTGCTGTTGAAGTGGAGGTGGTATAGTGCCATTCATAGACATTTGATGAAAAAAAGTTTAAAATGTAAAGGCACTGTCTTATGTTTTTATACTGTCTTATTATTTTATTTTATTTTACATTTGCTTGATAGTAATTTGCTTTTGTAGTAAAAAGGTAAAAAGATAATTTTAATGAAACTTTATTAATATTTTTGCAAAACAATAAAGAAAGAAAAAAACAAATAAATATAGAACTATGCTATCTGCAGGTGGTCACCAGAGCTGAAGGAAGACTGCATTCCCTAACCCTGAGAGATGTCAAGATGACAGAGGCTGGGGAAGTGAAACTTACTGCAAAAGACTTTGTGACCCAGGCCAAACTTACTGTCAACGGTATGACAAATTAAATAAATAAAATATGTATGCATGTATGTCATATTAGTAGAGATAATTTTAGCTATATTTTGAATAAGTTATTTAATTGAGTAGTTGTTGGTTTTTGTTTCAAGTTTTACAATTTAGTAATTGTGTTATGCCTTTTTGTTAGTCTTTTGCTATAGTAAGAAAGTCTTCAGTCTATCGATTTTGTACATTTTTATTTCCATTTTAGTTTTATTTATTTTAGAAAATGTTGCCTTGGCAATTATCTAAAATAAAATACATATTTTTATTCTTCATAATCTCAAGTGATTTTCACATTTATCATGTCGAATATCACAGAGCCACCAGTGGAGTTCTCCAAGCCCTTGGAAGACCAGACTGTTGAAGAGGAAGCCACTGCCATTCTGGAGTGTGAACTCTCCAGGGAAAAGGCTGACGTGAAGTGGTTCAGAGATGGACAGGAAATCCGTAAAACCAAGAAGTATGAGATGGTGGCTGAGGGACGCATAAGAAGACTGATCATTAAAGACTGTAGCCTTGATGATTCCAAGACATATACCTGTGATGCAAAGGAGTTTAAGACATCTGCTTTCTTAAATGTTGAACGTAAGTTTTCAGAAAAAAAGAAATCTGGCATGTTAACATTTAAGCGAAGCCAGCTAAGTAAAAATAAATAAATAAATACATACATAAAGACTGCATTTGTGTAATGAATATGTACATCTTTTTTCAGCTCCATTTGTTGAATTCTCTAAGCCTCTTCATGATGTTGAGGTTATGGAGAAGGAATCTGCTAAGTTTGAATGTGAAGTGTCCCGTGAAAGTGCCAAGGTATTTACAACAGAAATTTGTGTGGAGTTCAAAAGACTAATGAAACCCAAATATTTCAAAGATTCCAAAGATTTCTTTTTATTTTAACAACAGCATTAACCCAAACTCATGATAAAAAGAGGATGAATTCATAATTGTTTGTTTCACAGGTTCGCTGGTTCAAAGATGGCGCTGAAATCAGAAAAGGCAAAAAGTATGAGATTATTGCCAAGGGATTACAGCGTATTCTCATCGTTAGCAAGGCAGTGTTTGATGATGAAGCAGAATATGAATGTGACGCAAGGACATCCAAATCCTCTGGAATGCTGACAGTTGTTGGTGAGTTTTGATTCATTTATTATTGTAGCCCAGCAGAAGTTTATTGATGGCAGAAGAATTAATGGCAGTTTATTTTGCTGTGCAGAGGAGGAAGCTAGATTCACAAAGAACCTGGCCAATGTTGAGGGCACAGAAACTGACAGCATTAAGATGGTTTGTGAGGTCTCAAAACCTAGTGCAGAGGTCACATGGTACAAAGGGGACCAGGAGATCCCTGAGGGTGGTCGATATGAACATGTTGCTGATGTGAGAAAGAGAATTCTCATCATACAGGACCTCCGCATGGATGATGCTGGAGAGTACCATTGCAAGCTTCCTGCTTCAGAAACAACAGGAACTCTAAAGATCTGTGGTAAGTGTAAAGCTTAGATTCTTTCAAATTCACTATTATAAAAAAATCCTTTAAGCATAGGGTTCCTACAGCTATTCAAAATCTAGAAAGTATGGTACATTTATGTGAAATAAAAACTTTAAAAAGGGACCAAAGAGCAACAGAGAGTTAAAATGTATTTTCATGGTTGGAAACTTCATGACAATTTTATACATCGAATATTCCTTTTCTCTAGTTATGCTTTGCTATTCATATTTTATTTACTGCGGGTTAGTGCTATCTCTTTCATTTTTTTAATTTATTGTTTTTAAATCCACATCCATCACAAATGACTTTGGAAAAAGTCAAAGATCACTCATAAAAGTGTGGGGTGGAAATCATGATGTAAATAATCACAGTGATAATTTAATTATTCATTGATTTGCTTAAAACTCTTTTTTTGTTTTTAGAATTGGCAGCTGAATTCATTGCCAGACCCCAAAACCAAGAGGCCGTTGAAGGTGAAAAGGCTGAGTTTGTTTGCTCAGTGTCTAAAGACAACTATGAAGTCAAATGGTTCAAAGGAGACAAAGAACTTACAACTGATGATAAGTATGAAATTGTCATTGATGGAAAGAGGAGGGCCCTCGTCGTTAAAAACTGTGACCTGAAAGATGAGGGTGCGTTTACTGCCAACATTGGCTCTGTAAAGGCTTCAGCAAACTTGTTGGTGATTGGTAAGTTTTTTTTTTTTTTGTTCGCTTGCTGTCTTTCTCTCTATTTTTCTATAATGTTTTTGTATAAGAGTTTTTGAAGAGCATTTGCCTGAAAATGTGTATCTTGTCTCATTAGAAAAACTGAGAATTATCACTCCCGTCAAGGATACCCAAGTAAAGGAAGGACAAGAGATTGTTCTCAACTGCGAGGTGAACTCAGAGGGAGCTAAAGCCAAATGGCTGAAGAACAATGAGACAATGTTTGAGAGTAGCAAGTTTGTGATGGCCCAAAGAGACACTGTGTTCTCACTGAGAATCAAAGCTGCAGAAAAATCTGATGAAGCCACTTACACCATTACACTGACAAACCAACGTGGAGAACAAGCCAAGTGCTCTGCTAACATCAGCGTACAGGGTATGCCATTATTATATGTCTGCCTTTTATACAATGCATACCTTCTCCACATACTGCATGCACAATGCTTATGTGCATTTTTTTTTCTTGCATTCACAGAGGAAGCTCTCAAGATCATTGAGCCACTGGAGGACTGTGAAATAGAGGAAAAGAAAACCATTACTTTCACTTGCAAAGTCAACAGACCAAATGTGACAGTTCAGTGGATGAAGGCTGGTCAAGAGATCACTTTGAGCAAACGTATTCTGTATCGTGTGGACAAGGACAAGCACACTCTGACCATTAAGGACTGCAGCCTTGCAGATGAAGGTGAATACACTGTAGTTGCTGGTGCTGACAAGGCCACGGCAGAACTGATCATCAGTGAAGCCCCCACTGACTTCGCCGCTCAGCTCAGAGACCAAACTATCACTGAGTTTGAGGATGCTGAATTCACTTGCAAATTGTCCAAGGAAAAAGCCCATGTTAAATGGTACAGAAATGGACGTGAAATCAGAGAAGGACCAAGGTGAATTTTAACCATGATTAAAAAAGTACTTTGTGATCATGTGAAAACATTTGCTAACGTTTATACTCACCTTTTTCAGATATCATATGGAAAGAAATGGAAAAGAATGCAAGCTCATAATTAAGGAGTGCAGACCAGACGATGAATGTGAATATGCCTGTGGAGTGGAAGACAAAAGGTCAAGGGCTCGTCTCTTTGTTGAAGGTAATTTTTTCACAACCTGTTACCTGTATCCATGATCATATAGTTTAGCCAAGTTATTTGATTTGCTCCTGCTCAATCTTTCTTTTCTTTCTTCAACAGAGATTCCAGTTGAAATTGTCAGGCCACCTACAGATGTGTTTGAGCCCCCAGGATCAGATATTGTGTTTGAAGCTGAACTAAATAAGGACAGAGTTGAGGTCAAATGGATGAGGAACAACATGATCATTGTCCAGGGTGACAAATACCAGATGATCAGTGAGGGCAAAGTTCACAGACTGCAGGTCTGTGAGATCAGACCCCGTGATCAGGGAGAATACAGAATAGTTGCCAAGGAGAAAGATGCCAGAGCCAAGCTTGAGCTTGCAGGTATCACAGAGTATGCACTAATGCTATTATGCTTTTCATAGAAAGGGAAATATATATCCTAATGTCCTATGCTTTTTATTACAGCTATTCCAAAGATCAAGACAACAGATCAGAACCTTGTAACAGATGCCGGGAAACCTTTTGTCATGACTGTTCCCTATGATGCTTATCCTCGTGCTGAGGCTGAATGGTTTTTCGATGACATAAGCCTACCAGGGCAAAACATTGACACATCCAATGAACGGACAGAGTATAGGCTAAAGGAACCCAAGAAGTCAGACCAGGGTCGTTACAAGATAGTCATAAAGAACAAACATGGAACAGGAGAGGCTTTCATTAATTTGGATGTTATTGGTGAGTAGAAAGGCATGCTTACAGATTTACAAAGTACAGTTTTAAGTCTTCTGCATATCTAATAAAAATGTTTTTTGCAGATGTTCCGGGACCTGTGAAGAACCTGCATGTTGTTGATACTGCGGATGGTGAGGTCAGCCTTGCTTGGGAGGAACCAGAAAGTGATGGCGGAAGTAAGATCTTGGCTTATGTAGTTGAAAGACGAGATGTCAAGCGCAAGACCTGGACAATGGCCACAGATCGTGCAGACATTCCAGAATACTGTGTTGGTGGATTGCAGAGGGACAACATGTATTTCTTCCGTGTATGTGCTCGCAATAGAGTTGGAAATGGAGAGATCGTTACGACTGATGAGGCAGTTCAAGCCAAGAACAAATTTGGTGAGATAATTCATACATTATACGTTTTTTAAGTACTGTATGATGTCACACATCACAGTTTCTGGTCCAAATTCAAACAATGTGCCAATCAGGGATTAAGTTTAACTTATATTTAAAGTATTACTTTAAATTAAGGTTTGATGTACACCCATACACTCTCACCTTCACACACACACACACACACACACACACACACACACACACACACACACACACACTCATACACTATGCCCAATTTCGTTTTTATTCAATTGACCTAAGACCATGTCTTTGGACTGTGGGGAAACCGGAGCGACTCCACACAGAAATGCCAACTGGCCCAGCCGGGACTCGAACCAGCAACCTTCCTGCTGACACTGTACTGTGTGTGTGTGTGTGTGTGTGTGTGCGTGCATGCGTGCGTGCGTGCGTGCTGGTGTCTAAAACACTGGACATTCAAAGAGTTTACCTTGAGTGTGTGCTAAAACTATATTGTGTATATAAATTGTTATGATTGAGACAGTATTCCTAAATGAAATGAGTAGAGGGTTGGACCTGGAATTATGTGTATATATTATGTTAAAACTTGTGATCGCATTGTCTTAAATTTATTTTAATTAATTCTTCTGCTTATAACAGATGTGCCAGATGCACCTCAGAAGTTTATGGTTGGAGTTGTCAATAGGTTTGGTGCCACAGTGTCTTGGGAACCACCACTTTTTAATGGAGGATCTGAGATCACATCTTATATAATTGAGCTTCGTGACAGAACCTCTGTGAAATGGGAGCCTGCAATGGTTGTTAAAGCTGAGGATCTTACAGCTACACTCAGTGATGTTGTTGAAAACAAGGAGTACATCTTCAGGGTCAGAGCAGAGAACAAAGCTGGAATTGGCCAGCCAAGTGCTGCCACAGATCCAGTGAAGATTATGGATCCAATTGGTTAGTAGAGTTTATGTTTTGCTTGTTATGTTTGTATATTATGCCCTGAGCAAAAAAAGTGGCAAAATGTAAACTTTTTTTTCCCAATAACAGAGAAGCCAAGTCCACCTCTGAACTTCAATTACACAAATCAGACCAGAGACTCAGTTCAGCTGTCATGGGAAACTCCCATCAGCAATGGAGGCAGCATGATTACAGGCTACATCATTGAGAAATGTGAAGATGGCACTGACAAGTGGCTAAGATGTAATGCTAGACTTTGCCCTGACCTGTATTATAGGGTATGTAATTTTGACAAATTTTCTGTTAAATTTGTAGCAGTATTATTGTGTGAATAGATTGTTTTCTAATGAGCTGTTTGTTTACCTGTATTAAGGTTTCTGGACTGAAGTTTGGTCAGAAGTATCACTACAGAGTATGTGCAGAAAATGCTGCTGGTGTGTCTGAACCAGCTGATGCAATTGGGCCACTTTTGGCCGATGATCCTCATGGTAAGCTAATTTAAAATTACCCAAAGGTGGCAAAAAACACGTGTATGCATTAATGTGTTCTCTATCTTCTGTTCCGCCCTTAGTGGGTCCTACCATCGATCTCAGTGGATTCAAAAATGGTTTGGAAGTCATTGTGCCCAATGCTCTTATCATCAGAGTTCCTATTACGGGATATCCCGTGCCCAAACCCAAGTGGACATTTGGTGACAAAGAGCTCACTGCTGGTGATCGTGTTTCCATGGTCACAAAGCCTACATACACTGAACTGGCCGTTGCTCCAAGTGTTCGTCCAGACAAAGGAACATACACCCTACAATTGGAAAATGATGTAACATCTGTATCTGGAGAGATTGAAGTCAATGTTATTGGTATGCAATACCGACCAACTCTACTATTTTATTATTGTCTTTGCACAATAATTAATGTACAATCCCATTTTTGCATCTTTCAGCATGCCCAAGTGCACCCAAAGACTTCAAAGTTGCAGAGGTGACAAGACATCATGTGCATCTAATGTGGGAAGCACCAGAACATGATGGAGGCAGCCCTGTAAGTGGGTACAATGTTGAGAAAAGAGAGGTCTCTCGCAAAACCTGGGTCAAGGTAAGCTGTTCTTCAGGGTCACTTTTCTCAGTATTTGTTTATTTATTGAAACATCTAGGCTCTAACAACATCTTCTCTTTAGGTGATATCTGGTGTACAGGACCTTGAGTACACTGTCACAGATGTCATTGAGGGCAAGGAATACCTGTTCAGTGTTATTGCTTGCAATAAATGTGGACCAGGAGAGCCAGCATACATTGATGAACCTGTGAATGTGTCCTCCCCAGCAAGTAAGCATTCAAAATTGTTACTCACAGTTTTTATTTTAGGTTACTCTGTCTGATGGTTTAAATTATATACATGACTCCATGCTAAAATAAACCTCTCCACCACTTAAGTAACAAAAAAATTAACAGGGCATCTACTCTGTTTGTTAAAATTATTTTTGACAAATGAAGAATGAGATTAATTTGCCCATTTATATTTCAATTTCATCGTGTGATTCAATAAGTTAAATTGTTCTCTGATATATGTCACCTTTTATAATCCTTACTTGACTGTGTTCCATTAGTATCAGGGTTTTTAAATAACTTGTTTGAAATACAGCTGTGCCTGACCCTCCTGAGCACCTAAAATGGAGGGACAAATCAGCAAAGAACATCTTCCTGCTCTGGGAACCTCCCAGATATGATGGTGGTGCAGCTGTCAAGGGTTATATTGTTGATAAATGCCAGCGTGGCACTGACAAATGGGAGGCCTGTGGAGATCCCATGCCTGAGCTTAAGTGAGTGTGGATTCTGCATGAGCATTCCTATAGTGGAATATACTATAACTAAACCTGTCATTGTGTTTAATATATATATATATATATATAAATAAATATAAATATGGATGTATATCTCAGGTTCCAGGTGACCGGTCTTATTGAAGGTCAGTGGTATGCCTACCGTGTGAGAGCAGTAAACAGACTTGGAGCCAGCCGACCATGCAAGGCTACAGATGAGATCCTTGCTGTAGATCCTAAAGGTTGGTGATCTGGATCCACCAATACACTAGTCAATAACTGTATACGTTCACACTATATACTGTAATTATTTTTTTGTTAATTACAGAGCCACCAGAGATCCAGTTAGATGCAAAGCTTCTGGCTGGTTTAACTGCCAGGGCTGGCACTAAGATTGACCTACCCGCTGATGTGCTTGGAAAGCCAGAGCCAAGAGTGAAATGGACAAAAGCTGACCTTGTTTTGAAACCAGAAGAAAGGATTACTATTGATACAAAACCTGGCCATTCCACACTTTCCATTGCAAATACAACCAGATCTGACACAGCCACCTATATTATCGAGGCAGTCAACACTAGTGGCCGTGCTACTGCAACTGTTGACGTCAACATTCTTGGTATGGCGTTGCTTAACATTACCTGTCATTTCAGCATAATCTGAAAAATCTTCTATAGTTAGTTTAATTCATGTCTTATTTTACAGACAAACCTGGCCCTCCAGCTGCTTTTGATATTTCTGAAATTACCAACGAATCCTGCTGTCTGGCCTGGAATGCCCCCAGAGATGATGGTGGCTCCCCGGTTGCTAATTACATTGTAGAGATGAGGCCCACAGATAAAGAGGAGTGGCAGAAACTGTCTGCTACAATCAAACAAACTGCTTTTAAAGCAACCAAACTGGTGCCTTTGAAGGAATATGTTTTCAGAGTTTCTGCTGAAAACCAGTATGGCATTGGTACTCCTGCGGAGCATGTGCCAATTGTTGCAAAGTATTCATTTGGTAAGAGTACACTTCAGTAAATTATTCTATTTATATGACCTTAATAACAAAACTAATAATCTTTCTTTGTGGATCAGACACTCCTGGGGCACCAACCAGGGTTCAGCCTTCTGATATCACAAGAGATGCTGTTACATTGACTTGGTATGAGCCCGATGAAGATGGTGGAAGTCCCATCACTGGTTACTGGGTTGAGAGGTTTGATCCTGAAACTGACAAATGGATCAAGTGTAATAAGCTGCCAATTAAGGACACAACATTCAGGTAGATTAATTGTATTAAATTAAATTGTATGTGTAATTAAAATGTGAAGGAATATTTAATGCTGGAGAAAGTCTCAAAATAATGTTTGCCTTTCAGGGTAAAAGGTTTGCCTACAAAGAAGAAGTGCAAGTTCCGTGTCTTGGCTGAGAATCTCGCAGGACAAGGAAAGCCAAGTGTTGAGACTGATCCAGTTTTGATCAAAGATCCAATTGGTATGTTATGGTTTTATTTTTTATTGTTGAGGCAGTTATATAATTACATTTAATCATCTCAACAAATCTGAAATGTTGTTTTAGATCCTCCCTGGGCTCCTGGAAAACCATTTGTCAAGGACATTGCAAAGACTTCAGCAGACCTGCAGTGGACAAGGCCTGAGCATGATGGTGGCGCTAAGATCGAGTCCTACATAATTGAGCTTCAAAAGACTGGAACTGAGGAATGGGTCCGTGTAGCTGAGGATGTGCCAACAACAGAGCATTTATTGAAGGGTCTGATGGAGAAACAGGAGTATTCTTTTAGAGTGAAGGCCATCAATGTTGCTGGAGAGAGTGAACCTAGTGACCCAAGTGACCCTGTTGTCTGCAAAGAGAGACTTTGTGAGTGTTGAAAGAAGATTTTTAAAAAGTGATTTGTCCAACAGAATTGTTATAGTTAACTAATCATATGTCAAGATCATTTAATTATAAACACATGTAGAAATCTGTATCTAGGTGCACATTCATCTTATTCAGACTGCATTTAATTTATAGTTAAAATAGATCTGCTTAAAATATATTGTGCACCATATATGCTAAAGCATATATATGTTTTTTTTTCTTTCTTGTAAATAATAGCTTAACCAGAATAGTATACTTGGTGCCCTTGGTCAGAGTACATACTAAGGTTTATATAGTGTAAATACATCAAACCTTAATTTTCAAAGTTTTGATACACTGTCTCTTTTTTATATTCAACTTACAATTATATTATATTTGATAAAATGAAAAAAACTAGAAAGAAGGAAACTGTAATGTTTATTGTTGTATTGTATGAAAACATTATTTTCCTTCAATTAAAAAAAAAAAAAGGAGGAGGAAAATCTGGCTTACCTTTAATGAGCCTTACATGTGATAAGACCTTTTTTTTTAATAAAAAAAAAATATATATTATATTTGTTATTCTCATTCCAATAGATGCTCCAAATCCTCCACGCTGGCTTGAGGTGGTTAACATTACTAAAATCAACTGTGACCTTAAGTGGACTGAACCAGATAGCGATGGTGGCTCTCCAATTACCAACTATGTTGTTGAGAAAAGAGACGTTAGACGCAGGACCTGGCAGGCTGTGGACACGACCGTGAAAGAAACCAAGTATACTGTCACTCCGCTGAGTGAAGGCTCTCTTTATGTGTTCCGTGTTGCTGCTGAGAATGCAGTTGGTATAAGTGAGTTCTGTGAACTAGAAGACAGTGTTTTGGCCAAGGATACATTCAGTAAGTTAAACTACACGCTTCTTAATGTGTATCTATAATATGTTTACTCAAAATAATTATGTTTACTAAAATAAGTTTTATTACAATGATTCATTATTGTCTTTTTCCTCTAGCAACCCCTGGACCACCATATGCTTTGACTGTTGTTGAAGTTTCCAAGAGACATGTTGACCTGAAATGGGAGCCACCCAACAGTGATGGTGGAAGACCCATCACAAAGTAAGGATATATTTAAAATAATAAATCAATGGTTTTGTAAAATGCAAACAAAAGGAAGAGCTTGTGGTGTTCAATCCCAAACAAAAAATCTCATGAATCATTCTTTTTATAGGTATGTCATTGAGAAGAAGGAGAAGGTAGGCACACGCTGGGTAAAGTCTGGAAAGACATCTGGCCCTGAGTGCAAGTACAGGGTGACTGATGTTGATGAAGGCACTGAGGTGCAGTTCCAGGTCCGTGCTGAGAATGAAGCTGGAGTTGGCCACCCGAGCGAACCAACTGTTATTATGACCATTGAAGATGCCATAAGTATGTTGATTATTAATTACACAGCATGCAACAAATAATACTATTGCTCAATGAGTGATACATTATTACAAGCATCCCATAATCAGAATTAATTAATGTGGATTTTGTTTAGGTCCACCGTCTCCTCCACTTGAAGTCAAAATTGCTGATGCCAGCAGAGAGCACATCAACATTACATGGAAAGCTCCAGAAAAGAATGGAGGAAGTCCAATCACAGGCTACCATGTTGAGCTGTCTGAAGCTGAAACTGAGAAGTGGATGAGGATTAATCCTCGCCCTGTTAAAGAGCTCAGGTTTAAGGCTGAGGAAGGCATAATTCCTGAGAAAAAATATGTTCTGAGAGTTCGTGCTATCAATGCTGTTGGAGTCAGTGATCCCTCTGAAATTTCAGATGGTGTCTTTGCCAGAGACCCAGATTGTAAGGACTAAACAATTAATATATGTACATACATATTTTGTCACTGATCTGGTTTTTATTTATTTAATTTTTTTTTTATATTTTAAAGGTGCACCAACCATTGATGTTGCAACCCAGGACATTGTAGTTGTTGAGGGTGAGAAGATGGATATAAAAATCCCATACAGAGCAATACCAAAACCATCAATGGTCTGGAAAAAGGGTGATACTGAATTAAAGACTGAAGACAGGCTGACATTAACATGTGAACTTAATCGTGTTCACCTGGAGCTTCTCAAGTGCAAACATGAAGATGCTGGCATGTACACGGTTACGCTCGAGAATAGTCTAGGTTCAGTAACTGGCACTGTCAACGTAACAGTGATTGGTAAGAGACCTTGTAACTATATGACCTGATTCCACGTCACACTTATTTGTACAGTTCAAAATTGAGCTCTGTGCCTCATTATGTTTTCCATTACCAGGCCTGCCTGGACAGTGTAAGGACATCTCTCCCAGTGAGCTTACCAAGAACTCTTGCACGATCTCCTGGGAGCCTCCAGAAAATGATGGTGGTAGCCCAATCTTGCACTATGTTCTAGAGCGTAGAGAAGCTCAGAAGAAGACATTTTTGCCTGTGATGTCTGGAGACAATGTTTTAAGCTTTGTGGTCAAAGATCTTATGCTCAATGGTGAATATCACTTCAGAGTGAAAGCTGTTAACAAAATTGGCAGTGGCGAATTTCTAGAACTCCGCAATCCTGTAATAATAGAAGAACAAAAACGTGAGTATTGTTCTTATTTATTGTTATTAAAATTATGTAAAATTGTATTATGTACATTCTCTATGATCATATTGTCATATTATTTCTTAATATTTTTAATAAGCAATATTTTATCACTATTGTAATACAGAACATCCAGACCCACCAATTGAGGTTGGAGGACACAATCCAACCTCAAATTCAATCACTGTTACTTGGATGGCACCACCATATGATGGTGGATGCCCAATCACAGGGTACATTATTGAGAAGATTGAAAAAGATGGTGACCGATTTGAAAGATGTGTTCCAAATCTGGTACCTGGGTTCTCCTATACCGTCACTGGCTTGACAGAAGGAAAAGAATACCAGTTCCGTGTCCGTGCAGAAAACATTGCTGGAGCAAGTGATCCATCTCGCAGTACATCACTGATTATGGCTGCTGATCCTGTTGGTATGTGGCTATATTGGAGTTCCATTTTAACTAGGCAGATGTTTTGTTTTGGTTATGCTTTGTTTCATTAAGTAAAACATTATATATTTTGTTTCTTGTCTCTGCTTTAGAACCACCAAAGGTAACACTCTTTGCCCGCATAGCATCTGGCCTTAGTATCAAAAAAGGAGAGGAGATTAGATTGGATGCTTACATTTCTGGATCTCCCTACCCAACTGTGACATGGCTCAGAAATGATGAGAATGTCAGGCAGCCACCAGCTAAGAAGAAGCCAGAAATTGTAAAAAAGAAAAAGAAGTCTGTTCAACCTGAACCTGAAGAAGAATTTCATCCACCACTTTCAGATCGCTTGTCATTTGACCAAAACAAAAAGGGTGAGACTGCACTGATGGTGCGTGATGCCATCAGAACTGACCATGGAAATTTCACTATTAGAATTGAGAATGCCCATGGTTTTGCAACAGCATCTTGTGATGTCAATGTTCTTGGTAAGTGACTTGTGAAACTATGGATTTAT
>CAIGQW010053321.1:2718441-2767809 GCA_903798125.1 Danio choprae
TATATATATATATATATATATCTATATATATATATATATATATATGAAGAGATAAATACCATCACTCTCTTCTTTTAAAACAGGACGTCCTGGGACTCCATCTGCACCCATCAAATTTGAGGAAATTCGTGCTGAACAGATAACACTATCATGGTTGCCCCCGAAAGATGATGGTGGCTCTAAAATTACAAACTACACCATTGAGAGGCGTGTTGTCAACAGGAAGACTTGGATACCTGTCACTAGTGAACCCAAAGAGAGAATATACACGATTGAGAATCTAATGCCAGGCCATGAGTACATTTTCCGCATTAGGGCTCAAAACAAATATGGTGTTGGTGATCCTCTTGATAGTGAACCTGAAGTAGCCAGAAATGTATTTAGTAAGTATCCATTCACACATTTAAAGGTGCTATTAAAGAAATGGTTCTCAATTCCAGACCTCAGGCCTCCCCACCCTGCACATTTTGTATGTCTTCCTTACCTAAAACACTTGATTCAGATCATCAGCTCATTAACAGAGAGATCCATGAACTATGTCAAATAAGAGAGACATACAATATGTCCAGGGCGGAGGGGCCAAGGACCATAATTGAAAAGCACTGTATTAAAGTAACAGTTCATCCAAAAAATGAAAATTCTTTCAACATTTACTCACGCTTCAAACCTGTTTGACTTCTTTTACTGAACATAAAAGCAGATATTTTGAAGAAAGCTGAAAATGTGTAACCATTCACTTAGTATTTGTTTTTCCTACTATGGAAGTCACTGGTTACATGATTTTATCTTTATTTAAATCATCTTTAGTGCTCTACAGAATACAAAAACTCATAAAGGTTTGGAACAACTTGTGGGTAAATAGTGTGAGTAAATAGTGAGTGCATTTTTATTTTTTCGGTAAACTATCCCTCTAAAATATGCTGTATGTTAAGATTGCATTTATTTTACTTCATAACATTGATTTTGTTATGTGTTTTAAAGTGCCTCCTGGCCAATGCGAGAAGCCAACACTTTCTAGCATCACAATAGACTCCATGACTGTGAATTGGGAAGAGCCAGAGTCAGATGGAGGCAGTCCAATCACAGGCTATTGGCTTGAGCGTAAAGAAACTACATCTAAACGTTGGAGCAGAGTAACTCGTGATCCAGTCCGGCCCATGCCAATGGGTGTGTCTCACAGTGTCACAGGACTTATTGAGGGTTCTCAGTATTTGTTCCGTGTAAGTGCAATTAATGCAGCAGGAGTTGGACCTCCAAGTGAGCCATCTGAACCAACATTTGCCAGAGAACCAATAGGTAGGATAAGCATTCAGTTTGAGATTCAATAGCTTAATTATTTTTAATAACATGCTCTCAAAATATTGTTTTTCTTCCAGCTCCTCCTTCTCCACCAACTCCTAAAATCACAGACTGGACAAAGACTACCGCAGACTTGGAATGGATTCCACCTTTGAAGGATGGTGGTTCAAAGATAATTGGATACTTTGTTGAATACAAAGAGGAAGGGACAGAAGCATGGGTTAAGGTTTGTTTTAGAGCTGAATATTAATACTTTGGCAAAAACAGGTATACTTTTTAAGTGGTTACACAATAAAGAAAATATTCTGTTACAGGCCAAAGACAAGGAAGTTAGAGGAACTAAATTTGTGATCACTGGACTGAAAGAGAATGCATTGTTTAAGTTCAGAGTCATTGCATTAAATGCTGCTGGTCTGGGTGAACCAGGTGAAGTTACTGATGCTCTTGAAATGAAGGACCGTATAAGTAAGTCTCAGTGATTCAATATTTAACTCAATTAAGTCTTGTTTATTTGCTTGTCTGAAAACAAAAGCCTAGTAATTTATATGCATTTTAAATAAAATTTAACAATTGTCATTTCAGTTTTACCAGTTCTTGAGCTGGATGTTTCAGTAAAGGAGAAGATGGTTATTCATGCTGGAGGTGTTATTCGTATCCTGGCTTACGTGTCAGGCCAACCTCCTCCTGTGATTACATGGAGCAGAGATGAATATCCAGTCCCACCAGAAGCTGTTATTGAAACGACCTCAATCAGCTGCTCGATGGTAATTAAAGACTGTACTAGAGCACAACGAGGTGTTTATACAATAACAGCCAAAAATGATGGAGGAGAGGTGAAGAAGTCTGTCATTGTTGAAGTACTTGGTAAGTGAGAAGTACAAATAGTCTATACATTACATTGAAATAGATGCATTACAGAAATTACATTTCCTTATCTTTATTACATTTCCTTATCTTTACTACTATCATTATTTTGCTTCTTCAGATATCCCTGGACCAGTGGGTGTACCATTCACAGCAGAAAATCTTACAAGTGAATCATGCAAGTTGAACTGGTTTTTCCCTGATGATGATGGTGGATCTGCCATCTCCAACTACATAATTGAGAAACGTGAAGCTGAGCGCAAGGCTTGGACCTCTTGCTCCTACACAGCTGGAAGACAAAATGCTATAGTAAATAATCTGGTGCTTAAAAAGGCATATTTCTTCAGAGTTGCAGCTGAAAATGCAATTGGAGTAGGTCCTTTCAACCAAACAGCATGCGAAATTGTGATCAAAGATCGCATCAGTAAGTATTTGTCTTTATATATTATTTTTTTGGTTTTAAAATAAAGTATATGACTAAGTTACGCAGCTCTAAAAATAATATTTAGCATTGATCATGGTAAATTATCATTTGACCTCTTTGTGATTAGACGTTCCAGACCGCCCAGAAGAGCTTGAGGTGACTGCCATTACTAAAGACTATGTTAGTCTGACTTGGAAACCACCTAAGAATGATGGAGGATCTGAGGTGATATCATACATTCTTGAAGCACGCATGATTGGCAAAGACAAGTTTGTCAGACTGACCAAAGACAAACTGATGGATAGGAGATACACTTACGATGGTCTCCGTGAAGGCGACACGTATGAATTCCGTGTCAGTGCAGTGAATGAAGTTGGACCGGGCAAACCATCATTCTCCACTAAGCCAATCACATGCAAAGATGAACTTGGTATGTCAAGGGTTCTTTTTTTTTTTCATTTTCAATTGTTTTTCACTCTGCTAAATTTTCTTCTCTTTTCTGATTTTAGAACCCCCTACAATTGAACTGGACTTCCGTGATAAGGTGGTTGTGCGCGTTGGTGAAAGCTTTGCACTCCAAGGCCGTTACACTGGAAAACCAGCCCCATCTGTCACCTGGTCAAGGGATGACAAAGAACTGAAAGCAGACAATCACATAAAGTTCAAGAATACTCTTACCACAATGTGCCTGGGTATTGTGAAAGCTCAACGTGGACACAGTGGCAAATATTGTGTGACAGTTGAAAACTGTACTGGTGCTCGCAAAGGCATCTGTAATGTCATAGTTGCAGGTAAATGTCATAAAATTAGAAAAAAATGTTTACTAAGCAATATAATAAGATAAATAAAAATAGATATATTGTTCTGATAAATATCAAACAATACATCTTATCTATGAATATTCTGTGCATTTTTTTAGATCGACCATTGGCTCCAGAGGGCCCAGTTGTCTTTGATGAAGTTCACAGAGATCACATGGTCATTTCTTGGAAGCCCCCTCTTGATGATGGTGGATCTGAAATTTCAAACTACATCATTGAGAAGAGAGATGTAAACAGGGACATGTGGACAACTGTAACATCTGCATCCACAAAAACCCACTGTAAAGTGCCTAAGCTTGTAGAGGGCCGTGAATACATTTTAAGAATTAGTGCTGAGAACATGTATGGCATAAGTGACCCCCTGGAGTCAGAGGAGATGAAAGCTAAAGATTTATTCAGTAAGTAAAAAAAAGATTAAACACTAAAGCTGTAAAATTAAAGTGTTCCTAATATATTTCACATAATTACAGGAGTACCTGAGGCACCTGAGCAACCCACTGTAAAGGATGTTTATAATGACTCAGCACTGGTTATTTGGAATCGTCCTCGTGATGGTGGAAAGCCCATCACAAATTATATTTTGGAAAGGAAGGAGCCTTCAGCAAAGAGATGGTCTCGTGCAACGAGAGATCAAATCTACCCTGCTACACAGTATAGGGTACAAGAACTTGTTGAAGGCTGTGAATATGAATTCCGGGTAACAGCAGAAAATGAAATTGGCATTGGAGATCCTAGTGTTCCAAGTAAACCTATTCTTGCTAAGGATCCCATTGGTAAGTCTTAAAAGATTTGATGATTTCATTTTGTTAATGCTAATCAGGAATGAATTGTTTTCATAATTCTTTATTCATATATTTAATTCAATTATTTACTAGTCCTGCCAAGCCCACCTGTTTTGCCTGAAGCTGTTGACAAGACTAAAGATTCTGTGAGTCTGTCATGGCGAGTTCCCCGTCATGATGGTAAAGGCAAAATATTTGGTTACTTGATTGAGTATCAGAAGCCAGGTGCAATCGAATGGACCCGGGCAAATGAAACTCCTGAATCATGCCCAGACACCAAGTTTGTTGTGCCAAATCTACCAGAAGGTGGAGAGTTTCAGTTCAGAATTATGGCAGTAAATGCAGCTGGAAAATCCGAGCCTGCATATGTCAAGGAACCAGTAAAAGTTCATGACAGACTTGGTAATTTCTTCCTTATTTAATTTATTTACATATTCAGAATATACATAATACTGAAAGGTAGCTGTTTTATGACTATAAATATAAGTAATTACCTATGAATGGAATTGGAACCAGTTATATTTATACTTTATAGTTGCATAATTCATCATTCATTTTTCTAATTTGATTTTTTTATGCAGAGGAGCCAGAGTTGTTGTTACATGCCAATATGGCACGTGACCACCTCGCCATGGTTGGGACAGATATTACACTCAGTGCCACAATTAAAGGCATGCCAATTCCCACTGTCTCTTGGAAAAAGAACGATGGTGAAGTTCCTGCTCATTGCCTTATTGAGGTCACAGCAACCGGAAGCAAACTTCACATTAAGAAGTGTACCCGTGCTGACTGTGGCAATTACACTATTACTATTCAGAATGCAGCTGGAATGAAATCTGCTACATGCTCTGTTCTTGCTCTTGGTATGTTTTAAAACAGTACTTTTACAGTACACACAGAGTGTGTTGTGTATATTTAAACAGATACCAACTGTGGCACCATAATGACTGTTTCTTTTTTTGATCTAGATAAACCTGGACCTCCAAGGAATCTTGCCATCTCTGAAATCACGAGTGAATCAGCTTATCTGACATGGCAAAAGCCAGAAGATGATGGTGGTGCTGTGATTTCCCACTATGTTGTGCAAAAGAAAGATGTAGCAGCTGAGAACTGGGTTCCAGTGTGTGCCGCATCTAAGAAGCTTACCCTCATGGCTCAGTATCTGATGGAGGGAATTCAGTATCTCTTCAGAGTTGCAGCTGAGAATCAATTTGGCAGGAGTGCATTTGTTGAAACTAACAAGCCCATCAAGGCAGTCGATCCTCTATGTAAGTATTTAGTCTTTAGTAAGTATTTTTGACTATTTTATAATTATAGAAAATAATTTGCATTTTTAATTTGCATCTAAAGATCCCCCTGGTCCACCTAAGAATCTGCATCATGTGGATGCAGACAAAACTGAAGTGTGGCTTCAGTGGGAGTGGCCTGATCGCACAGGTGGGAGTGAGATCACTGGATTCATTGTTGAGCATCAAGAAGAAGGTGCCACTGACTGGGTGACCTTCAAGACTGTCAGCAATCCTCAATGCCATGTTACTGGTCTCGTGGAGGGCAAAACCTACAGATTCAGAGTAAAATCACAAAATGCAATTGGCATTAGTCGTCCAGACACCAGTGTACCAATAACGTGTCAGGAGAAAACCCGTAAGACAATATGTTATTATACAATCTTATTTTAAATTAATAATTACATTTGATTACATTTTATGACACCTCAATTATTTTATTTTTCAGTGGCTCCAACTATTGAAGTTGATGTGAAGCTTATTGAAGGCCTTGTTGTGAAGGCAGGCAGTACAATCGTCCTCCCAGCAGTCATGTTAGGAATCCCAACTCCAACAGCCAAGTGGCAAAGTGAAGGAAATGAGCTTAAAACTGAGGGCAAATTTAAGATTGTTACTGAAGGAAATTCAACAACATTGACCATTAGTGAATGTGCCAGAACTGACAGCGGAGAGTGTAGTCTTACTGTGTCAAACCCTGCTGGAAGCAAGTCTGTTGCTCTACATGTCACAGTCCTTGATGTTCCATCTGCTCCAGTTGGTCCTGTAAATATCCTTGAAGTTACTCCTGATCATATGATAATCCAGTGGCGTGCACCAAAAGATGATGGTGGTTCACCTTTGATGAGCTATGTAGTAGAAAAGAAGGATGTCAAAAAGCCTTGGGAACCATGGTCAGTAGTAAGTTCTGGAGGTACCAGCACAAAGGCTAAAGTCCCACGTTTGGAAAAGGGACGTGAATATATTGTGCGTGTGCGTGCTGAGAACAAAATTGGCATTGGTGCTGGCCTTGAAAGTCCCCCTACTATTGCCAAGCAAATGTTTTATCCACCAGGTCCTCCTGGCCAACCAACATGTTCTGATATTACAGAAAATGCTGTAACAGTGTCATGGGCCGAACCAGAAACAGATGGTGGAAGTCCTGTAAGTGGCTATATAGTTGAGCGAAGAGAGATGACCGGAAAATGGATTCGTGTAAATAAAACACCAGTTTTGGATATAAGATTCAGGGTTTGTGGTCTGTTTGAGGGCAACAGCTATGAATTCAGAATATTTGCTGAAAATGTTGCTGGTGTAAGTGAGCCTTCATATCCATCAGACCCAATGAAAGCAAAACGTCCAATTACTCCTCCAGGGCCTCCCAGTAACATTAAGCTGAAGGACTGGAGCAAGTCATATGCAGATTTGGTATGGACCAAACCTTCCCGAGATGGTGGCAGCCCTATCCTAGGCTATGTTGTTGAATGCCAGAAATCAGGTTCTGCACAGTGGGATAAAATAAACAAGGATCTAATAAAGTTCTGTGCATTTAGAGTACCTGGTCTTAGTGAAGGCATAGAATACAGATTCCGTATTAAAGCCTCAAACAAAGTTGGAGATGGAGAGCCAAGAGAACTCACTGAAACTGTGCTTGCCAAGGACATTCTTGTTCCGCCTGATGTGACAGTTGATGTTGCTTGTCGTGACCTCTTAACAGTAAGAGCAGGACAGATCATCAACCTTGTGACCCGTGTCAAGGGCAGACCTGATCCTGAAATCACTTGGACTAAAGATGCAAGAATTTTAGGCAGAGATAAACGCACTGAAATGAACAATAATTTCCCTCTTGTTGAGCTGGTAATTCAGGAAGCTGTTAGAGCTGATTATGGAAAATATGCAATTCAGGCAAAGAACAGCAGTGGTCAAGCACATGCTACAATTATAGTCAATGTGCTTGATATTCCTGGAGCCTGTCAGAATTTGAAGGTTGCTTATGTGACTAAAGATTCATGTATGGTATCCTGGGAAAATCCTGAGGATAATGGTGGCACTGAAATAACTAATTACATAATTGAGTGCCGACAACCAAGTCAAAGGGGGTGGACAGTTGTAACCTCTGACTGCACCAAACGACTTGTGAAAGCTCCACTTGTTCAGAATTGTGAATATTTCTTCCGTGTGAGTGCAGAGAATAAAATTGGTGCTGGTCCACCAACAGAATCCAAAACACCAGTCCTTGCTGTTGACCCAGTTGAGAAGCCTGGTGAACCAGAGAACTTCCAAATCACTGAAATTGGCAAAACATTTGTCTTCCTTAAATGGAAGAAACCAGACTATGATGGTGGTAGTCGTAACCTTGCTTACCATATTGAAAAGAAGCCTAAAGAAGCAGATGAATGGGAAAGATTACACAAAGGTGCTATCAAAGAAACCTATTTTATGGCTGACAGATGTATTGAGAACCAAATTTATCAATTTAGAGTTCAAACTAAAAATGAGGGTGGAGAGAGTAACTGGGTGACAACAGCTGAAGTTCTTGTAAAGGAGGAACTTGTTCAGCCAGAGCTTAAAGTCAAAATGGTTGGTACTCTTAATGTTAAAGCTGGAGATGTAGTTTCAATTGAAGCAGAGCTTATAGGAAAACCTCAGCCTGATGTTAAATGGTCTAAAGAAAGTGTCACTGGAGACATCACCAAAAACCCAAGAGTGCAGGTTGAAACTGGCACCAACTTCACAAAATTACTACTCACAAATTCAAGACGTGGAGATACTGGAAAATACATAATTACTGCAACAAATCCAGCTGGAACCTGCTCTGCTGAGGCCAAGGTGAATGTTCTTGATAGACCAGGCCCTATTAGAGACCTGAAAGTTTCAGATATTTCCATTGACAGATGCAAGCTTGCATGGGCGATACCAGAAGATGATGGTGGTTGTGAGATCTACAACTACATTATTGAAAAATGTGAAACAAAGAGAGGAGTATGGTCAATTCATTCAGCTGCTATAATTACCAACTCAGCTAAAGTTACGCGACTAATTGAAGGCAATGAATACATATTCCGTGTGAGAGCTGAAAATAAGATGGGTGCTGGCCCTGCTGTTGAATCCGAGTCTATTGTTGCAAGGACCCAGTTCAGTATACCAGGTGCTCCTGATGCTCCAGAAGTGACAAAAATTACAAAAGACACAATGGTTGTAATGTGGTGCTCCCCTGATAATGATGGCGGGAAACCTATCACTGGTTATATTCTTGAGAAAAAAGAAGAACATGCCATTCGGTGGGCTCCTGTTGTGAAATCCCCAATTGCAGGGACACAAATGACAGTTACAGGTTTACTGCCAAATCATGAATACCAGTTTCGTGTCAAGGCTGAAAATGAAATTGGAGTTGGTGATGCAAGCAAGCCATCCAGATCATTTACTGCAAGAGATCCAGTTGGTATGTCCAGTCACAGTCTAATATTTGGTCAAATATCGACTTGTTTTATTCTTTGCAGTCCCATTTTCATTGTTCTTCTTTTTGCAGAGCCTCCTGGTCCTGTTAGTAACTTAAAGGTTGCTGACAGCTCAAAGACATCAATTACGCTTGCATGGACAAAGCCTACATATGATGGAGGTGCTCCTCTTATCGGATATGTTGTTGAGATTAGAGTCAAGGGCACAGGAAAGAAGGGGGATGAGGGTTGGAAAAGATGCAATGTTGCTGCGCAGCTGATTGGAACAGAATTCACAGTCTCTAGCCTGGAAGAGAAGCTTGAATATGAATTCCGTGTGTCTGCACAAAATCAGGTTGGCTTGAGTCAGCCAACTAATCTTGAGGGAGCTGTCACACCAAGAGAAGTCTTGGGTGAGTTTACTTGACTTTTCTTAGCAATTTTTACTTAACATACATTTTTTACATAAACATTAATGGGGCAGTGCATAAAACCATACTCTCTCCATCTTCGATACCCAGCTGAGGTGCTCTTGAGCAAGGCTAATTGCTCAAGAGGTACTGGAATTGCTCCCTAGGTGCTGGAAGCAGTAGCTGCCCACTGCTTTAGGTGTATGCTCACTGTGTGTGTGTGTGTTCTTAATTCCATGTGTTGATGGTTTTCCCCCATTTCAGAGGCCCCTGAGATTGATTTGGATGCAGATCTGAAGAAAGGAGTTACTGTTAGGGCAGGATGCCCAATACGATTAGTTGCAACAATCAGAGGCAGACCCGCTCCCAAAGTCTTATGGAGAAGAATGGGAAAAGATAATGTTGTTCAAAAGGGCCATGTCGATCTCATTGACACCATGACATTTCTTGTTATATCTGAAAGCACTCGTGATGATTCAGGCAAATATTCATTGAATGTATCCAGTCCAGCTGGAGAGAAAGCTGTGTTTGTGAATGTCAAAGTACTTGGTAAGTAAAAACACTGATCTCAAAAATCACAACTAAAACATATGAATAAATATAAATATGATATTGGAAACATTAAACCATAACAATAATTAAACTATCCAACTATTCATTAATCATACTTTTTTTTTCAAAAACAGATACACCTGGACCTGTTGATGGTCTTGAGGTTACTGACATGACAATGTCATCTTGCAACCTCACATGGTCTCCACCTGAAACTGATGGTGGCAGTAACGTAACTCATTACATTGTTGAGAAACGAGAAATTGATCGCAAGACATGGGCAACAGTGAAAGCTAATGTTGAAAACACCACATTTAAAATTAGTAATCTCGTCCCAGGAACAGAGTATTACTTCCGTGTAATAGCTGTAAATGAGTATGGTCCTGGTGTCCCAAGAGTTACACCAAAATCATATCTGGCATCTGATCCAGTCAGTAAGTGCAATTCTTAGCCAAATCAATTTTCAATGCTGTGAAATTCTTTTTGAAAGGGTATCTTTTTGGAAGTATTACTATGACAATTATTTCTCTTTTATTAAGGTAAGCCTGATCCACCGCAAAAGGTTGATGTTCTGGAGATTACCAAGAACAGTGCAACTGTTGGATGGGTAAAACCACTGCGGGATGGGGGAGCTAAAATTGATGGCTACATTATTGACTATCTTGAACTCCCAATGCCGAAACCTCCCAAACAACCAGTGGAGGTTGAAGGTGAGGCTGAACCTGGTGTAGAGCCTGTGGTTCAACCCCCACCTGAACCTGTGGCTGCAGAAGAGGAAAAAGAGGAGAAAAAGGAGGAATGGACACCATATACAGTTGTAAAAGGTTTGAGCATCTCCATTGCTGGACTAAAGGAGGGAAGAAAATACCGCTTCAGAGTGGCAGCAAGAAATTCCATGGGATCCAGTCTTGCCACAGAGACCAGAGAAGCTTATGAGATCAAGGAGCAGATGTGTAAGTTAAAGAATCAATATGCAGTGAGTACAGAAATTATTCAGACAACCTTAAATTTTGCATTCTGTTATATTGCAGCCATTTGTTAAAATCATTTGTTCATATTTTTCCTCAATAATGTACACTCAAAAGCCCATCATTCTATCAGGTTGGATGGTAAATGTTGGTGGACAGCCATTTTTAGGTCTCTCCAGAGATGCTTAATTGGGTTTAAGTCAGGGCTCTGGCTGGGCCATTCACAGAGTTGTGGTAAAGCCACTCCTTTGTTTTTTTTTTAGCTGTGTGCTTAGGGTCATTGTCTTGTTGGAAGGTAAACCTTCGGCCCAGTCTGAGGTCCTGAGCACTCGGGAGAAGGTTTTTGTCCAGGATGTCCCTGTAATTGGCCGCATTCATCTTTCCCTCTATTGCAACTGTCCCTGCAGCTGAAAAATACCCCCACAGCATGATGCTGCCACCACCATGCTTCTTTGTATCAATCTTTGTATTCTTCTTTACATCTCTCACCAAGGCTGTTCTCCCCCAATAGCTCAGTTTGGCCAGACGGCCAGCTCTAAGAAGGGTTCTGTTCATCCCAAACGTCTTCCATTTAAGAATTATGGAGGCCACTGTGCTCTTAGGAACCTTAAGTTCAGCAGACATTTTTGTAACCTTGGCCAGATCTGTGCCTTGCCACAATTCTGTCTTGGAGCTCTTAAAGCTGTTTGACCTCATAATTCTCATTTGCTCTGACATGCATTTATAAGTTCTTGATTAGGAAAGCCTTCTTGTCTATACAAGTCCAATCAGTATAACCAAACACAGCTGGACCCAAATGAAGGTGTAGAACCATCTCAAGGATGATCAGAAGAAATGGACAGCACCCGATTTAAATATATGAGTGTCACAGCAAAGGGTCTGAATACTTAGGACCATATGATATTTCAGTTTTTCTCTTAATAAATCTGCAAAAATGGCAACAATTCTGTGGTTTTATGTCAATATGGGGTTCTATGTGTACATTAATGAGGAAAAAATTAACTTAAATACTTTTAGCAAATGGTTGCAATATAACAAAGTGTAAAAAGTATTCTGAATACTTTCCGTACCCACTATATATATATATATATATATATATATATATATATATATATATATATATATATATATATATATACACCATATCTCCAGAACATATTTTGCTTTAGACTTTAACTAAAAAACTTTGTTTTCTTTCCAGTTGAGCCCAAAATCATTATGACAGAGCTTGTCACTGCAAAAGCAGGGGCAAAACTGAGGGTTGAGGCACTTGTATCTGGAAAGCCAGCACCAGCGTGCCAGTGGAAACGGGGAGAAAAAAATGTTGTCCCATCAAGCCGTCTTGCAGTGCACAAATCTCAGAACATGTGTGTGCTCATCATTAAGGATGTTTCAAGACAAGACAGTGGTGAATATAGTCTTGTTGCTGAGAATTCCACTGGAAAAGTTGAGCAGACTTTGAAAATCATCATCAGAGGTTAGAGCCTATCATTTTTATCATCACCACCCAAAAAAATTGGCTATGTGATCATGTAGTTTTCACAAACATTCTTTCGTATCAGATATTCCTGGACCACCTGAGCCACCATTTGAGATCAGTGACATTGACTCTGATGCCTGTACCCTCTCTTGGAACAAACCTACTGAAGATGGGGGTAGCAATATCACTAATTATGTGGTTGAGAAGTGCGATGTCAGCAGAGGTGACTGGGTTACTGCTCTTTCCAGCTGTGGCAAAGCTGGCTGCAGAATTGGAAAGCTTATTCCTGGAAAGGAATATATCTTCCGTGTCCGTGCTGAGAACAGATTTGGTATTTCAGACCCCCTTGCTTCTGAAAGAATGGTTGCCAAGTTCCCCTTCGGTGAGTTGAAATTCTAGTATGTGTAGTGGCTGTCAACTTTCAATTGATGAAAAATAATCATTATGCAGCCTATTTGTCAGTGTTTAACAAATTAATTTCATTTAGATGTTCCTGGCGAACCTTTGAACTGCCGCATCAATAAAGTGAACAAGGACTGCATGTTTGTGGCTTGGGATAAGCCAGAGTCTGATGGTGGCAGTCCAGTCACTGGATACTACATTGAACGCAAAGAGAGAAACAGTCTCCTCTGGGTTAAGGCTAATGATTCTGTTGTCCGCACAACTGAATATCCTTGTGCTGGCCTAATTGAGGGTCTTGAATACACTTTCAGAGTGTCAGCTATAAACCGAGCTGGACAGGGCAAACCAAGCAAGAAAACTGAGTTCATCACAGCAAGAACACCTGTTGGTATGTCCATGTAATATACATTGTCATGTATAAATTTTTGCTTATTAGATGTTTAAATTCACTATTTTCCTTTTGTTTTATTTATTTATTTTCTAGATGCTCCTGGAAAACCAGAGGTGCTGGATGTGACTAAGAATGCAGTTTCACTGGTTTGGGCAAGACCAAAACATGATGGTGGTAGCAAGATTATTGGTTACTATGTTGAAGCAATGAGACTTCCAGGAGACACTTGGGTGCGCTGCAACACAAGTAGTCAAAACGTGCCTCGTGAAGAGTACACTGCAACTGGGTTAGAAGAGGGTGCTAATTACCAGTTTAGGGTAATTGCCAAGACAGCAGTTAACATTAGCAGACCTTCTGAAATCACTGACCCCATTCTGGTGTCTGCAGAAAATGGTAAGATTTTTTTATGCTTTAAAATATAATTTAAATGTTTTCTGAATGTAATTTGCCTAACTGTGTTTGTCATGTTTGCTTGTATGTAGTTCCTCCAAGAATTGAGCTTTCAATACAGATGAAGAAGATGTTGCCAGTAAAAGCTGGGTCAGATGTTTACCTTGAAGCTGAAGTTTTTGGTAAACCAATGCCCAAGGTTACTTGGAGCAAAAATGGAGAAGTGTTGAAAGCTGACAAAGAATTCAAGATGTCTCAAAAGAGACATTTCTTTTCTCTCAGCCTTGATGCAGTTACTAAATATCATGCTGGAAATTATGGAATTCATGCTGCAAATGCAAGTGGTAATACAACCACAGAAATACAACTCAAAGTTTTAGGTGAGTTTGATTGTATTTGCATTGTTTTGCTAAATTAATAAACAACATATAACAAAATATTTTTTGGCATAACTATAATCACACTTTCCCCTAATATAGATATACCTGGCCCGCCTGCCTCTATCAAGCTTGATGAGTTACTTTCAGATCGGGTCAAGCTAAGCTGGGAGGCTCCACTTGCTGATGGTGGCTCTCCAATTACAAATTATGTTGTTGATAAACGTGAAACAAGTAGGGCTAACTGGGCCCAAGTTTCTGCTAAAATCAGTCGTGATACAACAGAATGTTCAGTGGAGAGACTGATTGAGGGGCACGAGTACCAGTTCCGTGTCCGTGCTGAAAATCACTATGGTACTGGTGATGCCGTCATATCAGACCCAGTTGTTGCAAGAAATCCCTTCAGTAAGGCTTTTCTATTCTTACATTTTATTATAGTAAAATATATAAAAATTTCTATGTTGTAATCTACTTGTCATTTATAGCTGTTCCTGGAGCATGTGACCCACCTGTCCTCACAAATATCACAAAGGAACGTATGACTGTAAGCTGGAAGGAACCATCTGATGATGGAAAATCCCCTATTCTTGGATATTTAGTTGAGAAACGTGAAACCAAAGAAGTGAACTGGAACAAGCTAAACAGAAAACCCTTGCTGGAGAGAACACTTGAAGCTGGAGGTCTTTCTGAGGGAGCTCAGTATGAGTTCAGAGTGACTGCTGTTAATAAAGCTGGCCTTGGCAAACCCAGTGATCCATCCAATGCTGCCTCAGCTCTTGATCCCTTATGTAAGCATCAAAAGTACAATATGTTGTATATCTATTAACATGTGAGAGAATTTATCAGCAACTTTTGATACTTACTTACAGATCCTCCAGGCCCACCAATTTCTCCCAAGGTAACAGACACCACCAACAGCACCATAAAACTAACATGGACTAAACCTGCAAATGATGGTGGAAGTGAGATTTTGGGATATCTTGTTGAATGCAAGAGAACTAATACAACAGACTGGATAAGATGCAATGTACCAAAGAACCTTCAGGATACAAATTATGTTGTGACTGGACTCTTGGAGAACTCAGAGTACCAACTTCGTGTTAGTGCTGTAAATAAAATTGGATTCAGCCAGCCTTGTGAAGTTCCTGAAAAACACATTGCCAAGGATGTTTTTGGTACAAATTTATTTCTAACTTTAAAATCATTAATAGTATATTTTGTACATCCTTATGTATTTTATTTTGTGTTTAAATTAAATTGATGAATTACTAAAATATAGAAATATTTTTTCCCTACATTGTTCCAGTTACTCCTGAAGCAGAGCTTGATGCAGAGCTGAAAGACACTTTGGTGCTAACAGCTGGCAGCAAAATGAAACTTCATGCCAAAATTAAGGGTCGACCAATCCCCAGGGTGACCTGGGCCAAGATGAACACTAACATTAAGGACAGACAAGGGATCATAATCAAGACGACTGACACAGATACCTTGGTTTGTGTTGAGAAAGTTAACAGATACGATGCAGGGAAATACATTCTGAATCTTGACAGTGTAAGCGGAATGAAGATGTACACTGTCATTGTCAAGGTCCTTGGTGAGTTCTGTGAAATTAGCAGATTTTAAATTCATGAACTTTACTTTATATTTCACATTAACTAAAGTATGTTGTCACTCAACTACAAACAGATACCCCTGGACCTCCACTAAATTTGATGATAAAAGAAACATCAAAGGACAGTGCCTCCATCCTATGGGATGAACCTCTAATTGATGGTGGAAGTGAAATCACAGGTTACATTGTTGACAAAAGAGATGCAGAAAGGAAAGCATGGTCAAATGTTACAACTGCTTGTGCAAAGACATCTTTCAAGATTGATGGTTTAGAGCCTGGCAGATCATATTGCTTCAGGGTTCTGGCTCAAAATCAGTATGGCATTGGTGAGCCATGTGAAACAGTGGATGCTGTCAGAGCTTCTGGTGAGTGAAGATATATATTGATCATTTAGTCTATTTGCAGAAAAAAAAATATTGTGTTTTTTTTTTTTTTAGAAAAGTAAATTTTCTATTGAATAAACTTAAAAAATATCTTCCAGAACAACCTGGACCAGTTATGGACTTCAAGACCTTACTGGTAACTAAGGACTCTTGTACACTTTCATGGAAAAAACCTATGAGTGATGGAGGAAGCCGCATCATTGCATATGTGCTTGAGGTCCTTAATGGCGAAGACAAATGGAAGGAGCTTCTTCGTTCAAAAAACATGCAATATAGTGCAAAGGATCTTGTAGAAGGAAGAGAGTACAAGTACAGAGTATTTGCAACAAATGATTCTGGTGATGGTCCTGCGAAAGACCTCTCTGTTATGGCAAAAGATATCAATGGTGAGATTTGTAATTTAGTTTTTACTTAGAAAAAAAAATGCTCTTGAGCTACATTGAGTGTAATGTGATTTAAACTGCTCTACTTATAGATTTTTTTTCTGTATTATTTTAGTTCTTCCAAGCTGTGACTTACGGGATTTGCCTAACTTGAACTACATTGCAAAAGAAGGAAGCAATGTTCGTCTCAAGATTCCTATTATTGGAAAGCCCACCCCAGTTGTATCATGGAAGAAGGGAGAAGATGAAAATCTCACAGACACAGGAAGAGTGTGTGTAGAGTCAACTGCTGTAAACACAACTCTCTTGATACGGGACTGCCAAAGAACAGATGCCTCAAAATACACCATCACTCTTCGCAATTCTGCTGGAACAAAAGAGTCCACAATTTTTGTCAGAGTTGTTGGTAAACCGGGAATTCCAAATGCACCAATAAAGTTTAAGGAGGTGACTGCAGATGGATCAACATTAAAATGGAGTGCTCCTAAAGATGATGGTGGATCAGAAGTCACCAACTATATTCTTGAGAAACGTGACTCCATTACTAACATGTGGGTTACTGTGTCTTCATCTGTGGACACAAACAGTTTCAGAGTGACTGGTCTCCATGAGGGAACAGAATACATCTTTAGAGTTAGTGCAGAAAACAAATATGGAATTGGTGAAGGCCTAAAATCAGAACCTATGGTCGCCAAGCATCCTTTCAGTGAGTGAATTGAAAATTTGTAATCATTTGCCAAACTATGTACTAAAAATGTACAAAAAAATAATATCCATGTGTAAAAATCATACTTGAATATTTCACCAGATGTACCAGATTCACCTCCTCCCCCACAAGTCATGAGTATGCGCCATGATTCAGCAACTCTTACATGGTTTGATCCAAGGAAAACTGGAGGCTCACCAATCACAGGTACTGACACAATGAAATTAAGACATTAATTAAGCTACAGGTAAAAAATAAAAAGGTGATATTTCAACATTTTTCTTTTGCTTACAGGCTACCATGTTGAATTTAAGGAAAGAAACAGCATGTTATGGAAAAGAGCGAACTCAGCAGCTTTGAAGATGAGAGATTTCAAAGTAACAGGCTTAACAGAGGGTCTAGAATATGAATTCAGGGTTATGGCTATTAATCTGGCTGGTGTTGGTAGACCTAGCCCTCCCACTGAACCAATGGTTGCCTTGGATGCTATTGGTAAGTACAGCTTACTTCAAATCCTAAGTATTAATACACTCCAGCTTTTGTCAGGTTTGATTTTTAATCATTTGCTTGAACAATTTAATACAATATGTTATAGATGCCCCTGGCAAACCCGATGTGATTTGCATCACTAGAAGTACTGTAACACTTCAGTGGACTGAACCCCAATATGATGGTGGACACAGGCTTACAGGCTATATTGTTGAAAGACGTGATCTTCCTGCCAAGGTCTGGGTGAAGGCTAATACAGTAAATGTTATCGACTGTGCATATACTGTAGCAGACTTGCAAGAAGGATGCAAGTATGAATTTAGAATCAGAGCAAAGAATGCAGCTGGAGCCATAAGTCAACCGTCTGAACAAACAGATACCCTTGTGTGCACGGATGAATATGGTAAGACTCAATTACTCTTCCAACCTCATGTTCCATGTCATCTGACCCATAATTATAGTTCTAATTAGTTTTTTACTGATTATTTTGCAGCGGCACCAACCATTATAATTGATCCAACAGTCAAGGAGGGGCTTACTGTTAAATCTGGAGACACAATTGTGATTACTGCAACAAGCATTCTAGGCAAACCACAACCAACATCAATGTGGTCAAAGGGTGGAAAGTATTTCAAGCCATCAGATGTGTGTCAGATAGAAACTACACCTTCTTCTTCTACACTTTTTATCAAGTATGCAAGTAGGAAGGACTCAGGAGAATACACAATTACAGCAAGTAACCCATTTGGTGTGAAAGAGGAAAATGTGAAAGTTACAATTTTAGATGTTCCTGGTCCGCCAGGGCCAGTTGAAGCAAGTGGAATTTCATCTGAAAAGGTCACATTGACATGGACAGCCCCTCATGAAGATGGAGGATCTCCTATTAAATACTACACCCTGGAGAAGAGAGAAACAAGTCGCCTGCTTTGGACCATTCTTGCAGAAAATGTTATTGACTGTCACTTTGTTGCCAATAAGCTAATCCAAGGCAATGAGTACATCTTCCGGGTTTCTGCTGTCAACAATTCTGGAGCTGGTGATGCCTCTCACTCTGGGCCAGTGAAAATGGTGGATAGCTTTGGTATGTTTGTAAATCCAATAATATTAATAGTAATTATTATTTTAAAACTCTTATATTTGGTATATGATTTTGCAAAGCATGCAATAAAATTAATAAAATATGTTACTTCTTTCAGGTCCCCCAGGTCCACCAGCTAAACCAGAAGTTGAAAATGTTGCAGGAAATTCTGTTATGATTGCTTGGAAAAGACCAGCTGATGATGGGGGTTGTGATATAACAGGTTACATGGTTGAAAAGAAAGAAAAGAAGGGAATGAGATGGGCACGAGCATCAAAGAAAACTATTGCTGACCTCCACTTTGAAGTGAAAGGGCTTAAAGAGGGATTTGAATATGAATTTAGAGTAGCTGCTGAGAATAAGGCTGGATTTGGTGAACCAAGTGACCCCTCAATTCCTGTGATGACAAAGCTTGTTGCAGGTAGGTAAAAGATTATCATTTAATGATTATTTACAGCAAATTCATTAGAGACGTTGAATGTTTGCTTACAATGTTATTTTGGGACTGTTTTATACTTGATTTCTACTTTTGTTGCATTTTGTTCTGTTTACATTGTGCTGTTTTATCTGTTGTCCTTAATTGTACTTTGCTCACATTCATGTATACTTTATAGATGTACCTGCACCTCCAGTTAACCCAAGAGTGACAGACACAACAAAGACAACAGCTGAACTGCATTGGGGCAAACCACTTAGTGATGGTGGCATGGAAGTCACCGGATACTTTGTTGAGCACAAAAAGGAGGGAGAAGAAGAATGGGTGAAAGATACATCTGTACCTTTGAGAATCACTGAGTTTGTTGTCCCAAATTTGGAAGCTGGTATGAAGTATCATTTCAGAATTAGTGCAATGAATGCAATGGGTGTTAGTGAACCAGCACAAACAGCGGATCTTGTTCAAATTGTAGAACGTGAAGAAATCCCTGATTTAGAACTTGATGTCGAACTCAGAAGAACTTTAGTTGTTAGGGCAGGTGCCTCGATTCGTATATTTATTCCTATTAAAGGACGCCCAACCCCTACAGTGACATGGAGAAAAGAGGATTCACCATTGGAAACCCGTGCAATTATTGACAATACTGAATCATACACCCTGTTGGTCATTCCTGACTGTAATAGACGTGATGCAGGAAAATATGATTTGACATTAGAGAATGCAGCTGGAAAGAAGACAGCTTCTGTGGTTGTTAGGGTTTTGGACTCCCCTGGGCCTCCTCTCAATCTGAAAACTACAGCTATTGACAAAGAAAGCATTACATTGGCATGGGAAATGCCTCTTATTGATGGCGGTGCCAAGATCACTAATTACATCATTGAAAAGAGAGAGTCTACCCGCAAGGCATATGCTGCTGTAATCACAAAATGTGAGAAATGCTCTGTCAGAGTTTCTGATCTAGGGGAGGGTTTGGAATATTATTTCAGAGTTTCTGCTGAAAATGAGTATGGCATTGGTGAAGCAGTTGAAACCCCAGACCCGATCAGAGTATCTCAAGCACCAACTCCTCCAGAAAATGTCACCATTACTGATGTCACAAAGCACACAGTTGGACTTGCGTGGACTAAACCAAAGCATGATGGTGGAAGTAGAGTTAGTGGGTATGTAATTGAGGCACAAAAGAAAGGAACAGATCAGTGGGCCCATGTGACAGCCGTTAAGAATTTAGACTTAACTGTAAAAAATCTTAATGAAAATGAAGAATATATATTTCGTGTGATGGCTGTGAATAGTTCTGGGCGAAGTCATCCTCGTGTAAGCAAGTTTGTTGTTATCAGAGAACAAAGTTCAGGACCAGAATTTGACCTCCGAGGTGTGTGTCAGAAGACAGTTATTGCCAAGGCTGGTGAAAATATAAAGGTTGAAGTGCCTGTTTCTGGTCGTCCTAAACCAACAGTTTCCTGGCAGAAAGATAATCAAGCCCTCAAATTAACACAACGGACAATGATTGAAAATACTGCTACCTCAAATATCTTGATCATAAATGAATGTTTAAGAAGTGACAGTGGAATATATTCAATGACAGGAAAGAACATTGTTGGCTCAGTCACAGATAGCATAACAGTGAAGGTGCATGATGTGCCTGGACCACCAAAGGGACCAATTAAGCTGGACAAAGTAACTCGTACATTTATTGAATTCTCATGGGAAACTCCTGAAAATGATGGAGGCGTACCAATCAATAACTATGTAGTTGAAATTAGGGAAACTACTAGTCAGTCATGGGTAGAGCTGTCCTCATTGATTATTCGTACAACATTTAAAGCAACACGTTTAACTACTGGAGTTGAATATCAATTCCGGGTAAGGGCCAAAAACAGATATGGTGCAGGGCCTCCAATAACCTCAGAGGCAGTGGTTGCTGCATATCCATTTAAGGCACCTGGTCCACCTGGAACGCCTAAAGTTGTCGCATTTACAAAAGATACAATGACAATTGGCTGGAATGAGCCTGTCTCTGATGGTGGAAGTGAGGTTATTGGTTACTATGTTGAAAGAAAAGAGAGGAACAGCATTGTTTGGCATAGAATTAGCAAGACAATGGTGGTTGGAAATCTGTTCAAAGCCACAGGACTAGAGGATGGTGTAGCATATGAATTCCGTGTGTTTGCTGAAAACATAGCTGGAATTGGAAAACCAAGCAAAGCTTCTGAACCTTTGCTTGCTCTTGATCCAGTGGATCCACCTGGTCAACCTGTCCCAGTCCTTGTATCCAAAAATGCCATCACTATTCAGTGGACAAAGCCAGAGTATGATGGTGGATTCAAAATTACTGGTTATACTGTTGAAAAGAGAGATCTTCCAGCTGGTCGCTGGATGAGAGCAAACTTTACAAATATCATTGAAACCACATTCACAATAAGTGGTCTAACACAAGAGGCATCTTATGAATTCCGCGTACTTGCAAGAAATTCAGCAGGTGCTGTTAGTAACCCATCAGAACCATCAGATCCAATTATTTGCAAAGATGACATTGAAGAACCAAGAATTATGGTTGATGCTAAATTTAAAGATGTTGTCCTTGTCAAAGCTGGAGAGATGTTCAAACTTGAAGCTGATGTTGCAGGCCAGCCATTACCATCCATGGTTTGGACAAAAGATGGAAAAGATGTTGAAAACACATCCAAACTACAGATCAAAATGACAGAACTTACAGCAGTCTTGATCAACAAAGATTCTATCAGAAAGGATGGTGGGGAATTTATTCTGACTGCAACAAATGTTGGTGGCTTTGCTAAGCATGTTTTCAAAGTAAAGGTTCTCGATAGACCAGGGCCCCCACAAGGACCACTGGCTATTTCTGACATTACAGCAGAGAAATGTGTGCTCACCTGGAATCCACCTACAGACGATGGTGGTGCAAATATCGAACAATATGTTATTGAAAAACGTGAGTCAAGCAGACTTGCTTGGACAAATGTGGCATCAGATTTGCAGGTTAATCAGTACCAAGTAACAAAGTTGCTCAAAGGAAATGAATACATATTTAGAGTTATGGCTGTTAACAAGTATGGTGTTGGAGAGCCTATTGAATCTGAAGCAATATTTGCAGAAAATCCATATGTACCACCAGGTCCTCCACAAACACCTGAGATAACAGTGGTTACCAAAGATTCTGTAGTCATCTGTTGGGGTGCACCAGCTAGCAATGGTGGAAGTGAAATCACCAACTATCGTATTGAGAAAAGAGACAGGATAAGTTTGCGCTGGGTAAAATGCAACAAGAAGAAAGTTACTGACTTACATTTCAAGGTTACAGCTCTTGTTCCAGGCCATGAATATGAATTCAGAGTTTTTGCTGAAAATGCTGCTGGAATAAGTGAACCAAGTCCTTCATCACCATTTGTTAAGGCCACAGATGCACTTTTCAAACCAGGTCCACCTGGCAATCCAAGAATCCTGGACACAACAAGTTCTTCCATCACACTTGCATGGAACAAACCAGTTTATGATGGTGGCTCTGAAATTACTGGCTATATGGTCGAAACCTGTATTCCTGGAACTGAAGAGGAGGAATGGACAATTGTCTCCCCTAAGGATGGTGTAAAAGGGACATCATTTACAATCACAAACCTTAAAGAAAACCAAGAATACAAAATCAATGTGTCAGCACTGAATAGCGAGGGTGTTGGGGAAGCAGCACCTGTACCAGGTTCACCCAAAGCAGAAGAACGACTCATTGCACCAGAGGCTGACCTTGATGCTGAACTTCGTAAGGTTGTAAATATCAGAGCTTGTAATACACTAAGACTTTTTGTGCCAATTAAAGGTAGACCAACACCAGAGGCAAAATGGTCAAGAGAGAATGATGAACCCTTAGACAGGGCTACCATTGAAACTACATCATCTTTTACATCACTGGTTATTGGCAATGTTAACAGATTTGACAGTGGTAAATACAATTTAACTGTGGAAAACAGTTCTGGAACAAAGACAGTCTCTGTAATAGTTAGGGTTTTAGACACACCTGGAGCACCACAGAACTTTAAAATAAGCCAGGTTACAAAAGAATCTGTTTCACTTATTTGGGATCCTCCAATTAATGACGGGGGCACAAAAATTAAGAATTATATTGTTGAGAAGCGGGAGGCTACAAGGAAGGCGTATGCTACAGTAAATTCCAATTGTCACAAAACCACTTGGACAGTTGACCAGCTCCAAGAAGGATGCAACTACTACTTCAGAGTTTTAGCAGAAAATGAATATGGCATTGGACTTCCTATTGAGACCGGTGAATCTGTAAAGGTGTCTGAGAAGCCACTTCCACCTGGCAAGATAACACTTCAGGATGTTACAAAGACAACTGTGACATTATCATGGGAAAAACCGGAACATGATGGAGGAAGTAGAGTGGTTGCATATGTTGTAGAGATGCAGAGCAAAGGAAGTGAAAAATGGTCACAAGCTGTAATTGTCAAGGTACCTGAAGCAGTCATTAGTGGTCTTTCACCTGGTGAAGAGTATATGTTCCGTGTTTCTGCAAGAAATGAAAAGGGAACCAGTGATCCTCGTCAAATTGGTGTACCTGTGATTGCCAAAGACCTTGTAATTGCTCCCTCCGTTAAAATGTTATTTTCCACCTTCACTGTCCTTGCAGGAGAGGATTTGACCATAGATATTCCATATAATGCCCGTCCCAAAGCTACTATTTCATGGATTAAGGATGCAGTTCCACTTAAACGAACAACCAGGGTAAATTTCTCCTCCACAGATACAGAGCTAAGTTTAATAATTAAAGAGGCATGTAGAGATGATGTTGGGCAGTATAGTATCAAACTATCAAATACAGCTGGGGAAACAACAGCGGATATTGGAATTGTTGTTCTTGACAAACCGGGTCCACCAACAGGCCCTGTTAATGTTGATGAAGTAACATCTGACAGTGTTACAATCTCCTGGAAACCACCAGAGTATGAGGGTGGCTGCACCATTAATAATTACATAGTAGAAAAGAGGGACACATCCACAACAAATTGGCAGATTGTAGCAGGAAATCTAGCAAGAACGCAAATTAAGGCAGGAAGACTGAAGACAGGCTCTGAATATCAATTCAGAATATCAGCAGAGAACAGATATGGCAAAAGCCCTATTCTTGTTTCTGAATGTATTGTTGCACAGTACCCATACAAACTACCGGGACCTCCTGGAACCCCTTTCTTGCAGTCTTCCACAAAAGATAGCATGGTTATAGTGTGGAATGAACCTGTCATTGATGGTGGATGCACAATCTTGGGATATCACCTTGAGAGAAAAGAGAGAAATAGCATTCTTTGGATGAAATTAAACAAAAGCCTAATTCAAGATACAACTTTCAAGACCACAGGCCTTGAAGAAGGCATGGAGTATGAATTCAGAGTTTATGCTGAAAATATTGTTGGCATTGGGAAGGCTAGTAAGATCTCAGAGGGCTTTGTTGCCAGAGATCCTTGTGATCCTCCTGGAACACCAGAAGCACTTAGAATCACAAAGAATTCTATTACAATTGTATGGACCAAGCCAGAGTATGATGGTGGAAGCAAAGTCACTGGGTACATAGTAGAAAAGAAGGAATTACCTGCAGGACGTTGGATGAAGTCAAATTTCACAAATGTCATAGAGACTGAATATACTGCAACAGGACTTACAGAGAATGAGAAATATGAGTTCCGTGTCATTGCTAGAAATGCTGCTGGAGTTTTCAGTGATCCTTCATATAGTACTGGACCTATCATGGCAAAGGATGAGATTGAACCACCACGCATCAGCATAAATCCAGAGTACACTCAAACAATTGTTGTAAATGCAGGAGACAACTTTAAGATAGATGCAGACGTGCATGGAAAACCAATACCAACAATTTGTTGGCGTAAGGGTGAGCAGGAACTAGGAAACACCATATATCGTGAAATTAAAAGCACAGATAGCTATACCTGTTTGACTGTAAAGGAGGCCAAACTTGCTGATGGAGGTCAATATACTTTACTGCTGCAAAACCCTGGAGGAGAGAAAGCTGTACAAATCAACATGTGTGTCCTAGATAAACCTGGGGCACCAGAAGGACCTATCTCTATCACAGGTGTAACCAGTGAGCAGTGCTGCCTTGCTTGGAAACCCCCTAAGCAAGATGGTGGAAGCAATATCACTCATTATGTTGTAGAAAGAAGAGAAACTAGCAGACTTCTTTGGACAGTTGTTGAACCCAAAGTCCAAGCTGTAAGTCTTAAAATAACAAAACTTCTAGAAGGAAATGAATATATTTTCAGAGTTTTAGCAGTGAACAAATTTGGTGTTGGAGAGCCCCTCCAATCAAGTGCAGTTGTTATCAAGAATCCATTCACACCTCCAGATGCACCGAAAGGACTGGAAGTCTCTAATGTGAAGAAAGATTCAATGGTCTTAACTTGGGAAGCCCCAACAAATGATGGCGGTACGACCATCACTGGTTATATTATAGAGAAACATGACAAGGAAGGTGTTAGATGGACCAGATGCAACATGAAATCAGTCACTAACCTCACATTTAAAGTTACCAGTCTCCTGGAGAACCATCGATATGAATTCAGAGTTTCTGCTGAGAATGCTGCTGGAGTTAGTGAGGCAAGTTCTGCAACTGTGTTCTATAAAGCCCTGGATCCTGTATTCAAGCCAGGTCCACCGCATAATCCAAAAGTGTTAGACATGACCAAATCATCTGTTGTACTAGCATGGGGAAAGCCAATTTATGATGGAGGCTGTGAAATCCAGGGATATGTTGTTGAATCATGTGAAGCAAAAGCAGCAGCAGAAGAGACAAAAACTTCAGTAGAAGAAGGCAAGGCAGCAGATGAATTAGCAGTTGCAGAACAATGGACAATGTGCACTCCACCAACAGGTGTTAAACTGACACGCTTTACAGTGGAAAATCTGAAAGAAAAGCAGGAATACAAATTCAGAGTTTGTGCAGTTAACAAGGTTGGTGTTGGGGAACATGCTGATGTTGCAGGGCCCATTTTACCAGAGGACAAAACAGAGGAGCCAGATCTTGATATTGATGCGGAGTTTAGAAAGCTTGTACGTATTAAAGCTGGAGGCTCTCTTAGGATGTTTATCCCGTTCAAAGGAAGACCAACCCCACAAATTAAATGGGAAAAGGATGGTGAGCAGATTAAAGAAACAACACAGATTGAGACCACCAGCAGTTACACTTCTTTTGTGATTGACAAAGTCAGTAGAGCCAACAGTGGTAAATATACTGTCAATGCAGAAAACTCTGCTGGTGCAAAATCAGAAACAATTATCGTTAAAGTCCTTGATACACCAAGTGCTCCACTTAACTTCAAAGTGAAAGAAATCACAAAGGAATCTGTTACTCTTACATGGGAGCCTCCATCTTTGGATGGTGGAGCAAAGATAAAAAATTACATTATTGAGAAACGTGAGAGCACAAGAAAAACATTTGCTGCTGTTGTCACAAACTGCCATAAACTCTCATGGAAGGTTGAACCGCTTCAAGAGGGCTGCAGTTACTATTTCAGAGTGCTTGCAGAAAATGAACATGGTGTAGGGCTACCTGCAGATATCACAGATCCTTTGAAGGTTTCAGAGGTGCCACAGTGTCCTGGAAAATTAAGTGTTGTAGATGTAACCAAAACAAGTGTATCTCTTTCTTGGGAAAAGCCCATTCATGATGGTGGCAGTAGAATACTTCAATACCTTGTTGAAATGCAGGTCAAGGGTAATGAAAAATGGTCTGGCTGTGCTAATGTAAAAACATTGGAAGCTGTAATCAGTAATTTGAATCCTGGAGAAGAATACACTTTCAGAGTAATTGCTATTAATGAAAAAGGAAAGAGTGATCCAAGAACACTTGCTGTCCCAGTGCAAGCAAAGGATCTTGTCTTCGGGCCTGATGTAAGACCTGCGTTTAGCAGCTACAGTGTTCTTGTTGGAAAAGACCTTCAAGTTGAAATCCCAGTTTCTGGTCGTCCAAAGCCAAAGGTCACATGGACAAAGGATGGTGCAACCCTTAAATTCACAACAAGGGTTAACATTTCTAATACAGTACGCAGCACTATTCTTAGCATCAAAGAAGCAGCTAGAGAAGATGGAGGGATGTATGGAATTAATGTGTCTAATGCTGTTGGACAAAAGGATGCAACTATTGAAATTATCACTCTTGATAAACCTGGTCCACCAACTGGCCCTGTGCGATTCGATGAGATAACTGTGACAAGTGTTACATTGTCATGGGATCCTCCAAAGTTTACTGGTGGTTGCCCAATTTCAAATTACATTGTGCAAAAGAGAGATACAACTACTACAACATGGGAGAATGTTGCAATTTCATTGGCAAGAACAACACTTAAAGTATTACGACTGAAGACTGGTGCTGAATATCAATTCAGAATAATTGCTCAAAACAGGTATGGCAAGAGCTATGCTTTAGACTCTTCAGCTGTTGTTATTCAGTATCCATATAGAGAACCAGGACCGCCAGGAACTCCATTTGTGTCATGCCTATCAAAGGACCATATGATTGTTGATTGGCATGAGCCAGTGTCAGATGGAGGCAGTGGCATTATTGGATATCATCTTGAACGTAAGGAGAGAAACAGCATTCTCTGGACGAAGATAAACAAGACACTGATTCAAGAAACACAATTCAAAACTGGTCCTTTAGAGGAAGGCATTGAATATGAGTTCAGAGTTTATGCTGAAAATATTGTTGGCATTGGAAGGTGCAGTAAAATCTCTGAAGGCTTTGTTGCTCGTGATCCATGTGACCCTCCTGGAACCCCAGAAGCTGTCCATGTGAGCAAAAATTCCATTACTATCCAATGGACAAAGCCAGAGTATGATGGTGGAAGTGTTATCACTGGTTATACTGTTGAGAAACGTGATCTCCCAGAGGGACGCTGGATGAAAGCCAGTTTTACAAATGTTATTGAAACCGATTTTACTGTCACTGGGTTAACAGAAGGTGCCAAGTATGACTTCAGGGTAATTGCAAAGAATGCCGTTGGCACAATCAGCAAACCATCATACAACAGTGGACCCATTACTGCACTGGATGAGGTAGAGCCACCAAAGTTCTCAATTGACCCAGAATACACTCAGACTCTTGTTGTGTATGCTGGTGATACATTCAAACTTGATGCTGATGTACATGGTAAGCCAGTACCTGCAATCCAGTGGTTTAAAAATGACAAGGAGCTTGAAAACACACTTAGATGTGACATCAAGAATTCAGACAACAGAGCACTGATTATAGTAAAAGATGCAGTTAGACAAGATGGTGGAAATTACATTCTTCAGCTCACTAATATTGCTGGCTCTCAGACTGTTCAATTCAGTGTAAAAGTGCTTGATAAACCAGGTCCACCAGAAGGGCCTCTCCATGTCACAGGCGTGTCGAGTGATAAATGCACACTGATATGGCGTCCACCACTTGATGATGGAGGAAACACTATCACTCATTACATAATTGAGAGACGTGAGACAAGTAGACTTGCTTGGGCTGTGGTCTGTAATGATTGCAAAACAACAACATACAAAGTGACAAAGCTCTTGGAAGGTAACGAATATATATTCCGTGTAATGGCTGCCAACAGTTATGGGATTGGTGAGCCAATTGATGCACCACCTATAATAATGAAAGATCCATTTATTCACCCTGGATCCCCCCAAATTATTGAGGTTACAAATATTGCAAAGGACTCCATGACTGTTTGCTGGAGTGCACCAGATAGTGATGGTGGCAGTGAAATTCTTGGCTACATCATTGAGAAGAGAGACAGATCAGGAATTAGATGGACAAGATGCAACAGGCAAAAAGTAACTGATGTGTGCTTCAGAGTGCATGGCCTAATTGAGGATCATGAGTATGAATTTAGAGTCTCAGCTGAAAATGCATCTGGAATTGGAGAACCAAGCTTGCCAACATCATACTACAAGGCTTGTGATCCCAAATATAAACCTGGATCACCCATGCATGCCAATGTTGTTGATACCACCAAGAATTCAATTACAGTGGCATGGGGAAAACCTCTTAATGATGGAGGATGTACAATTCAAGGATATATTGTTGAAATTTGCAAAGCTGAAGAAGAAGAATGGACTATGTGCACCCCCCCTACTGGCTTGCGTGTTAATAAATTTGAAATCACTAAGCTAACAGAACAACAAGAATATAAGATTCAAATATGTGCCATTAATAAACTAGGTGTTGGAGAACCTGTGGTTATTCCTGGAACTGTGAAGCCTGAGGACAAGCTTGAGACCCCAGAAATTCACCTTGATTCAGAGCTAAGAAAAGGTATTGTTGTTCGTGCTGGAGGGTCAGTAAGAATAAATGTACCATTCAGAGGTAGACCAACACCGGATATCAAATGGACTAAAGAGGAAGGTGAATTGTCAGAAAAAACAGTGCTTGAAAAGGGCCTTAACTTCACGCATCTTTCTATTGACTCATGTGATAGGAGGGATTCTGGAAAATACACTGTGACTCTGCAGAATAGCAGTGGCTCTGTATCTGAATTTGTGACAGTTAAAGTGTTAGACACACCTGGAGCACCACTAAGCCTTGTAGTTAAGGATATCAAGAAAGACTCTATCACACTTGTTTGGGAGCCACCACTTATTGATGGAGGAGCAAAGATCAAGAATTATGTTGTTGACAAGCGTGAATCTACAAGAAAAGCCTATGCAAATGTAACAACCAAGTGTAGCAAGACAACATACAAGGTAGAAAACCTTGCAGAGGGGGCTATGTATTACTTTAGAGTTATGGCTGAAAATGAATATGGTGTTGGTTTGCCAGTTGAAACAAAAACTGCTTCAAAAGCATCTGAAGTCCCTCAGCCAGTTCGAAAGGTGATGTTGACTGATGTGACAAAAATAAGTGCATCTCTTGCCTGGGAAAAACCAGAGGATGATGGAGGTAGTAGGATTGCAGGATACTTGATTGAAATGCAGCCCAAGGGAACTGACAAATGGGGTGTAGCAACAAATGTAAAAACATGTGAAGGAACAGTCACTGGACTAACTAGTGGTCAGGAATATTTGTTCCGTGTTCTGGCATACAATGAAAAAGGAAAAAGTGAGCCAAAGCCTCTTGCTGCTCCTGTTATTGCCAATGACCTCACAATTGAACCAAGTATAAAGTTGCAGTTCAACACATACAGTGTCAAGTCTGGAAAAGATTTCAAACTTGAAATACCCATTTTTGGACGTCCAAAACCAAAGATCACTTGGTCAAAGGATGGACAACAACTTAAAGTAACATCCAGAGTTACTACATCCAACACACCAACATCAACAATCCTGCAATTAACTGAAGCCTGTAAAGATGATCTTGGAAAGTATGCAGTTACTGCAACAAACAGTGTTTGTGCCATTACAGAAGATATCAATATCGTAATCCTAGATAAACCTGGTCCACCCACAGGACCAATAAAAGTAAATGAAGTAAGCAACAACTCTGTTTCCATCTCATGGGAACCGCCAGAGTATACAGGAGGCTGCCAGGTTAAGCATTACATTGTTGAAAAGCGAGACACCACTGAAACTTCTTGGCAGATTGTTGCTGGATCAGTTGCCAGAACATCCCTTAAAGTTACCAAGCTGAAAACTGGTGCTGAATATCAGTTTAGAGTTGTTGCTGAAAACAGATATGGTAAAGGTGCACCTTTGGATTCAAAATCCATTGTTGTACAATATCCTTATAAACCACCTGGGCCACCTGGTACTCCATACGTGAAATCTGCCACTAAGGATCAAATGACAATTGAGTGGAATGAACCTGTGAATGATGGTGGCAGTTCAGTGATTGGATACCACCTTGAGAGTAAAGAAAGAACAAGCATTCTGTGGACAAAATTAAACAAAACCCTTATTACTGATACAGTTTTCAAAATATGCAATCTTGAAGAAGGCATTGGCTATGAATTTAGGGTATATGGTGAAAACATTGTTGGTATTGGTAGAGCAAGCAAAGTTTCAGAGAGCTTTGTTGCCCGTGACCCATGTGATCCACCTGGAATGCCTGAGGCTGTTGCAATATCAAAGGACCACATTAAGATTCAGTGGACAAAGCCTCAATATGATGGTGGCAGCAAAGTGACTGGATATATTGTTGAAAGAAGAGATTTGCCTGAGGGTCGATGGATGAGAGCAAACTTCACCAATGTAATTGAGACTGAATTTACAATAACAGGCATAACAGTAAACAATCAGTATGAATTTAGAGTAATTGCAAGAAATGCAGTGGGTGTTTTTAGTGAGCCTTCAGACAGCACTGGACCAATTACTGCTACAGATGAAATTGAACCTCCTAGTGTTTCAATGGATCCCAAGTACAAAGATGTCATTGTTGTCAATGCTGGAGACAACTTAATTTTAGATGCGGATATACATGGAAAACCCACACCTGATATTCAATGGCTAAAAGAGGGAAAGGAAATGGATAAGACACTGCGCATTGAAGTAAGAAGCACCCAAAAATATGCTTCTATTACAATAAAAGACTGTACAAGATTGGATGGTGGACACTATGACCTCATATTAAGTAACAGTGGAGGAACAAAAACAGTTCCAATAGCAGTAAAAGTTCTTGACAGACCAGGTCCACCAACAGGACCACTACGAGTAGCTGGCATCATGTCTGATAAATGCCATCTGTCTTGGTCTGAGCCTTCTCAGAATGGTGGCGCTAATATTTCTCATTACATTCTTCAGAAAAAGGAAACTAGCAGGCTCTCATGGACTGTTGTTGATTCCAACATTTCTACTGTGAGTTATAAAGTGACCAAACTCCTCCCAGGGGATGAGTACATCTTTAGAGTTATGGCTGTCAACAAATACGGCATTGGTGAACCTCTGTATTCAGAGGCAATTACTGCTCGCAATCCATACAAACCACCAAGTGCACCATCTGCACCAGAAGCAAGTGAAATAACAAAGGATTCAATAACTCTATCATGGAATGCCCCGGAGAGTGATGGTGGAGCAGAAATTACATGTTATCACTTAGAGAAGCGTGACAAAGATGGAGTAAGGTGGACTAAATGTAATCGTCAGAAGCTGACTGATCTCCACTTCACAGTAACTGGTCTGTCAGAAGGACATTTCTATGAGTTCCGTGTCTCTGCTGAGAATGAAACTGGTGTGGGAGAATGTAGTGATTTATCTCTGTTTTATAGGGCAATAAATGCCACAACCCCCCCAGGCCCACCTCATCATCCTAAAGTGACAGATTACACAAACTCTTCTGTCTCCCTGTCTTGGGGAAAACCTGCTTCTGATGGTGGAGCATATATTAAAGGTTATATTGTAGAGATGAAAGAGATTTCTTCAGAGGAATGGATTATATGCACACCTCCAGCTGGTATTCAAGCATCACGCCTTACAGTTGAAAACCTGAAGGAAAATGCTGAATATAACTTCCGTGTTTGCGCAATTAATTCTGAAGGGGTTGGTGAGCCTTCGGATGTTCATGGATCGGTAACTGCATCTGAAAAGATTGAAGCCCCTGAAATTGAACTTGATGCTGACCTCAGGAAGGTTGTTTCTGTACGTGCAGGAGGATCCCTTCGTCTTTTCATCACAATTAGAGGTCGACCTGAGCCATCTGTCAAATGGGAAAAAGAGGATGGCACTCTAACTGAGCGTGCTCAGATTGAGTCCACTAGTTCATACACCATGCTTGTAATTGACAACGTCAATAGATTTGACAGTGGAAAGTATGTGTTAACTCTAGAGAATAAGAGTGGCACAAAATCTGCATTTGTGAATGTGAGGGTGCTTGATACACCAAGTTCTCCACAGAAGTTTGAAGTGAAAGATGTGAAAAAAGATTCGGTGACTCTCTACTGGGACCCACCACTTACAGATGGCGGGGCTAAAATAACCAATTATGTGGTTGAAAAGCGAGAATCAACAAGAAAAGCTTATACAACTGTTACCAGCAACTGCACACAGACATCCTTTAAAGTTGATGAACTTCAGGAAGGAGGCATTTTCTACTTCCGTGTATGTGCTGTAAATGAGTATGGCTTTGGTGTAATGGCAGAAACAAAGAATCCTATTAAGGTTGCACAGGTACCTATGCCTCCAGGAAAAATAACTCTCGTGGATGTCACAAAGAATAGTGTGACACTTACTTGGGTGAAGCCTGTCCATGATGGAGGCAGTAAAATCATATGCTACAATGTAGAGATGCAACCCAAAAGTAGTGATAAATGGGGTGTAAGTTGTACAGTTAAGGTCCCAGAGGCTACTGTAAGCAACCTCACACCTAATGAAACATACTCATTCAGGATTATTGCAATGAATGAGAAAGGCAAGAGTGAACCTCAAGAACTTGGTGTACCTGTTGTAGCTAAAGATATTGAGATAGAACCCTCTGTTCATCTGCTGTTTAATACATACAGTGTTAAGGCTGGAGATGATCTTACTGTGGAGGTTCCTGTGAGAGGCAGGCCAAAGCCAGTTGTGTCATGGAAGAAGGATGGCCTTCCTTTGAGGCAAACAACCTCTTTTTCGATTGTCAATACTATGGTTTCCAGCAAAATTGTCATCAAAGAAGCCGGTATTGAACATGTTGGCAAATATGAAATCACCCTAGCTAATACAGCAGGCACCAAGTCTACAGATATTGCCATTGTTGTTCTTGATAAACCTGGGCCACCAGCTTCAGTGAAGGTTGATGCTGTGACTTCTGACAGTATTACATTGTCATGGGCCCCCCCAGAATATGACGGTGGATGCTCTATCAGCAATTACATTGTAGAGAAGAGAGATACCAACACAACAGAGTGGCAGATTGTTTCAGCAAATGTTGCCAGAACCTCAGTCAAGGTACCTCGATTGACACAGGGTTCTGAGTATCAGTTCCGCATTTATGCAGTGAATCGCTATGGAAAGGGTAAGCAAATTGACTCTCCTGGTATCACTGCAGAGTACACATTCAAACAACCTGGACCACCTTCTACACCTCGTGTAGCTCATGCCACCAAGGCCTTTATGCTTGTCACATGGAATGAGCCAGTTAATGATGGTGGTAGCACAGTTCTCGGATATCATTTAGAACGCAAAGAGAGAACCAGTATTCTTTGGACAAAGGTTAATAGGACACTCATCAAGGATACTGAATTTAAAGTAACTAGCATTGAGGAAGGCATGATGTATGAATTCCGTATCTATGCAGAAAATATTGCTGGAATTGGCAAGGCAAGCAAAGCCAGTGAGCCCATAGCTGCACGAGATCCTTGTGATCCTCCTGGCCAACCTGTGATAACAAGCATTACCAAATCATCAGTCTCTCTTTCTTGGACAAAACCTGAGTATGATGGTGGAGCCAAAGTCACTGGTTACATAATTGAACGTAGAGATCTCCCAGAGGGTCGCTGGATAAGATGCAATTTTACCAATGTTGTAGAGACTTACTTTGATGTAACTGGCCTTTCAGTGGATGAAAAATATGATTTCCATGTTATTGCAAAGAATGCTGCTGGACTGTTCAGTGAACCATCCGACAACACTGGTCCTATTACGGTTAAGGATAATGTAGATCCACCTCGTATTATGATGGATGTCAAGTTCAGAGATGTTGTTTTGGTAAAAGCTGGGGAAACCCTGAAGATTAATGCTGACATTGCAGGACGCCCTCTTCCTGTTGCATCTTGGTCAAAGGATGGACATGAAATTGAACGTAAAGCAAGAATTCAGATAACTGGAACAGATACTAGTACTGTTATAGTAATTAAAGACTGCAAAAGGAGTGATTCTGGACAGTATGCTTTGACTTTACAGAATGTTGTAGGAAGTGTTACCACACCAGTAAACTGTGTTGTTCTTGATAAACCTGGGCCTTCAGCGGGACCACTGTCAGTTACAGGACTTACAGCAGAGGAGTGCACATTATCATGGGGACCACCACAAGAAATTGGGGGTTCTGAAATAACACACTATGTTATTGAGAAACGAGAAACCAGCCGATTGGCATGGACTCTTGTACACGGAGAGGTTAAAACCAAAACATTCAAGGTTACTAAGCTCCTCAAAGGAAATGAGTACATATTCAGAGTATTAGCCGTCAACAAGTTTGGACTTGGTGAAGCCCTAGAAAGTGAAATTATCAGGGTCACTGATCCATATACTATCCCAACAGCTCCAACAAATATTGAAATTACAAGTGTAACTAGTGAAGAAATGACTCTATCTTGGGCAAAGCCTATATCTGATGGAGGCAGTGAGATCCTTGGGTATATAATTGAAAGGCGAGAGAAATCTGGTCTTCACTGGGTTCGTGTGAACAGAGAGCTTGTAAAAGACACCACAGCTGAGATATCAAAAGTAAGACGAGGATGTGAGTATGAGTTTAGAGTTTATGCTGAAAATGCAGCAGGTTTAAGTCTAGCCAGTGACCCATCACCTTCAGCAAGGGCAGAGGATGAACGTTTGGTGCCATCCCCACCAACTAAACCAAAGATTCTGGATTATAACAAAACTTCTATTACTATTGCCTGGAAAAAACCATCATCAGATGGTGGTGCCCAGATCCTTGGATACAGTGTTCAATACAAGAAATCTGAGGATGAGGAATGGATTGTGGCTATTCAAATGACAAAAAGCAATGAGTTCATCATTGCTGGTCTTACAACTGATGTTGAGTATGTATTTGCTGTTAAAGCAATCAACAAAGTTGGTGTCAGTGAACAGTCACCTGCCTCTGAGCCACAGTCAGCAACCGAGAGAAAGGAGGAACCCGTGTTTGATGTTGACATTGAGATGCGAAAGACTTTAATTGTCAAGCATGGAAATTCATTTACCTTGATGGCACCATTTAAGGGAAAGCCAGTACCTTCAGTTACATGGAATAAAGAGGAAGTTGATCTTAAAGCAAGAGCAAGCATAGAATCAACAGAAACGTACACATCCATTACTATTGAGAAAGCAACAAGAAATGACTCTGGACAGTACATTGTTACTTTGGACAATGGTGTTGGAACTGGCTCTTTGCCAATGGTGGTCAAAGTCCTTGATACCCCTGGACCACCAACTAATGTGAAAATTACAGAAGTCACAAAAGATTCTGCTACAGTTACTTGGTTACCTCCAGAAAACGATGGAGGAGATGCTGTTAAGGCTTATCATGTTGAGAAACGTGAAGCAAGCAAAAAGGCCTGGGTATGTGTAACAAGCAACTGTCACAGTCTGACATACAAGGTTGAAGACTTGCAAGAAGGTGCAATCTACTACTTTAGAGTTAGTGGTGAAAATGAGTTTGGTACAGGTGTACCTGCTGACACTAAAGATGGAACCAAGATTGCAGGTAAAATTATTACCTTTTATTAACCTAATATTTTGATTATTTGTCAGAATTTTTAATTTATATTTTACTTAAACACGATGTTAAAAGTATTTTGAATTTGCACCTACAGAAAAACCAAGTCCACCTGCTAGACTCGGCGTTACTGCAGTAACAAAGAATAGTGTCACCATTGCATGGTCAAAACCAGAGTTTGATGGTGGAAGCCGAATCACTAGCTACCTCATTGATGCCATTGAAAAGGGTCAACAGAAGTGGGTTAAATGTGCCACAGTAAAAACCAATATGCACATTATTAAGAGCCTGAGGGAAAATGGAGAGTACTTTTTCAGAGTTCGGGCAGAGAATCATGCTGGACTCAGTGAGCCTAAAGAAATGATAATCCCTGTGGTTGTGAAAGAACAACTGGGTAAGTCTTAATTCATTTAATTAATTTCATGTTTATCATATTCAAATGATCTATTAATCATAAATGGTTAAAAAAAAATTTTCAATTTGGTTTACAGATGCCCCTGAGTTTGATATGAAAAATTTTCCACATAACACTGTTTATGTGAGAGCAGGATCAAATCTTGCTTTTGAGCTTCCTCTCTCTGGTAAACCAATGCCAAAGGTCACAATGACAAGAGGCAATGCTCCAGTTAAGTGTGGCAAGCGATTTAGCTTTGAAGTAACCCCTGAAAGTCTTAATATCAGTCTCAAGGAAAGTATTGCAAGTGATGCTGGAAGATATGACATTGTTGCCTCAAACACAAGTGGAACCACCAAGATGTTTGTAAAGATACTGGTCCTGGATAGACCAGGTCCACCAGTTGGTCCTGTTGAAGTTAGTGATGTGGGAGAGACAAGCTTGTGTCTGAAATGGCTCCCTCCTGTGTATGATGGTGGCAGTCCTGTCACAAACTATGTTGTTCTTAAACGTGAAACAAGTACTCCAGCTTGGATAGAAGTTTCATCTACAGTCACAAGAAATGTATTTAAAGTCACCAAACTTACAAAAGGAGAAGAGTACCAGTTTAGGATTAAAGCTGAGAATCGTTTTGGCATAAGTGACCACATTGATTGTCAGTCAATTACAGTGAAGCTTCCATACAGTGAGTATTTAGATAATACACACTCAAAATTGGTTCTAGTTATGTTTGCATTTGTCTTAAACCTCTGTTGTTTCATTGTCTGTTTTAGCTATGCCTGGACCACCATCAACACCATGGGTTGGTTTTGTATCAAGAGAAAGCCTCACTATTTGCTGGAATGATCCAGTAGTAGATGGAGGAAATCCAGTGTTTGGATACCATGTCCAAATGAAAGAACGAAGCAGCATCCTTTGGCAGATAGTGAACAAAACGGCAATCTCTGCAACTCAAATTAGAGTAACAAATATATGCCCTGGAATGATTTATGAATTCAAGGTAGCTGCAGAAAATGCTGCTGGTATTGGAAAGTTCAGCAAAACATCAGAAGAAGTGTTAGCAATTGATGCCTGTGGTAAGCTTAAATATTTTTTTCTATTTTAAAATATTGTGGAAACGAAATAAGAGTCTAACCACATGAAGTGTCTGTAAATTTCTTTACTGATTAAAAAATAATTATTTTATTTCAGACCCACCGGCAAATGTGAGAATTTCAGAAGTTACAAAAAATTCAGTTAGCCTTGTATGGCAAAAGCCACCTTTTGATGGTGGCAGCAAAATCACAGGCTACATGGTTGAGCGAAGAGATGCTCCAAATGGCAGATGGACAAAGGCAAACTTTACCAATGTCATTGATACTAACTTCACTGTGTCAGGCTTGACTCAGGATCAGTCATATGAATTCAGGATTTTTGCAAAAAATGTGGTTGGCTCAGTTAGCAACCCATCTTTAATTGCAGGACCAGTAACATGTGTAGACATTTCTGGTAAGTTTGTTGCTTCTGGTTGTGTTGTGATAAAATGCACAGCAATTTTATTACCATTTTTTAATTAATAATTTACCTTTCTGCCCTATTCTTAGGTGCTCCAGTAATTGATCTGCCTCCAGAGTATTTGGATGTTGTGCAATACAAAGCTGGTGAATCATTTAAAATCAGACTGGGAATATCTGCTAAACCCTTGCCCATGTTTGAATGGCTCAAAGATGATAAAGAATTGGTGACAAGCTCTACTCTGTCAGTTGAGAATACAACTGACTCATCAGCCATTCTGATTAAAGATTCTACAAGACTTAATACAGGAACCTATGAGCTTAAAATCAAGAATGTGTTTGGCACAGCGTCTGCTTCTATAAGAGTACAAATTTTAGGTACCTAATCATTTGTGTCAAAAATATTTAAATGCAATTTCAATGTCTTTTCTATCATTTCAGTTCTTAATTGTAAGTTAAAATACATTTTCATTCTGTAAACAGACAAACCTGGACCGCCAGCTGGACACATTGAATTCAGATCAGTTTCTGCTGACAAGATAACAATTGCATGGGAACCGGTGGCTGATGATGGAGGTGCCAAAGTAACTCATTACATTGTAGAAAAGCGAGAAACAAGTAGAGTAGTGTGGTCCATCATTTCTGAGGCAATGGAAGCACGTACTGTCACTGCGCAAAAGCTGGCCAGAGGAAATGAATATGTATTCCGTGTCAGAGGTGTTAACAAATTTGGAGTTGGGGATCCTCTGGAGTCTGAGCCTGTTATTGCCAAAAATGCATTTGGTAAGGAAATAGTGAACTGAAATAGTTCAAATATAGTTTCAGTAATCCAGATTTTGCATTTAATAACAACCACACCACAACATGGTTATCAAATCAATCCTGTTTTTCAGTTACTCCTGGACAACCTTCTACACCTGAAGCAACAGATATCACAAGAACCTCAATGCAGATCATTTGGGATAAACCTGGTGTGGATGGTGGTAGCATGGTTACAGGGTACTATTTGGAGAGACGTGACAAGAAAAGCCTGCGTTGGGTAAAAGTATACAAGGATCCCATTAGTGACACCAAAGTGAAGGTGCATCATCTCACAGAGGGAAATGAATATCAGTATCGTATATGTGCAATCAATAAAGCCGGGGAAGGTCCATACACAGATGCTTCTGACTTCTACAAAGCTGCTGATCCAGTTGGTGCGTATTATTTACTGAGCTGTTAATTTTACATACATTATATGTAATTTGAGTCCAACAGTCTTGACAAAGTTCTAACTAAGTTTTGTAAATTTTCCCAAGACCCTCCATATGAACCAACTAAGATGAAGGTGGTTGATTCAACTAAAACATCCATCACACTTGGATGGTCAAAACCAGAGTATGATGGAGGCAGTGAAATCACCAGTTATGTTGTAGAAAAAAGAGTTGGTGAGGAAGGAGAATGGACCGTAATTAGCCATAAGGGAGAAGTAAGAACCACAGAGTATGTTGCTTCAGATCTTAAACCAGATGTTGACTACTACTTCCGTGTATCTGCTGTAAATTGTGCTGGCCGTGGAGACCCAATAGAAATGGAAGAACCAGTCCAAGCCAAGGACATACTTGGTATGTATTTATGTTGTAAAGTTTGAGATATCTTTGTATGATGTTGTTATTTTATGCTTTTACCAACAACAAAAATTTTTTTTGATTGTTATTTTGCAGAGGAAGCCCAGGTTGATACTGATGTTGCAATGAGAACACACTACATTGTGAAAGCCGGTAAAGATGTTGAAATCATGGTTCCCCTCAAAGGCCGACCAGCCCCAAGTGTTACATGGAAGAAGGAAGACCAAAATATTGACAGTGATCCTCAATATAACATTCACAACACAGACACTTCATCGTGTCTCATAATTACACAAGTTACTAGAAAGGACACTGGCAAATACACCATTAATATATCAAATGGCGTAGGAGAACCAAAATCACTAACTTTATCTGTTAAAGTACAGGACACTCCAGCTGCTTGTAGGAATTTGATTCTGAAAGAAGTCACTCGTGGGAAAGTTACGCTTTGTTGGGAGCCACCTCTCCTGGATGGTGGTGCTGAAATCACCAATTATGTTGTTGAGAAAAGAGACTCTTCAAAGCGAACATATGCTTGTGTAACAAATAAATGCAAAGAAACCACATGTACAATGGAAGGCCTGTCTGAGAAGGCATCATTCTTCTTCCGTGTGTTGGCAGAAAATGAAAATGGAGTTGGAGATCCATGTGAAACTGTAGAGCCAGTTAAAGCCACAGAGACACCAGGTCCAGTCAAAGACCTCTCTATGAAAGACTCCACAAAGACTTCAGTAACACTACAATGGAACAAACCAGATTATGATGGTGGTAGCATTATTACAGACTACATAATTGACAAGAAACTCCAAGGTCAAGAAGAATGGGCTCCTGCTGGTACAAACAAGCATTGTGAACATGAAGTTACAAAGCTTAAAGAACTCACTGAAATGTTTTTCAGAGTTTGTTCCAAGAATGAAAAGGGAACTAGTGACTTTGTTGAAATTGGACCGATTAAAGTAAAGGACTACATAATTCCACCTGAGGCAAACCTTGAAGATTATCCTAACGGACAAATCAGTGTGCGTTTAGGACACAATGTTCACATCGAATTGCCTTACAAAGGTAAACCTAGACCAACAATTCTTTGGTTAAAAGACAACTTGCCACTAAAGGAGAGTGAAAAAGTCCGCTTCAAAAAGACTGAAAACAAGGCCACTCTTATGATTAAAAATGTGGAGAAAGAAAATGGAGGAAAATACACACTTACACTTGACAACACATTCTTCAGAAAATCATTTCATGTACAGGTTATTACCCTTGGACCGCCTTCTAAACCTATTGGTCCCATTCGCTTGGATGAGGTCAGAGCAGAAAGTATAACTATATCTTGGGATGAACCAAATGATGATGGAGGTGGAGACATCACTTGCTACACTGTTGAGAAACGTGACACTTCTCAGACAGACTGGAAAATGGCTTGTTCAAGTGTGATTGAAACATTATTCAAGGTACCTAACCTTATCAAAGGAATTCAGTATCAGTTCAGAGTCTGTGCAGAAAATAGATATGGTGTAAGCGAACCTTTAGTTTCACAAAATGTCATTGCCAAGCATGAGTTCAGACCACCTGGTCCACCAGGCATGCCATTTGTTTACAATGTAACAAATGATGCCATGACTATTCAGTGGGATGCACCTATCTTTGATGGAGGTTGTCCAGTTCTTGGATTCCATGTTGAAAAGAAGGAGAAAAACAGCATAATGTGGCAAAAGGTTAACACTATCTTAATAAAAGAAATGGAGTACAGAATTATTGGTCTTATTGAAGGCTTGGAATACCAGTTTAGAGTATATGCCCAGAATGATGCTGGATACAGTCGCATGGGTGATGCAAGCAAACCTGTTATGGCTGTGTCTCCAGTTGGTAAGTTTAACTTTAAGGTGTTTTTTTTTTAACAGCAAACAGTTGCCGCTAAATGTATATTAACTAAATTAAATATTTTCATTTCAGATCCTCCTGGAACCCCTGACTATGTTGATGTAACAAGTGAATCAGTTAAATTAAAATGGGAAGCACCCAAGCGTGATGGTGGAAGCAAAATTGTGGCCTATAACGTGGAGAAACGACAGGGCAAAGGAAGGTGGTTGAAAAGTAATTTTTCAAATGTGACTGACACAGAATTTACAGTGACTGGTCTTGCTTGTGGTGAACGCTATGAATTTAGAGTCATAGCAAGGAATGCTATCGGTACAGTGAGCCCACCTTCTCAGTCTTCTGGATATGTCGTAATCAGAGATGAGAGCTGTGAGTACTTTCAGTTTATATTGTAGTTCTGAAGTGGTCAGTTTGCATGCAATTTTATGCTGGTCTGTATATGATAATAAATTAAAAATATTTTTATTTTCAGTTGCTCCAAACATTGAATTTGGCAAGGAGTACTTTGAGGGAGTCTCTATTAAAGCTGGAGAAAACATCAGGTTGAAAGTAACAATTGCTGGAAGACCAGTGCCAAAAGTTACCTGGTTCAGAGGTGATGTTGAATTAACCAAAAAAATGGTTGATATTACAACAATTTCTGGATCAAGTACCCTCTTTATTAGAGATGCTGACCGTAGTCACCGTGGTCTTTATTCTGTTGAAGCCATAAATCACTCAGGAACTAAAAAGGAATCGATAAAAGTTGAAGTCTTTGGTATGAATAATTTGTATACCTTATTCTCCTCATTTATTCATCTCACCCTTAAACTACTAGACCTTCTTCATGATCCAGATCGTTAAGCATTGCTTGTATAATTCCTGTCTTTCAGATTCACCTGGAGAACCCGTTGGTCCAATTACATTCTCTGAAATCTCTGAGGGAAAAGTAACGCTATCATGGAATCCACCTGAGAATGATGGCTGTTCTGAGGTCACTCATTACATTCTTGAGAAGCGTGAAACTTCAAAAATTTCATGGGCACTTGTTACGGATGAGTGCTTGGCATCTTCCTACACTGCCACCAAATTGATCAAGACAAATGAGTATCAGTTCCGTGTTTCTGCAGTCAATAGGTTTGGTGTTAGCAGACCACTGGATTCAGCTCCTGTGATTGCACAGATGCAATACAGTAAGATACTAAAAACATATTTAAACCCCCTATCCCCCCTCCCCATTATCTCTGTAAAACCTTTTCTAATTGTTTTTTTTATATCATGCAGCTGTTCCAGATTCTCCTGGAACTCCAGATGCAACAGATGTTGACGGAGAAAGCATCACAATCAACTGGGCTCCTCCAACACATGATGGTGGAAACTCAATAAAATACTATATTGTAGAAAGACGTGAAAAGAAGAGTGGTCGTTGGCTGAAAGTCCTAACAAGAAAGCCCATTATTGAAGCTGCACACAGAATAACACATCTAACTGAGAATGTGGAGTATGAATTCCGTGTGTATGCTGTAAATGATGCTGGAATTGGAGCACCAAGCAACATTTCAATGCCAATTAAATGTGCAGAGCCAACTGAAGAACCTGACGCCCCATCAATTGTCAATGTTACTGACACTACAAATACATCTGTCAGCTTGGAATGGACCAGACCGGCCTATGATGGTGGCATGGAAGTCCATGGCTACATTATTGAAATGTGCAAGGGATCTGAAGAGGAATGGCACAGAGTCAATGAAGATCTCTGTGCTGTAACAAAATACACAGTCACTGGTTTAAAAACCAGTGCAGAGTACAAGTTCCGTATTTGTGCAGTCAATTCTGTTGGAAAAGGTGAAGCCAAAGAAATTCCTGAGCCTGTGCAGGCAGTAGACAGGCTCTTGGCACCTGAAATAGACATAGACGCATCCTTCAAACAAACACATGTTGTAAAAAGTGGAGAAAGTGTATGTATCCGTATTGGCTTTAAGGGAAAGCCAATGCCTACAGCTTCCTGGACAAAAGTTGATGGGGAACTTGGTGTTATGGCAGACATGACCACCACTGATACATTTACAGCTTTGACACTGGAAAACTGCACTAGAAATGATACAGGAAAATATACTCTCACTCTTGAAAACAGTAGTGGCAATAAATCTATTTCTGTGGCAGTTAAAGTGCTGGACACACCTGGTACACCACAGGCTGTCTCTATCAAAGAAGTCATGAGAGGTGCTCTCACAATTGCTTGGGAACCTCCTACTAATGATGGTGGTGCACGTGTTCATCATTACGTTGTTGAAAAGCGTGAGGCAAGTCGTCGTACATGGACAGAGGCAGCTCCCAAATCTACTCAAACAAGCTTAAGAGTTTCTGACCTCCTGGAAGGTGTACCTTATTTCTTTAAAGTCATGGCTGAGAATCAGTATGGTATAGGTGAAGCATATGAAATACCTGACCCAGTTATTGCCACAGCTGAACCTGCTGCTCCAAAGAGACTTGATATCATTGATACAACTGACACATCAGTAACCTTGGCCTGGCTCAAGCCGGAGCATGATGGGGGAAGCCGTATCACAGGCTACTGTGTGGAGGGAAAGGCTAAAGACACTGATAAATGGGTTGTTTGTGGCACAACAAAAAACCTAAGCCTTGTAATTGAAAAACTTGTCGAGAACAGCGAGTATGAATTCCGTGTCAAGGCAAAGAATGATGCTGGGTTCAGTGTACCAAAGGAAGCCTTCTCCTCAGTCATCATTAAAGAGCCACGAATTGAACCTACTGCTGATCTGAGTGGCATCTCCAATCAGCTTGTTATTAGCAGGATTGGTGAATCTTTTGAGATTGATGTTCCAATTAGTGGAAGACCAGCTCCAAAGATATCCTGGAAGCTTGAGGAAATGAAGCTGAAAAATACTGACAGGGTGTCCATCAAGTCTACAAAAAACAGGACCACTTTCACAGTTAAAGAAAGCATGCGGGGTGATGGAGGCAGATATTTCCTTACTCTTGAGAATGTTGCTGGTTCAAAGACATTCACCATAACTGTTAATGTTATTGGCAGACCAAGCCCTCCAGAGGGTCCTATTGAGATTTCCTCAATCACATCAGAATCATGTGTAATCTCATGGAATCCACCTGATGATGATGGTGGAACAGACATCACAAATTACATTGTTGAGAAGCGTGAATCTGGATCCACTGCTTGGCAACTTATTAACTCAAGTGTAAAACATAGCCCTTTCCATGTTTCACATCTAACTAAATATATGCAGTACACTTTCCGTATCTGTGCTGAAAACCGGTTTGGTGTGAGCAAACCAACAGAATCTGAGACGATTGTTGCAGAGCATCCATTTGGTATGTAGGAACTAATAGGAAGTTACTATTTTTGAGATAATGTATGCAAGTAAAATATTAAATATTTTGTTGCATTTTATCAATTTTACAGTTCCTCCAGGCCCTCCAACAAGCCCAGAGACGTTCTCTGTAACCGCTAACAGCATGAGTATTCGTTGGGAAGAACCATACCATGATGGAGGCAGCAAGGTTACTGGATACTGGATTGAAAAGAAGGAGCGTAACACAATTCTCTGGGTGAGAGAAAACAAGATTCCCTGCTTTGAATGCTACTACAAGGTGGAAGGACTTGCTGAGGGACTTGAATACCAATTCAGAGTGTATGCAATGAACAGTGCTGGGCTTAGCAAAGCCAGTGAAGCATCAAAGAGAGCTGTGGCACAAAATCCAGTTGGTAAGTTCATTGTAATATAAAAAATGTAATTCATACTTTTTAAATAAGCAAAAACAATACTGATATGTGTTTGATGATAAAACTATTTCTGTTCTTTGATGATGCAAATGTATAGATCCTCCAGGAAAACCAGAAGTTACAAATGTATCAAGATCAACAGTCTCAATCAAATGGTCTGTGCCCCTAAACGATGGTGGAAGCCCAATCACAGGCTACATTGTTGAGCGCAAGCCATATACTGTCACTGGAGAAGGTCGCTGGCTTAAGTGTAACTACACTAATGTCACTGACACAAATTTCACAATCACTGCATTGGGAGAGGGAGAGGAATATGAATTCCGTGTCATTGCAAAAAATGCCAATTGTGTGTTGAGTCTGCCATCAGTTTCAACAGGACCAGTTACCTGCAAAGCAGAATACAGTATGTATAATGCATGGTTCTGACACAGTGTTTATAAGACTAATAATTGTATTGACAAGAATGTAATTATACATGGAAATTAATTTTTTTTGTAGCTCCTCCTAAAGCAGAGCTGGACAGCAAACTCCTTGTCGACACAGTTACAATCAGAGCTGGATCTGATCTGGTCCTGGATGCTGCTGTTGGTGGAAAACCTGAGCCAAAGGTCAGCTGGGCCAAGGGTACAAAAGAGCTAGAGCTTTGTGAAAAATATGCTCTCCAGTACTCTAGTACCCGTGCTATGGCAATCATCAAGTTCTGTGACAGAGATGATACTGGAAAGTATGTTCTGACAGTTAAGAATGCAAGTGGAACAAAGACAGCTGAGGTCAATGTTAAAGTACTTGGTGAGTATGCTAAACAGCCACAGCACAAACAAACAAGACCTATAGTCTTAAATGTGCCATTCATACAATATCCTTTCTTCTTTTATAAGATACACCTGGACCCTGTCGGGAGATTACAGTAAGCAATGTATCTGAGGAAAAATGCACAGTGTCTTGGACAGTGCCACTGGAAGATGGTGGTGACCCCATCACACATTACATTGTTGAAAGAAGGGATACCAACAGACTTAACTGGGTTATCATGGAAGCTGAATGCAAAGCACTAACATGTGAAATTAAACGACTTTTCAAGAATAATGAATATATCTTCCGAGTGAGAGGTGTAAACAAGTATGGATCTGGTGTGCTTGTGCAGTCTAATCCCATCTTTGCCAGAAACACATTCAGTAAGTACCATGGTTAATTAAAATGCTTAGATGAGACATTTTGCAATATTTCAAGTTACAGTATTGCACCTTTATTTCCAATTATAGCTGTCCCTTCACCCCCTGGAGCACCAGAGATCCTTGCAGTTGGAAAAGACTTTGCAACAATTGAGTGGCTGAAGCCTGAGAACGATGGTGGCAGTGAAATCACTAACTATTTGATTGAATTCCGTGAAAGAAAGAGTGTTAGATGGATCAAGGTTAACAGAGATTCTATTCTCAAGGACACCTCCTTTAAAGTCACAGGTCTCCATGAAGGCAACATTTACCAGTTCCGCATTACAGCCATGAATGCTGCTGGTGATAGTGAACCTAGTGAATTGTCAATGTATGCAGTATGTAGAGAACCAACAGGTGTGTTTCTAAAAAACATTTAAAAATGTAAACATTTTACATTTGTATACAACTGTATAAAATGTTTACCTGATTATGTTAAATTCACTTTTTAGGCACTCCAGATCCACCTTCAATTCCACGGGTTACAGACACACACAAAGACAGTATTATTCTTGCCTGGACACGACCAATTGAAGATGGTGGTGCTGATGTTATTGGTTATGTTCTCGAGATGCAAGAACCTGGTGCAGAAGAATGGACAAAAGTGCATGAGAAGAACCTTAGGGTGACAGAACACACAGTCACAGGCCTTTCTCCTGGCAAAAAGTACTGTTTCAGAGTTGCAGCAGTCAATGTAAATGGAATAGGTGACTTCAGTGATCCTTGTGCAGAGACTGAGCCTGTAGAAAGAATTGGTATGTTCAAACAAATTTACTTATATAAATATATCTATGAATGCAAGAAAGCAATGCCCAATGTCTTGCGTGTCTAAAAATCTTTTATTCCAATTGTTCTTTATTTCAGAAATGCCTGACCTTGAGCTGTCTGATGAACTTACAAAGACAATTTGTCTGAGAGCAGCAAGTTCCCTGCGCCTGCATGTTACTGTCACTGGTAGACCGATCCCAACTGTAACCTGGAGCAAACCTGGTGTGGACCTGCAAAATCGTGGCTTTATTGAAGTGACTAATACCGCAACAACTCTCATTATTGACAAGGTTCACCGGTATGATGCTGGCAGATATACGGTTGAAGCATCAAATTCAGCTGGGAAGAAAGATGCAAGCATCCTTGTCAAAATCTATGGTATGTATTTTGTCTTGATAATTTATCAAATTATCCAAGCATATGATGCATATAATAGCTTGCTATGAAATTGTGTCTAACCAGCATGCTTATGCTTTTTTTTCTCAGATACACCTGGTCCACCTGGTCCAATTAAGATGAAAGAACTCACAAAAGATTCTGCTCATATTACATGGGATGCTCCTGAGGTCGATGGTGGAGCACCTGTCAACAACTACATAATTGAAAGAAGAGAGGCATCAATGAGAGCATACAAAACTGTCACATCCAAATGCAGCAAGACATCATATAAAATTACTGGTTTGACTGAAGGAATGCTCTATTATTTCCGAGTCCTTCCAGAGAATATCTATGGCGTTGGAGAACCTTGTGAGACAGGAGATGTTGTGTTGGTGTGTGAAGTTCCATTACCACCAGCCAAACTTGAAGTTGCAGATGTAACCAAGTCCACTGTATCGCTTGCATGGGAGAAACCTTTACATGACGGAGGCAGCAGAATCACTGGCTACATTGTTGAGGCTTGTAAGGCTGGTACTGACAAGTGGATGAAGGTGGCAACATTGAAACTTACAGACTTTGAGTTCACTGTTGTGTCACTGAATGAAACTGAGCAGTACCTCTTCAGGGTGCGGGCTGTTAACAGCAGAGGACCTAGTGAGCCAAAAGAAATTGTGACAGCTGTGACAGTTCAAGAACAACGAGGTATGTATTATAAAATTAATTATAAAAGATTCTGTTTTTTGTTAGTTATGTCTCACTGTATATGCCCTTCCCCCTCCCCCCTCTTTCAGTCATGCCAAAAGTAGATTTCTCAGCTATTCCACAGAAGATGATCAGTGTTTTGGCAGGCAAACCCCTTGACCTTAACTTGCCAATCATAGGAAGACCACCACCAGTTTGCTCTTGGTTCTTCAATGACAACAGGTTAAAGATTGTGGAGCGTGTGAAGATAAAGTCAACTGGAAAATTGTCCAAATTAACTATTCTTGACACCACCATTGATGACAGTGGCGTGTATACTCTTGAGGTGAAAAACATAACAGGAGTAATTACTGAAAACATCAAAGTCATCATTCTTTGTAAGTACACACTATCCACATTAAAACATAGATGTTTCAAGTGACTGAGTAATAATATTATTATTTGTCTGTTCTTTCACTGAAGCTAAACCTGATGAGCCTCAAGGACCAATCCGATTTGATGAAATTGATGCAACATCCGTCACAATAAGCTGGGATCCACCTGCAAGAGATGGTGGTGCACCAATTAGCAACTATGTTGTTGAACAACGTGATGCTCATCGACCAGGATGGGTACCGGTGTCAGAATCAGTTAGCAGACCAACATTCAAATTTGACAGATTGACAGAAGGTGATGAATATGTGTTCCGTGTAGCAGCAGCCAATCGGTATGGCACTGGAGAGTACTTACAATCAGAGGTCGTAATGTGCAAGAGCTCCAAATGTAAGAAAAACAAGTTTGAAAATGTTATTTATATATATATACATATAGCTGCTGCTACACGGAACACATATTCATCACCTTCTTTGTAAGTACACACTATCCACATTAAAACATAGATGCTTCACGTG
>CAIGQW010053321.1:2768209-2781671 GCA_903798125.1 Danio choprae
TATATATATATATATATCCTAGACAGACATGATTACAATGTTGAATTGCTGTTACAGCCATTCCTGGGCCACCTGGAAGACCCATTGTCTTTGATGTATCACGTGATGGCATGACTGTTGCATGGGAGCCACCAGATGAGGATGGAGGCTTAGAGGTGTCTGGCTACATTATTGAACGCAAGGAGGTCAGAGCTGATAGGTGGATCCGTGCTAATAAAAATCCAGTGACAATGACTAGATACAGATCCACTGGTTTAATTGAAGGCCTGGAATATGAGCACAGAGTGACTGCCATCAATGGTCGTGGTGTTGGAAAACCTAGCCTTCTTTCTAAGCCAGCAGTAGCAACTGATCCAGTTGGTGAGCAAACCTTTGTTATTAATGCAATTTTTTTCTTAAACAGAAACCGATTGTTGGTGAATTTAATCATTATTAATTATTAAACTATTGCCTATTACCATCCCATAGATCCACCTGGATCACCTCAAAATCCAAGAGTCACAGAAACCACAAAATCTTCTGTGTCCTTGGCCTGGAGTCCTCCTGATGAGGAGGGTGGTTCTAAGGTTACAGGCTATCTAATTGAGATGCAAAAGGCTGGTTCTGTAACATGGATGAAATGCAACACAACACCTTCACTGATCTGTGAATATACTTTGACACAAATGCCACAAGGAGAGGAATTCAAATTCCGTGTCATGGCTTGTAATGCTGGTGGACCAGGTGAACCAGCTGAAGTACCAGCAGTTGTGACTATAACAGAGATGCTTGGTAAGATCTCTTGACCCTGTCATTGTCTCCTTGTGCTTTTATGTATGAAATGTTATATGTGCGGGAAAATTTTATAAATTGTAATATCTTTTAGATCCTCCAAGTTATGATCTTGAGGCGAAATACAAAGATGTCCTTGTAGTCAGATCTGGAGGAGTAATAAAACTTTCAGTGCCCATCAAAGGGAAACCTACTCCTATCAGCAAATGGACCAAAGATGGATCAGAGGTGACCAGCCGTGCAATGATTGCCTCCAATGAAGATGTGTCCGAGCTTGTAATCAAACAGGCTGAAAGGTCTGATTCTGGTGTTTACTATCTCCATCTGGAAAACAAGTGCGGTAAAAAGATGCTTCCTATAAAGGTTAAGGTTATCGGCCGCCCATCTGCACCTGAAGGTCCTCTTAGATTTGATGATATACAAGCACATTCTGTAAGAGTTAGCTGGAAACAACCAATGGAGGATGGGGGTTCTGAAATTGTTGGCTACATTGTGGAGAGACGGGAATCCACAAAAGCAGCTTGGTACACTGTTGACTCACGGGTGGTTGACACATCTCTTGTGGTTAAGGGACTAGAAGAGAATGTTGAATACCACTTTAAGGTGACAGCAGAGAATCAGTTTGGAATCAGCAGCTCCCTGAAATCAGAGGGAACTGTTGCACCAAAGACTCCCATCTGTAAGTGATTGTACATTGCATGTTAGTAATTAAACATGTTTTTTTTACTGTTGTTATTATTATTATTAATAATAATAATAATAATAATAATAATAATAATAATAATAATAATAAAAATAATAATAATCTGTTACTAATAGGTGTCCCAGAGGCTTCAGGCACTCCACCAGAAATCATGGATGTTACTAAGAGTTCTGCTGCTTTGGCTTGGACTAAGCCTAAAGATGATGGCGGATCTCGTATTAATGGTTATTTTATTGAGTACAAAGAAGTTTCATCTGATAAGTGGATTCGTCATGAGACAAAGATTACCTTAACAATGTATACACTTAGTCAGCTCACTGCTGATGCTGAGTATCAATTCCGTGTAATTGTTGTCAATGACATTGGAGAGAGTGAACCAGGACCGGCATCTGATTCAGTAATATGCAAAGATCCATTTGGTATGACTTCATTCCTTATTTGTCAAGCTTTTTAATAGTCATCTGTTCATTAAGTGTTGATGGACTTTAAGCATCCTTGATTTAAAATAAAATAACACTTTCATATTGCATTTATTTAGATAAACCAAGCCAGCCAGGAGAAATTGACACTATGACTGCAACAAGAGATTACATTACAATTAACTGGGAGGCTCCATCATGTGATGGTGGAAAACCAGTTCTCGGCTACTGGATTGAATACCGAAAGTCTGGAGAAAGTGCTTGGAAGAAATGCAATAAGGAGCGTACAAAGGACAAACAGTACATGCAGGGTGGTCTACAAGAGGCAACTGAATATGAATTCAGAGTATTTGCTGAAAATGAAACTGGAATCAGCAGACCACGCAGAACAGCAACTGGCATTAAAACTAAACTGAGTGGTAAATATAGCATGAAATTATTAGAATGACTGTTGTGTGTGTTTTGATTTGTCAGTGCAATAAAATATGGCCAGTTTATGCCAATGCATTTTTAGCTGTGTAAATAAAATACATTTTAATACAGCTATCCCTGCTTTTTTTCTTCTTTTTTTAGCTGGAACTAAACCAGCTCTCAGGAAGGAAATGGATGAAGTCACTGCCAAACTTGGACAGACCGCAACTCTCAAATGTCAGATCATTGGGAGACCTGTTCCAGAAATTAAATGGTACAAGGGTGGAAAGGAAATCAAAGAAGGTCGCAAATATGCAGCAACCTCTGATGGCCGCAACCATACTCTAACCATTTCAACAGATCAACAGGAAGATGAGGGTCTTTACACATGCAAAGCTGTAAATGAAGCCGGTGAATGCGAGACCAGTGGAGCTCTGGTCCTTGAAGCAGCACCACAGTTCCCAGTTCCACTGAAAGACAAAATCTTTGCAACATGTGGTAGCACAGTACGCATACATGTTGTTTACATTGGTCGACCTCAACCTAAGATCATGTGGCTTTATGGAACCAAAGCATTGGAGCCCTCTGAGAATGTGATAATTGAAAATACAGAGTATTACACTCATTTGATTCTCAAGAATGTACAACGCAGAATAAATGGAGGAAAATACAGAATCAGGATCAACAACCATTTTGGGGCTGCAGATACTGTAACTCAAGTTGAAATTTTAGGTATATGCTTCATGATTTGACTCATAATTTGTCTATTTTAAAATGAGTAGTAGTTAACAGAGAAAATAAGTAATTAAAAATGTCTTTGTGTTTACAGATAAGCCTGCTATGCCAGAAGGTCCACTTGTTCTTGATGCTCTGTTGAAGAATTCTGTAATCATTAGTTGGAAAGCACCCAAAGACGATGGAGGATCTATGATCACAAATTACATTGTGGAAAAGCGTGAAGACAAAGAGGGAGCAGAGTGGGAACTTGTTTCATCATCCATCACAGGCACTTCATGCAGAATTCCTAACCTTGTTGAAAATGAGGGTTATCACTTCCGTGTTTCAGCACAAAATCGTTACGGCAACAGTGAATCACTGGAAACTCCATCTGCCATCCTCATAAAGAGTCAGCTAGGTAAGTAATATAACATGATTAAAGAAGCCAACCACAATGTTATTATTTTGCAATGTTATTGAAATTCACATTTATATTTTACAGAGAGACCAGGAGCTCCATTGAAACCAGTTGTTTCAGGAATTACCAAAAACTCTTTTGTTGTGTCTTGGAAGCCACCCCTCAGTGATGGAGGTTCTAAAATTAAGAACTACTGTCTTGAAAAGCGAGATAGGAAGAAGGGTGAATGGGTTGCAGTTACAACAGATGAAATTCACCAGACTGTTTATTCTGTCAAGGGCCTGTCAGAAGGTGTGGAATATGAATTCCGAGTGAAATGTGAAAATCTAGGCGGAGAAAGTGATTATAGTGAAATATCTGACCCCGCCATTCCAAAGACTGATGTTGACGTGCGTGCACCTGCATTCAAAGAAGACCTCAGAAACCTGAGTGTAAAATTCAAGAGCAATGCAACATTTGTCTGCAAGATAACTGGACAGCCTAAGCCTGTAATAAAATGGTTCAAACGTGGTAAGGAAATTCAAGCTGATGGCACCAAAATTAAGATTCAAGAATTCAAGGGTGGCTACCAACAGCTTGTTATTGCTGATTGCGAAGCTGAAGACTCAACTGTATATCAGATTAGAGCAACCAACCAGGGTGGATCCATATCGGCTACTGTTTCTCTAGATGTTGAAAGTAAGCTATTCAAGCTTTTATATATTTTACACACAAAATGTAATTTGTTGGAAGTTTTTCAGAGATAATTCACAGTTTTCTGTTTTTTTTTTTCAGTCCCAGCTAAAATTCATTTACCTAAGAATCTGCAAGAAAAGGAGGCTATTCCTGCCCTTCGTGGTGAAGTGGTGAACATCAAGATACCATTCAGTGGAAAACCAGATCCAGTTATCACTTGGCAGAAAGGACAAGACCTTCTTGATAATGATGGACACTATCAAGTTATTGTCACACGATCCTTCACGTCTCTTGTATTCGCAAATGGAGTAGAAAGAAATGATGCTGGTTTCTACATTGTGTGTGCTAAAAACAGATTTGGAATTGACCAGCAAACAGTTGAGCTTGATGTAGCAGATGTGCCTGATCCACCACGTGGCATCAAAGCAAGTGATGTTTCAAGAGATTCTGTAACACTCAACTGGGTAGCACCTGCTAATGATGGTGGAAGTAAAGTAACAAACTACATCATAGAAAAGTGTGCAACCACAGCAGAAAGGTGGATTCGTGTTGGCCAGTCTCGGGACACTCACTATACTGTTGTCAATCTTTTTGGAAAAACAAGTTACCAATTCCGTGTAATAGCTGAGAATAAATTTGGCCAGAGTGGACCATCTGAGCCAAGTGGGCCTGTTGTAACTAAGGAAGACAAATCAAGAGTTCTTAACTATGATGAGGAGGTTGATGACACCAGGCCAGTATCCAAAGGCAAAGCTCCTCATTCAGAGGCTAAAAATGTTCACAACAAATACATGATTGCTGAAGAACTTGGCCGTGGACAGTTTGGAATTGTTCACCGGTGTATTGAGACCAGCTCTGAGAAAACTTATATGGCTAAATTTGTCAAAGTTAAAGGTGCAGATCAGACACTAGTGAAAAAAGAAATTGCAACACTGAATGTGGCACGCCACAAGAACTTCCTTTTACTGCATGAGTCATTTGACAGCCCTGAAGAACTAGTTATGATTTATGAATTCATCTCTGGTGTGGACATATTTGAGCGCCTTGGCACAGCCAACTTTGAGCTCAGTGAGTGTGAAATTGTTAACTATATCCGACAAGTGTGTGAAGGTCTTGAATTCCTTCACAGCAAAAGTTATGGCCACTTTGATATTAGGCCTGAAAATATAGTGTACACCACAAGAAAGGGAAATAATGTCAAGATTATTGAGCTTGGACAATCTAGGCATCTTACACCTGGGGACCAAATTAAGATTCAGTACACAACAGCTGAGTTTGCAGCACCAGAAATTCATCAAAATGAGATGGTTAGCACAGTGACCGATATGTGGTCTGTTGGTGTCCTTGTCTATGTGCTTCTCAGTGGACTTAACCCATTCGCTGCTGAAACCAATCAGAGAATGATTGAAAGCATTTGCAATGCTGAGTACAGTTTTGAAGATGAAGCCTTCAAGCATGTAAGTGTTGAAGCATTAGACTTTGTTGACCGTCTACTAACCAAAGAGCGCAAACATCGTATGACAGCTACTGAGGCATTGAATCATCCTTGGCTGACAATGGGCTCAGAGCAGCTAAGCTCTAGGTCCATCAAGATTACACGTCATAAGAGATATTACCAAGCCATGGTAAAGAAAGAATGGAACACTGTTGTCTCTTCTGCTCGTGTTGCCAGTGGTGGATCTATCAGAAGTCAGCGAGGAGTAACAATCTCTAAAGTGAAGATTGCACCATTTGAACATGGACCGGTTGCAGGACAAATTAAACACAGCATCGCCGATGAAGGTGATGATATTAAATTGATTTGCAATATTGACAATTATGACAGCACTACAGAAGTTACATGGTACTGTGGAGTAAGACAACTAGAAGAAGGTGCTAGATGTGAAATCACTTACGAAGATGGACTTGCTACCATAACTATCAAGGGAATCACCAGAACAGATGATGGAACATACAGATGTAAAGTTGTCAATGAGTATGGTGAAGACAGTGCATACGCAGAGCTCTTTGTCAAAGGGGTAAGATCCTATCGCGAGTTCTACACTGCGCGTGTAGTAAAGAAAGTCAAACGCAGAGTTGACACAGCAAGACTACTCCAAAGACCTCCTGAGTTTACTTTGCCATTGTGCAATCGCACTGCTTACATTGGAGAAGATGTGCGCTTTGGTGTCACCATAACAGTACATCCTGAACCTCGTGTAATATGGTTAAAAAATGGTCAAAAGATTATGCCAGATGATGATGACAAGAAGTACACATTAGTTAGTGACAAAGGCCTGTATCAGTTAGTGATTCGCAAACTTGACTCAGATGATGATGCAGAATATTCTGTTGTTGCACGCAACAGATTTGGTGATGACAGTTGCAAGGCTCGTCTCACAGTAGTCCCTCGTCCTTCTCCTGCTGATAACACCTTGAGACCTATGTTCAAACGCCTTCTTGCTAACTTGGAATGCAAAGAAGGCCAGAGTGTACGTTTTGAAATGCGAGTGTCTGGACATCCTTCATTGAAATGGGAGAAAGATGGTATGCCTTTGGCATTTGGTCCACAAATTGAAATTGTGCATGAAGGCTTAGATTACTATGTCTTACACGTAAGAGGCACTCTTCCAGAGGATTCTGGCATATACAGAGTCACTGCAACTAATACAGCTGGGTCTGCAAGTTGTCAAGCCACACTCAAGGTCGAGCGTGTGACACATGTCAGGAAGGAGGAGAATGGGGAAGAAAAGAAGAAGAAGCTCGATCTTGAACAGCAAGAGATGGACAAGAAAGTAAGACTAACCCAGATACTGGCAGGTGCAGATGTTACCCCACTTACTCCCGTTGCACAACAGGCACTTAGAGAAGCTGCAACCATGTTCAAGCCAGCAATCACTACCAAGAAAGGAAAGACTGAAGCTGAGGAAGCCAAGGAGAAAGAAGAGAAAAAGAAGAGAGCAGAAGAAAAGAGGTTGAGAATGCCTTATGTTGTGCCTCCACCTCGTGTTGTTGCTCCTACTGCTCTTGAGGAGGACAATGAAATCAAACACTTTGTGCCATTCTCTGATATGAAGTGGTACAAAAAACTCCGTGATCAATATGAGTTCCCAGAGCCAATGGAAAAGTTTCCCCAGAAAAGACTTAAGCGCATACGTTTGTCAAGGTGGGATAAGTTCTATGAAGTACCCCTGCCAAGAATTAAAGACCAATACAAGCCAAAGTGGCATATTCCTGTTTCACAGGATGACCTTGAGACTGTAAGACCAGCAAGACACCGAACACCTTCTCCGGAAGTGGAGGCTTACTACAGAATCAGAAGACGCTCTCTTGGTGATCTTTCTGATGAGGAACTGCTTTTGCCTGTTAAAGAATACCTCTCAATGAAGAGAACAGAGGAAGAAAGGCTTAAACTTGAAGATGAACTCGAGCTGGGCTATTCTGCTTCTCCACCAAGTCTGAGCCCGGTAAGGTTTGAGCTCTCTGCATTGCGTCACCCATCACCTAAGAGAGCTGTATATAATGAGGAAGAAGGGGAGGAAGTTCCAACATATGACTCCTATCGTATTCCATCAAAATATGAAGCTGGTCCAAGCTATATTGACTTGCGACAACGTCACGACAAGGCAACTTACAGACCTCCAAGAGAAAAGCAAAGACTGTATGAGGAAAAAGAGGACCAAGAACTGCTTAGGTCAGTAACTACCACAACAAAGTTAACTTCCTACAAGAGCAAGCTGCAACACATTGAGTTTGAGGAGAAAACAAAGGTCAAAAGAAAAGAGAAAACAAGAGCTTCTGTGTCAGTGACTGGGAGTACAGTTACAACTGATATACCTTCATCATTCTCTCATGGCTATGCTCCAGTAACTTGTCCTAAAAAACCTTCTGCAACTGTGGCAGAAAAAGAAGTGGTCAGAACAGCTTCACCTGAAAAAACACGCCCACGTTCCCCCAGCCTTGATTTCACTGAAAAAGCAGTCACTTCACCAGACTTGTCAACAAAAATTGACTATATGTCAAGGTATGAGTCAAGGAAGAAAGCCTTAAAAACTGAGAGGAAGTTTGAAATGGTGACCCAGCAGCCTTTTACTCTTGACCATGCTCCCAGGGTGACTGTAAGAATGCGTTCTCACCGTGTGCCAATTGGTCAAAACACTAAGTTCACACTAAATGTTCAATCTAAGCCAGAAGCACAGATTAAATGGTACCACAATGGACAGCAGATTGAAGAAAGCAGAAAATACCATATGTTTAACATGAGTGGTGTTTTGTCTCTTCAAATCATTGATTGCCAGGAAGAAGACAGTGGCACCTACCGTGTTGTCTGCACAAATTCAAAGGGAGAAGCCTCTGATTATGCCACTCTTGATGTTGCTGGGGGTGGATTTTCTGCATATGCTTCACAACGCAAAGATGAGGAGCCACCAACTCCCTTTCTCCCAGAGATAACTAAAACAGATGTTTATCACATTTCATCCACTAAAGCAGCAACTGTTTTAGAAACACAAGTGGAAGTATCTGAAACTAAAACAGAAAAGATAGAAGAGACAATAGAGACTGTTGTTCATGAGAAGCAGGAAACATCTGAGATTAAACTGGAAGCCATGGAAGAGACAGCCATTAAGGAAGTTGTGGTTGAGAAAATGTCTGAGACCAGGCTTGAAGCAACAGAAGTAACAACAACAACTACTGTTGTTGAAGAGGTAGTCGAGGAAAAGAAGCCAACTCTTCCAGCTACAATTCTGACTAAACCACAGTCACTCACAGTGTCAGAGGGTGAATCTGTCAAATTCACATGTGACGTTGATGGTGAACCTGCACCCTCTGTAACATGGATGCGAGAGGCACAAATTATTGTATCATCTCATCGTCAACTTATTACCTCAACTGAATATAAATCTACCTTTGAGATTAACAAGGTAGAAATGTCAGATGGGGGTAATTACACTGTAGTGGTAGAGAACTCTGAAGGTAAACAGGAAGCACAGTTCAGTCTAACTATCCGTAAACCAACACCTGTACAGAAGGTTGTTGCTTCACCTCCAAGAGTAAAGTCTCCAGAATCTCCCCGTATAAAATCACCATTTGGAATTAGGTCTCCACAGAGGATTAAATCGCCCGAACCAATCAAATCTCCAACAAGAGTTAAGTCTCCACCCATGGTAAAATCACCTACTCCAAAGGATAAAACATCTAAGCCAAGCTTCTCAACGGAACTAAAAGACATCTCAGCCTCTGCAGATACTATCGTAAAACTGACAGTGAAACTCTCTGGTGACCTTAAACCATCAATCACCTGGATGAAGGATGGAAAGGTAAAAAAAAAAAAAAAAAAGAAGCATTTTTTGTTTGTTAGTTAATTTTGCTTGTTTTTTTTACAAATGGATTCACAAATTTATTTAAACATGTTTCTCCTAGAACCTCTCTCAAGGTGGAAAATATGAAATCTTTGAAGATTATGGTTCAGCACATCTTGAAATCTATGAGGCTGATCTGTCAGATAGTGGAGTATACACATGTACAGCCAAAAACACTGTTGGGTCTTGTTCTACAAACTGCACTCTAACCATTCAAGGTATTATATTGCACATTTAGAGCTCAATTTTAATAAGATTTTTTTTTCAACTTGCATGTACAATTGAATTTAAAGTTTGAAAGCTATTTAATAAACAGGGAAATACATGTAATAAAAAGATTGTTTTGTTTTCTGATACAGCACGAACAACAGCAATTGCCTTGGAAAGAAAAGCTGAGTTGACAGAAGAAATTGTGAAAAAGGAGAATACCTATGAGGAAGTGCAGTCCTTTGCAGAAATTAAGGCATCAAAAACTCAAATGACAACAAGTCAAGGTCAAACTGTCACACTACAAGCAAACATCCCTGAAGCCTCTGATGTAAAATGGATCCTGAATGGAGCTGAACTATCAAATTCAGAGAATTACAGATATGGTGTGTCAGGAAGTGATCACACCCTGACAATTAAAAGCATCAGCCACCAGGACCAGGGAATTCTCACATGTGAAGCCAGAACCGAACATGGTGTGGTTAAGTGCCAGTTTGACATGACTGTCAGTGCAATGCGTTCTGGTTCACCAAGTTTCCTTGTGCAACCACACTCCCAGAATGTTAATGAGGGACAAAATGTCACTTTCACATGCGAAGTCACTGGTGAACCTTCTCCTGAAATTGAGTGGCTCAAGGATAATGCAGTTGTGAGTAGCTTAACATTCTATTTTCATCATCATCTTCAATCGCTTATCTGGGGCTGGGTCTTGGAAGCAAAAAAATAATTCAAACTTATTTGTGTTTCCCTAATAACAGTCTGGTAACTGTGTTTATTTCCGTTTATCTTTGCAGATATCTATCACATCAAACATGAAATTGGGCCAGTCTAAAAATGTTTACACACTTGAGATTCACAACGCTACCATTGAAGACTGTGGAAGATATACAGTAAAAGCTAAGAACAAATTTGGACAGTGCTCAGCGACAGCATCACTGAATGTCCTCAGTAAGTGTTTGCTCCATTCCTAAAAAAAAAAATTAACACATTTACAATACCCCTGTCTGAGCATCCTGTCCAGTACATTAAATGCATGATCAGACCAGATTCATATGTTCATTATCTCTCTTGTGGAAAACAAAAATGTAAACACAGTAACAATCAGTGCTCATCAACGAAGTTAACAAAATCTAACCACTTTTTTAACAAATGGAACAGTTCTTTTGAGTTTGTTTTGCCTTTTTGGCTTTATTTGCACCCTTATTATGATAAAGCACTGCATAAAGTGAATGCACTTACATAGCAATGATGTGCTACTGCATGAATGTATAAAAGTTTAAATTTCCTAACCATCTTATTAATTAGCCTTTAGCCATGCCATCACATAGCATCTCATTTTATGTTTACGTGACAAAACAATAACACCATATTAAGAATATATATATTAAAAGCTGTGTACTTTGATTGGCCCTGACCAATTATTTTCCTTAAAGGTACAAAGGTAGTGCAACTAGAGCATTGTTCACTATAGTAATGTTAGTTCAATTTACTAAGTATTTTATATATAGTTTTTAATCAACTACTTCAATCACATGGTCGTTATTTACTGTACTCTCACAGCTCTGGTTGAGGAACCTGCAAGAATGATAATTATGGAGAAAGCCTCTGATGCTACAAGCATGCAGGGCAGTTTTTCTGCCAAGCACGTGGTTTCAAAAATGCAAGAAACGTCCTTCAGCAGTTCCAGCATGTCTGAGGTTACATTTGAGAGCATGTCAGCGTCTAGCATGACCTCCATGACTTCTGAAAGAATGCTAGCTGTGAGCTCCGGCAGTATGATGGCAATGTCCAGTCACTCGCATGTTGAGGGGTCATCCATCCAAGCCATTTCTCATGGCCGCAAAGGTGAGAGGGAAAATCTGTGCTTCCTTCCCAAAAAGCATTTACAGTGCAAGAAAACAAATATCAGCGAGGCCATCTGTACACATAACGAAAGATGTTCTTTTTTTTCTTTTCTTTTACCCAGGTATACCACCAAAGATTGAGGCTGCCCCTCAAGATATCAGCATTGAGCCAGGGAAGGTCCTTTCTGTAGCTTGTGCCTTCACTGGAGAACCAACTCCATGCATAGAGTGGTCACATTCAGGGAAAACACTTTCCAGCAAGGAGGAGAGTGGACGATTGCAGATTGAGAATTCTCAGGATGTCACCACTCTTTTTATAAGTGCAGTGAAAGAGACTGATGCTGGTGCATACACCTTAAAACTTTCTAACGAGTTTGGATCTGATACCACTACTGTCAATGTCAGCATTCGATCCATGTAAAAAATATATATTTAATAGTAATACAGTCCTCACCCTATTTCCCTCATTCAAATCCTTTTTATTTATAGAATGAGAAAAAAAAAGTAATACTCCGTTCTTGATAAAGACCTGGATTTCTGTTCTTGTAAATATGAACTATTTTTATACCAAACTTGACATTCATTTATGCCAAACTAGACTAAAGTCTAAAGCTGTTATAAAATGTGCCATATTGGATAATTCTGACCATAAGTTCTGCACCATTTTGTGACATGTACATAATGTATATAGCCGAATTTAACGGTTATGAAAAAAAATGTATGCAATGTTATTTATGACAATATTAACAAATGGAACTAAATGTTTAACAGGAGAAAGTTTCACATGGAACGAATACCCTGTAAAACCTGAAACGAAACAAAACTCTGTGCCTCAACAATAAGTTGAAGTCTTAAGATTGCCTCAACAGGTAGAGAGGCTCCCTGTTGACGTTTACTAAAATCAGAGAGACAAAGTCATGCACTGCACATTTGTGCGTGCTGTAATGCAGTACACAAGAATTTATGACTTGAACGTAAGACCTTGAGTGCTGTTTGCAATTTACCCTCATGTAAGCAGGACAACTGGGTCTTGTGTTCAGAGTGACAAAGTCATACCGCCATTTTAATGACAAACTCAATGTGCGAGCGGCCTGCACACTGAGTTAATAATAATGTATGTGCACAGTTTCTGGCGAAAGACTGTTTGAATTGAGCTTTTACAAAACTACCATCACCTGGCCATTAATCGAAAACTTAATTCAAGTATTCCTTTGCAGAACCTGTGCCAGCTCTTGGAGGATTGCTAGGTTATATTTTGTGTGTTTTTTGTGTGCGCTAGTATAGTAGACTTCATGTGCTGTGCAAAGAAAAGAGAGTTACGTGAATGTAATACCCTGCACATTGATTGATTAGAGTTAATTTATGTAGTATTACCCATATATTCAGCCTCCTTGAGTTTTATGAATGACTGATTTAATAAAGCATGTTTTCAGCACCATAAAATGTCTGTTTTTTGTTTTCAGAATTCCACAACAGAATTGTACCATCCCATGCTTTTTACAGCAATAATGAGGCGCTTACAGACACATAGCTATAACAAATGCTCCTTTGCTATTAATTAGAATGCGTATACTATCAGCCTACTTGGTTTCTAAGTTTTATCCGTACAATTGATGAAATTTGTATTTATGAATATTTTTTTATTTGTAAACAAAAAAACAGACTGTAGCTCTGTTACCAAGACGAAATCAAAGCTTCATTCACTTCTTTTTTTTTTTTTTTACAGGTGTGTTAGTATCATGTTAGTATACATTACTATAATGATAGATGAATATCTAAAAATGTGATTAATCAAATTGCAGAGTGTTTACTGATAGTTATTCACTTAAAACATGTTTTATTATTGTGCAAAAAAGCACATGCATTTGTTATGATGTAAACAGTGGCTTACAACCGAAATGTGACCAGAGAGGTTACCAGACATCAGTTGTTTGGATTGGTTAAAATTAAATGTAGTG
>CAIGQW010053321.1:2781771-2798612 GCA_903798125.1 Danio choprae
ATATATATATATATATTATTATTATTATTATTATTATTTTTAATGGTTGCCCAAGCAGTCCACATCCAGAATTTGTGGATACCACATGGTGTTAACAGCCACTTTAAGCTTTTAGCAGCTGTTGACTGCAGACATGTTTTGTTTGTTTGTACATTTATATTTTTATACACCCACAAAACATTGATTGATTCTATGCACAATTCATTATCCTCATGTCATCCATAAGTGAAAGATTTTTGCCACCTGAAAGAGAAAAAAAAAAACTTTTGAAAATGACACAAAATACCGTTGTAACCAGTAGATGGCTGTAGAGGATCACTCATGGGCCTTTACCATTTATAGGCCTATTCCGAATAATAATGTTCCAGTTTTACGTTCAGATTTATATTTTGTTAATGTTAAGCCTTGAAAAGAAAATTCTCATTTGTCAGAGATGAACTTTGTAGGATAGAAGCAAGAGTTAAAACCCTACTGAAGTTTCTCTCTAATGTGACAAAATGGAAATGAAATTAAAGTTAACTACTAGGTTCTTTCACAAAAACCTTAAATGTTAATGTTGTCTGACTGCATGACTGTTCAAACAAAAGATATAGCCTTACCAATCTCTGTCTGTTCATATGCTAAACTTTTCATGACAGTGTAGGCTTTTTGGCTTGTAATTAAGCCAAAACACTTTTAAGTGTTTATTTTGTTGCACTTAAGTTTTTGTTGATATTACAGTTCATGATTTAATAGGCAGTTTTCTCAAATTTAAATATATATATTTTTTCTTGAACTGCCATAAATCACTTCAGGAGCACATTAAACTTTAATAATCCTGACATGATACATCTTGAATGTTAGGGATATTATGCTTATAACAACTCATTATGTGTCATTCGCACAGTTATGGTGTTTTAAATGCAAAGATGACACTGTTTGTTATGACAACTTGACATAAACAAATACATGTTTATGACAACCTGTTTTTGTCCTGACAACTTGTTACTTGACATTACCAAGACAACAAAAAAATTGTCATAAATCTGTCATAAACATGACTGCCACGAAGCCATTATAAATGTCATGCATTTTATAACACCGTCATCATACATCATACTTTTTTTTGTCCTCCACTACAGTGGTACAAGTTAAATTTGTCATTAAAATATAATTAAATATTAATGACTCTCTTAAAAAAAGATTAGAAAATATTTGTTTATGATAGATTTATGACAAGTTATGTTGTCTTGGTAATTTCAAGTTGTCATGACAAAGATGAAGACAGGTTGTGATGTTTTTGTTTATGTCAAGTTGTCATAAACAATGCCATCTTATTTAAATATGCATGCATACAATCTCACGTTTTAGATTTTTGTTTAGATTTTTGTGCTAGAAAAATTTGATTAAATAATGTATAATTTGCATATTTGCAACAATTTTAATGTAATGCCAAAAATAAAATGCAAAACTTAATAGAATAACATTTTTTTTTCCTTTTTACATCGTTCGTGTCTCGTTTGCTTAAGACACACGTATTAAGGGTTAACTATCAAGTTACACACTCGCTCAAAGCACAAGTCGTTCTTCCCAAATGTAGTTTGCCTTAATTTCTAAAAACCCAACACCCCAAAAGTGAAGCGAGAAATCTGAGCAGTGGGCGGTACTGCCGCGTCATCAGCTGCCCGGCCTCCTGCGCCACGCCGACAGATGTGCAAGATGTCCCTGCGCTCTTTATTTTATTTTTGCTTGATTTTGTCTCTGCAAGCGTTTGATCCCTTCATCACGTTAATTCGTGCAAATGAAACAAATCAAGATGTTCAAATTGAGGTCACGTTTCTACCAGAAAACTGCAGCCAGAAAGCCAAAAGAGGAGACATGCTGAACGCGCATTATGATGGATTTCTAGCAAAAGACGGATCTCAGTTCTATTGCAGGTAAACGCAAGTTTGGTAGCGTTTAATATGTAATTCGGCTGATACTAATTTGCTCCAGGCAACGTTATAAACAGTATACTAGCATTTGCTACGTTTTCTAGGCTCCAGATTTTATTAAAAGTCCATTTAGTTAACTGTAAAGTTGTTCCTTTTCATTTTCCAGTCGAACGACACAGAAGGGTCACCCGCACTGGTTTGTGTTAGGCGTTGGAAACATTATTAAAGGTCTCGATTTGGGGCTGCAAGACATGTGTCCAGGTGAGAAGAGAAAAGTTACAATTCCTCCTCCTCTGGCGTACGGCGAGAAAGGAAACGGTAAGACGTTTTGGTTTTACCCAATGGTTTTATCTCGGCCTATAAGAGTCAGGGGCAAACTAATACAGTGTCTGCTTGAGCACCAACAATACATTATTAAAATGGAGCCGCAGACTAGAATGATTACAAGAGAATACTACTTTAGAATGATTTGTAAAGGATATTGTGATACTGAAAATTTAAGATTATGCTGAAAACGCATCTTTAAACCATGGAAATACACTACATTTCTACACTAAATTTAAATAATATTTCACTTTATTGCTGTTCTCTTTATTTAATTTTTTCTCTTGATCAAATACATTTCAAAAGCATTAAATGTTAGATAATTATGATTAATAGTAAAATGTTTTCTGAAACTGTTAATTACTATACATTTCTTAGCATACATATTTATTATATTACACCAAAATTACATCAACTTAAAAAATAATGGCAACATAAAATGAAAAATTATCTACTATACATATTTTAAACAAATGTTTTTATACTTGAGATGTACAGAATTAAATGTTTAACCTTTTTTGCGGTGGATTAGGTCCTGTTCCACCAAATGCAACAGTGATCTTTGAGGTGGAGCTGTTGCACATAAGCAGAGGACCACGTAGCATAGAAGCCTTCAAGGAAATGGATGCTGACAACAACAAGGAACTGACAAAAGAAGAGGTAGTACACCGATATATAGTAGTATAACCGATGCTTGTAAATAAAACTAGCGTTCACGTTTTTCTTAATAATAGACTTTCCTTTTGCGTTGAATTTTGTGTTACATTTATTTTCATTTTGAATTTGCAGATTAAAGAGTTCTTGAAAATGGAAGCCAAGAAGTTAAAGGCCCAGAAAGATGAATCCTATTTTGATGATGTTGTGGCAGATGTGTTTCATAAAAATGATCACGATGCTGATGGGACCTTATCACTAAAGGAATACAATATTTACAACCATGATGAACTGTAAACACTATCAGACAGAGACATTTTCACACCATTGGTGCACTGGACAATCTCCACAAGATGCTCTTCACATTGTGATTGAAGATCTTGCTTCGAACACCACTAAATTTTTAATAAAGTTGACTCAAACGCTTACTTGTGCTAACAATTTGTATCTGCTTCAGCTTATTATTTCAGCTTATTGCTTCAGCTGTTTTACATTGCACCACAGATTCTTTGAATTAAATACAGACATATGCAACTAATGTGTCGTATAGACATTTTAAACTCACTGAAAATAATTTCATACGGCATCTAGAAATTATATTTTAAACAATTATATACAAAGAGAGCACCTGTAATTTAACAAAGACACTTAAACATTAGGTGAACCTTTCCATTGCATAAAATATATTTATAGTGGAAAAAGCCTTATATTTTTTTAATGTTTCTATTGCATCACTGCAAATACCTCTACCTTCAGTGAACATTACCTTGCATTTTGAAGACAGCACACAATGTTAAACCACACACACACACACATAATTATAAACTGTATCAGTCAACCCCCATTTACAATAACACAGTCCTAAGAGATGAACTCAGTGACTGCATTTATAGATCTGTTTAAATCATTTTCATTGTAAATCTTTAATACACTGCATAAACAGCATTTGCTAAATGCAATGAATTTGCCATGTGTTTGGCTGGATAAATAATTAAAGACGGACACAGTGAAATAATTAAGGAAAAGTCTACATCTATAATTACCAGAATTTCACAAAGGGAAACAGCACATACAGTGCTCAGTATATATGAGTACACCCCTCACAAATCTCTCATTTAAATTAATATTTTGTATATTATATTTGTGCATATACATTAAATTAGTCAGTACTGAAGCCAAATCTAAAGCTAATCTAACAAAATAACTTATGATAACGGTTCAAATTTAGTACACCCAAATGTATAAGTTAGGGAAAAATATTAAATAAAAAATTTAAAAAGAGCAAAATTCAAGAGAAACAAAAAAAGTATAACATTTTGTAGTTTGTATTTCATTTTCCCAGTATTTCGCATGAATTTAAATGTATTATCTTTCTATTTCTAAACATGTTTGGTGACTAAAATATTATTTTAATAAATATATCCGTTTCATAAATCCGTTTTGTTAAAATGAACCAAAATATTGTACCTATATTCATCGAGAAATTAATACAAATATTCATTTTCAAAATGGGGTGTACTCATATTTGCTGAGCACTGTATTATTGACTCAATAAATATTGCTGTATCCATTACCAACACTAGGTGGCGCTGTAATACAGCTGTTTGAACACTCTTTAAACTTTCTTCAAAATGCAGATTAATTAACTTTAACAGAAAAAAAGGTGTAAAACAAAGCAGATAGTCTAATTGTTTAGTTAGTGAGAGAGATAAGGGGAAATCTAATTAGTGCAGATAATAAGTCTTGTGATTTATAGACAAACATTGTATGTTCAAATGTAAGCAGTAACTTTTAGGCTTGCATTTTCCAAACACCCATAGGGTCAAACAGACTTTTAAACGAGACTCTATGGTTTTGTGTGTGCGTGTGTGTGCGTGTGTGTGTGCGTGTGTGTGTGTAGAGACTCGAAACTTGTTTTTTTGTGTAAAACTCGGACTGCCTAACATCCCCCACATGCCAAAAGTGACGTAAACCATGTCCCTGCCAAGATTCAGAGTAGATCCAGACAGTGGAGGGAGAAGGCTAGAAGACGTTGAAACGCAGTGACTGTACTTTTAATGTAAGTTGTTCAATCTCAGACAAATCATAGTATCTTTTGACAGAGCACTCAAACAAATCACTGCTAGCATTGAGTTTTAACTATCAAAAAATAAATAAAGAAATAAAAATAGCGAAAACTATTACAATCTTAGTATTTTTTATTAAATTGATTTGTAAAGTTGGGTTTTGAGAAAATTTTTTTTCTTAAAGTACTGACTAGGCCTAGCATGGGATGGATGTCCAGTGTTTTGTTTTTTTTTGCCTTTAGGGTTTGGTGATTACAGGTCTACCTGAACAAATGCTGTTTAAAGACCACTAGGAACAGTTCTCCTTAAAACAATCATTTGTGTTACACTGTACTTCACCCATGTCAGTTTCCCATGGTTTAGTTTGCTGATGTTTGATGTCCTATTGTTTCATTTAAAAAATGGCATAAGTTTACTTCATTAATATACATTTAATTGGTTGCCTATATGTAGAATGGTGTCTGACTTGACTGACTCTCTTCCCACAAAATGCCAATAAAATGACTTTTATAGCTGCATGAATTTTAACAAAGGTTCTTTTGTCTGAAACAAACTAATTTATTGTGCTCTGCATCAAGACAAAATGAAGCCCTTTATGAAGAAATCTGTTGCTTTTTTGAAAAAAGAAAAAAGTAGAAGAAGAAAGAAACAAAAAAAGAGAAGAAAATAAAAGAAAATCCTGAATAATCAAATAATCCACATAATTTTTAAAATATGTTTTAAAGGTTAATAAATTACATAAAGTTGTTTTTTTTCTTTCCTTATGGTTCTTTGCCGCATTGGTGTAAAAAAATTCTCAATTTAACTTGAACATTTTATACAGAAACTACAGATAAAGAAAGTCTAAAGACTGTTCTACACCATATAAAGGAATAAAGAAAGAAAGCCGGCCTCCTTTGGTGATGTCAGACTGTAAATGTGGTATTGCTGCAAATTGTTTTTTTTAAATCAGCCTGATTGGTCAGAATGTTAAAAACAGCAAAAATCTTTTTTTTATCTGCTGACAGACAAAATCTAGTAATTTCAAAAGACACAAATAAATTGCTGAAACAACAGGAAAGTAACAGTGTTGCAGTTTACAAGGCTCATCATGCAAAGCATGGAGAAAAGCTAGATGAACAGCAACACGCAAATCCAACAACAGCAAAAACAACATCTGCATAAAGCCAGGCCAAATTCCAATCCCAATATTTCACACACTGCAGAACCCTTGAACAGCAAATGGCAATACCACAACACTGACGAGAACATGTTTAATCCATTCAGTAAGGATAGTATGCCATAAATTCTTCTTTTTTTTTTTTTTTTCTTGGTTATCTGGTTTTACAATTTCCATCTGTCCTCTATGTTTTGCTGTGTTTATTCTGGTCTTAAAACACTTCTCTCCTTTTTTGGCACAAAGGGTTTGGATCACCAAAGATGTTCTGCAACAATGTTAGCACGAGTTCAAGATTTGTCTGCATCCTGTTGTTTCCATAAACAACAGCAGCGCGTAGGTGTTTGATAGTTTACAAGGGTTTTATTTTTACACATGTAAGCCGTATATCAAGCCAGCACATTCAGACTTGACAGGTCTGCACTTCATGTGGATGGCAACAGAAAGAACCCCTGAATAAACACCTAGCCAGACATGTTTACACGGGAGGATGGCCTAGAGAAATGTAAGAGGATCTAAACAAATACAACATTTCGTTCGCTGTGATAAAAAAAGTGTCTATTCCTTCATTAGCACTTTGTTATGGGTAAACATAAGCATAATTAGATGGTGAATATATACATGATGCACAAATGTCATTCATTATTAGCACTGGATTTAGAAAATACCGTATAGAGTTTGTTGTTTTAGAGTTTAAAAACAGTTTGCATACATTATTCAGTCAAACCTAAAAGAAATTGGCATTGTATTGTAAGTTATAACTTACAATACAGGCTGCACGGTGGCGCAGTGAGTAGCACGATCGCCTCACAGCAAGAAGGTCGCTGGTTCGAGCCTCGGCTGGGTCAGTTGGCATTTCTGTGTGGAGTTTGCATGTTCTCCCCGTGTTTGCGTGGGTTTCCTCCGGGTGCTCCGGTTTCCCCCACAAGTCCAAAGACATGCAGTATAGGTGAATTGGGTAGGCTAAATTGTCCGTAGTGTATGTGTGTGAATGAGTGTGTGTGGATGTTTCCCAGAGATGGGTTGCAGCTGGAAGGGCATTCGCTGTGTAAAACATATGCTGGATAAGTTGGCGGTTCATTCCGCTGTGGCGACCCCAGATTAATAAAGGGACTAAGCCGAAAAGAAAATGAATGAATGAATGAACTTACAATCCAATGACAAATGTCTCTCATGTTAGACTTTGTTTGAAAAACATTTTTATACTTTCATGACAATTAATTGTTTTTACATAACTAACTAATCACCAAATATTTCAAACAAAAACTGAAGAGAACGTTTCTTAATGCAGTACATAGATACAGTGTACACCTATGGAAACAATTATGAGAGCATTTAAAAATACTTAGTTTCTCTTGATGTACCAGATGCATTATGAAAGGGTTTGATAAAATGTTGATATTAATTTTTGTCTTTAAAAGGTCTGATAAAAGTTATTTCAATTTCAACCACTTTTATTAAAAGAATTTAGACCCCGCCGTGTATTATGTATATCATACATTTTAAATGTGTAAATGTGTAATATACATTTTACATCTGTATATTTTACACTATTTATTTATCTGTAAAATTACATTTATACGTTGAATTTTACAGAATAAAACAGAAATTTGTTACTAATAACAAAACCGTCTCTGACTAAGTGTTGTTGTTTTTTTGATGAACCAAGCTGCAAGGACATTGACAAAGCAAGTATTCACATCTGTTCATGACAAAAGTAAACATCAACAATCAGAGCAAAAGCACATTAATATAACAAAAGCATATCAAACATAAACACAGGAGTGCTTTTAGTTTTTCAGTGCAATTTTTGCATAGTAAAATAAACCCATAATCAGTCATAAACTACAGTTTGCCCTTTTTCCTAAATGTTTTAACGGTTAAATACATTAATAACCCCACAAGTTTAATAAAAACATCAAAATATGAGGAACAAGCTTTATTGGGAAAAGAAATACAGTACACTTAACTACATATATTGTTGTTCAAGCTAAAGCAAGTTTATCCAGAAAACAGTTCAATTAGGCAAGCAACAGGCAGTCAATGTGGAGAACAGATCTGAGCACTGAGGTCATATGTATCCTATTCATCATGACTCCAGCATTTCCCTTTTACACTCTAAAGCCCCAGATCCCTTTACAGCAGCCCCCCCCCAAACACACTCACTGCTTACATCTGCAATTCTCACTATACGTCTCAAACAACGCAAGACTGTTGCTTCAAAGTCTTTCAAAAAGAAGCAAATGTAAAATATATATATTGTATTGTATGTATATATATATATATATATATATAAATTTTATGAACATTGAACAAGTACTTGACGTGAGGACAAGAGTTTTTGTACTTCAGTGAAGAAAATGAACTCGAGCCAAGCACAGAAAATGTTGAGAGAACAAGAAACATGTGTCTCTTCTCAATTTTGCAATGGTTTCCCTAACCAGTGGTTCTTTTTATTGGAGGAGAGGAGGAGGAGACAAAATGCATGATCCCAGAATTAGAAGTGGAGGCTTATATCCATAAAAACACAAAACATATAATTTCCTAATATGCCAAGTAACAACTTTACTCTCACGAATGCTTACTGAAAGAGCATGTAAAAAAAGAAGAAGAATTGCAAATGTGCACTCTTTTAAATGTAGTGAACAACAAGCAGTTTTTCTAAGCACTCGTTGCTGAACTCAGGCAACATAACATGCAGAGCTGCAAGTAGCAACACACATACTGTATGCTAACAAAATAATGCTATGCTTGGCTGTCATTACTCAGCCAACAGCTATTTGAAAGAAAACTTGCTCAGGGCTACCTTTTATCCTTGTTCCGCAATCAATCAGTCACTTGAAGAAATGAATATGGACACATTTTTGAATGAATCCACTTTCGCTGCAGAGACATGCAGACTGTCTATGCATGTACCGTAATCATCAATTTCAAGAGCTGTAATCAAAAAGTCAGATGTCAGCCTAACAAGAGTGTGACATCACCATTCTGCACTATAGTCTAGTATTTCCAAGCTTCATGTTTCAAATTAGATTTCCCTACAAATATACTGGTAATTTTCTGCCAGGAAATGATCAATTTCTCTCTTTTTTATTTCTGATTTTTGTGCAACAAAATATGAACTTTTAAATGATTGTAGTGGATTGTAATAATGTACACTTAGTTTCCTGTGATTGGCTTTTCTTCAGACAAAATAACTAAATATTAAATGATCATGGGCTTTGTGCTTTGTAACTTAGTAGCACTGAAGTTATCAATCACACCCCCACAATGGAAAAGGCAATAGGCCATTAACAAGTAACCACACACTCCTATAATGAGGGACAGTGGGGGAGGGTAAGGGGCGGAGCTATTTTTGGAAGTCTTTTACCCAAATTCATGACATCATCATGACCATTTTTGAGCATTTGTCTGTGGCAACGTGGTTTAATTCTCACCAGTTAACTTTTAATTATCATTTAGGTTTAAGAAAGATAAAAAACAAAGTATGGGGGAAATAAATAAAAAAAATCATATATAATATAATATAATATAATATAATATAATATAATATAATATAATATAATATAATATAATATAATATAAATAACAATTCTAAGCCAAGTTCTTGTGTATTCATCACAAAATGAATTACAATTCTTTGTTCAATAAAAAAATCACATTAGAACTTAAAAGTAAAATAAATAAATATCCTCTAATAAATGGACAACTACAGCATTGTATTGGTGACCTTTTTGGTTGATCCGCATGATGTAGACATAAATTACTTGTTCCCAGATGAGCAAACCTTGGTTCAGAAAATGTGGTTTACGGTCTGAGACTGACCTGTTAGTCATAACTCCTGTGAGCATTTGTGTGTTTGACGCTATTTTGTCTACCTTGAAAAGCATGCATACTTCTAAGACCACCTATGTAGATTTAAAACAGCAGGAAAGCAAAAGAGAACAGTGAGAATCTGCTCAATTGTTCATTTGAGTTTTCCATCACCCTGAGTGTATTTCAATACTAAAACCATTTTGAAGCATCACCCCTGACCTCAACCCTCCCCAGTTTTACAATGCTCTGGAAAATCATGCTATCCGTGGCGGTCCCCTTTTGGAGCCTCCAAGTCAAACTGTCTGGAAAGTAAACAAATGTCTCAGCCCCACATTCAAATAGACGACCACCATCCTCCCCCCTAGATATCCCAGCAGTGAGTCATACATCCAGCCATCTTGCATTTGCTAACATTTTCCAGTAGGTGCAAATCATTTCCCCTGACCAAGAAAAAACAATTTCATTTGTGGTCCCTGAGCTTGGAGCACAAACCTCAAAAGAGTCCTCCCACTATTTTCCCTTATTTTCACTGCACGAGTCTACAACATAAAAACGTAGGGGTACCTTATGTTTTATTGAAATGTTTGCAAAGCTTCTAAAATTGTATTGAATCCTTTTGAAAATGAACAGTACCATATTCATTTACAGCACCTTGTAGCTTCCAACTGACTTTAGCTTCTTGCAACTTTCCCATTTACATATCTTTACCATTGCAGAAAACTATTAAAGACCCACATGTCTTAGCGTAATTGGTTTAGAGGCAATCACTAAATCATGACTGGAGGGCAAAAGCAAAAGAAGTACCCTATCAAGATGGTTGAATGTGAACAACCACAAAAAAAAGAAGGAAAATATTTCAAGCATAAGTGGTCACAAGAGACACATCTAAATGGATGTTAATACAGGTGTAAACAGTAATGCATCTCGGCTGACCCCTTGTGATCGGATCACTGAAAATGGATGTTAATACCAGGTGGAATTAGGACCCAAATATGTCTTGGCTAACACCAAGTGGACAGTTAGACAAAAAAAAAAGTGGTGAGTGTTGTCACTGATGCCGTGTCGTGAGAGTGTTGTCACTGATGCTCATTAAGAAACTGAGGAATACTGTTGTTTTTAAAGACCATGTGGAACTTTCTCACATGCCATGCAGAATGTTCACGCGTGGAAAATACAGACAACCATAGATAACAGGAACTTCCTACATGTGGTGGCAACATGTTTCTTGAAAAATAAGTCCCAGGAGACCTTGACGGACTGTAAATCATAGGATCAAAGTTATCATTTAGTTAATAATATGACAAAGGTTAAGACATTAGTTACATTAGACAATTCCCCCAATTTATACATGAATCAATTTTTAAATGTTTGGTTAACATCTGTACCTCGAATGGACAGTCTTTGTATTTCCGTTGCTTATTTGTGCTTTGATTGGATACAGATGTATCTAGTAAAGACGATTTTAGCAGGAAAACATGGCCCAAGGCTTGACATTGGAGGGATCATCACAGCTTTGCCTGGGGATCCCCAGCATGTGCAGAAACCGTTAGTGTCAGCTAGCAGAACATAGTATGTGGGAGGATTCAGAAGGAAGAGGGTTTTGTTCAGCTTACATTTGAGTTGCAACTGTCCTCTGACAATAGTACCTTTCCCTACTCAAGTAAAAAGGATTGGTACAAAGCAGCAAACGATATCAGAACAAAGAAAAATGTAAAAAAACAGAATAGAGCTTTAAGGATAACAGTTTGTTTACTACTTAAATGAGAGAAATAGTATGTTATGTTTCTGTCAAAGGAAAAGATAATCATGTATACAGTTAAAGTCAGAATTATTAGCCCTCTTGAATTATTAGCCCCAATTTCCATTTAATGGAAAGAAGATTTTTTTCAACATTTCTAAACATAATAGTTTTAAGATTCATTCATTCATTTTCATTTCGGCTTAGTCCCTTTATTAATCTGGGGTCGCCACAGCGGAATGAACCGCCAACTTATCCAGCATATGTTTTACGCAGCGGATGCCCTTCCAGCTGCAACCCATCCCTGGGAAACATCCATACACACCAATTCACACTCATACACTACGGACAATTTAGTCTACCCAATTCACCTGTACCGCATGTCTTTGGACTTGTGGGGGAAACCGGAGCACCCGGAGGAAACCCACGCCAACACAGAGAGAACATGCAAACTCCACACAGAAACGCCAACTGACCCAGCCGAGGCTCGAACCAGCGACCTGTGGGGCGAACGTGCTACCCACTGCGCCACTGTGAGGCCCATAGTTTTAATATCTCATTTCTAATAACTGATTTCTTTTATCTTTGCCATGATGACAGTACATAATATTTTACTAGATATTTTTCAAGACACTAGTATTCAGTTTAAAGTGCAATTTAAAGGCTTAACCAGGTTAATTAGGTTAACTAGGCAAGGTAGGGTAATTAGGCAAGTCATTGTATAATGATGGTTTGTTCTGTAGACAACCGAAAAAAATATTGCTTAAGAGGACTAATAATATTGACCTTAAATTAAAAACTGCTTTTATTCTAGCCAAAATAAAACAAATAAATCAGAATACAAAAAAATAAATATTCACAGGACGGCTAATATTTTTGACTTCAACTATATGTTTATACAGTCGTGGCCAAATGTTTTGAGAATTACATAAATATTGGAAAAGTTGCTGCTTACGTTTTTATAATATCAATTTGCATATACTCCAGAATATTATGAAGAGTGATCAGATGAACTGCATAGTCATTCTTTGCCATGAAAATTAACTTAATCCCTAAAAAAAAAAAAAACTACTTTCCACTTCATTTCTTTGCTGTCATTAAAGGAGCTGCTGAGATCATTTCAGTAATGGCAGACTTGACATGTTAAAAGGAGGGTGATGCTTGAAATCACTGTTCTTCCATTGTTAACCATGGTGACCTGAAAAGAAATGTGTGCAGCCATTATTGCGTTGGATAAAAATGGCTTCACAGGCAAGGATATTGTGGCTACTAAGACTGCACCTAAATCAACAATTTACAGGGCCATCAAGAACTTCAAGGAAAGAGGTTCAATTCTTGTTAAGAGTGCTTCAGGGCATCCAAGAAAGTCCAGCAAACGCCAGGATCGTCTCCTAAAGAGGATTCAGCTGCGGGATCAGAGTGCCACCAGTGCAGAGCTTGCTCAGGAATGGCAGCAGGCAGGTGTGAGCGCATCTGCACGCACAGTGAGGCAAGGACTTTTGGAAGATGGCCTGGTGTCAAAAAGAGCAGCAAAGAAGCCACGTCTCTCCAAAAAAAAACATCAGGAGCAGATTGATCTTCTCCAAAAAGTATGGCGAATGGACTGCTGAGGACTGGGGCAAAGTCATATTCTCAGATGAAGCCCCTTTCTGATAGTTTGGGGCATCTGGAAAAAGGCTTGTCTGCAGAAGAAAAGGTGAGCGCTACCATCAGTCCTGTGTCATGCCAACAGTAAAGCATCCTGAGACCATTCATGTGTGGGGTTGCTTCTCATCCAAGGGAGTGGGCTCACTCACAATTTTGCCCAAAAACACAGCCATGAATAAAGAATGGTACCAAAACACCCTCCAACAGCAACTTCTTACAACAATCCAACAGCAGTTTGGTGAAGAACAATGCATTTTTTAGCATGATGGAGCACCGTGCCATAAGGCAAAAGTGATATCTAAGTGGCTCAGGGACCAAAACGTTGAAATTTTGGGTTCATGGCCTGGAAACTCCTCAGAGTTTAATCCCATTGAGAACTTGTGTTCAATCCTCAAGAGGCAGGTGGACAAACAAAAAAACAATAATTCTGACAAACTCCAATAAGTGATTATGAAAGAATGGGTTGCTATCAGTCAGCATTTGGCCCAGAAGTTGATTGAAATCATGCCCAGTCGAATTGAAGAGGTCCTGAAAAAGCAGGGCCAACACTGCAAATACTGACTCTTTGGATAAATGTCATGTAATTGTGGATAAAAGCCTTTGAAACATATGAAGTGCTTGTAATTATATTTCAGTACATCACAGAAACAACTGAAACTAAGATCTAAAAGCAGTTTAGCAGCAAACTTTGTGAAAACTAATATTTGTGTCATTCTCAAAACTGGCCACGACTGTACATGAATATGTATATTTTTCACTGTAGACAAAATATGCTAAATGTTTCAATTTGTTTTGCTTATTAGCCATAATTTATTTCTGTCTTGTACATGTTTGTTGAAGTTTTGATTAAATAATTTAAAATATTTGATTGGTGGGGCAACAGTCCAAAAAAAGACAGCTTCGTTTTACATTGGAGTATTAGCTCTGGCTGAAAGGTTTGTTTAGCTGTATTTGGCAGATGTTTCCTTGGTGGTCTAAACTTAATAATTTCCATTCTCCATTCACTCATTTGCAGTGGGTCAAAAGCAACTTTGATTAAAGTTAATCAAACAGCACCACCAGCATTTCTCTGAAAGGATTTGTGTGCTTTTATTGTGCATTAATATTTTTTAGCAGACATTCTCTGTGCAAAATGCATATCAAAGCAATTTACAGGAACGTAAACGTGCATATCAAAGCAATTTACAGGAACAATGTGCCGGCCAAAAAATGTCAATCTACACCTACAGCAATTGCAGATACAATACTGGGGGAAAGAAGACCATTTCAAATGATTATTAGTTCGCTGCATTTGCCAGGTATATGTACATGTTTTCAGAACTTCATTATTTTCTCTCTGAAAAGCCTGCACTGAAACAAATCTATATTAAAAACTTAAGTATAACAGTAGAACTCATTATAATCAGTGATTTTGCCTTTCCATGCTCTTGTCTATTTCTGACATAGTCCAAGGGCTCCAGCTACTTCTGATATGGAGAATTGAATTTGCCATTCAATGCACCATTAGGGTGATAAGGAAGACAAGGCAAAATGTGTTCTTTATAATTTCCAGAGCCATCACTATTGTTTTGTAGCTCAAATAGTAATGTTGCATTTGAGTCTCTCTTTTATTACTTACAACCTATACATGTGTGAACTGGTGAGCTGGACTAAATAGGCAATGGTGTAGAAGTAGGCATTGATCATCTTCTATTGAGATCGTCTTATATGAGATTAGAATCAAGTGAATGTTTTGACTACTTGGTTTCAATATGTTGACTAACAAAGAGTTGATTGAGTTCTTGAGTATGAGTCATTTTTATAATAGTACAATGACCTTCTGCAAATAAAAACATTTGATTTCTCAATTCATGACACCTTCATATCACTCTCTAAAAATCATTAAATTGTTTAACATCTTCTTATTCCATTTAAAAATATATATTTTTTGGGACCATTAAGTCATGTAGCCTAGTGTCATGAGGCTAAGGCTGCGGAATTACTGGCGTATATGCTGCTTTTAGGAAACAGCCCAACTGGAAAATTCATTCTGATGAGACAATCTCAGTTATCAAAATCAACTGACAGTGCTCTTGTAGTTCTACTGTACACATATTCTGTATGCCTCAGAAGTGATTATACCGTTTTTGCTTACTTAACAGCATTTCATATTGTGTGTGGTCAATTAAGGGCCTTGTATATACTCATATTCTGCTTTACAAACATGTGTCTACATACTGTATGTCTGTCAGTGGAGATAATAATCACCATCTGACACAAATGACTTACAACACAAGATCTGTTTATTACACATTTTAAAGGCATTGAATCAAGGCCTTTACCTGACTTTCTTCTTTATTTTAGTTTTTTAGGGAAAGTTGTCTCTCTGCTACAGAATCACAACCTTTTTGAATATTCTCCATCTATTCTTTAGCCATCTATACACTTTTACTGAATAACTGTGTACAGTACAGGAAAACTATATATATATATATAGAGGAAAGTTGTCAATAGACAACATTAGTTTGGACTAGTTAAGCATGGTATTTAAAACTAAAATAATGATTTAGTTCTTCTAGCATAACTCTGAGCTGCTATGCCATGGGGTTCACTTTGGCTCAAAAAACAGCAAAATGTCAGATAAGTGCTTCTATATTCTATCTATTTACGTGGAAAAAGGGAACACAAAAACAAGCCAGCACAAGTAAGTAATCTGGCCATTCTCCAGACAAGACATTCCTTTGAATAAATCAGTCATTGTATTTGAGGGTGGTGCCATAAAGAGTTCAACATTTGTCACCATTTTCAATGCCTTTTATCAAGGTCTGTAAAGCACTTCCCCAGCTCAGCACAAAAGGTCAGTCTGCAGTTTTCAACATATATTAAATATATTTAACTATTCATTTTTCAAAGTTCATCAATTGTTACTACTGCTAAAACAGTAGTAGTTAAAGTCATTAAAAACTGAATTTATAAATTATTTTTAAAAAGTAACAACTTACACAATCACCACATCCTTGCTAACACGAATAACAACAAAGCACATCAAAATCGGCTGCCAATAGTGCTTATTGTATTGTAAATGACTAGACTTAATTTTGATCTCAAATGCAATTTTAAAAAATGCTTAAATTGACAAAACGTTTCATTCTGTTAACTGTATAGTGATCAGCATAAATGCTTCAGAGCTCTTATTTAAATGAATGTGTTCTATAGGATGCTATACAATAATATATTTGTGCATATACATTAGGTTAGTGAGTATACAGTGCAAACATTACTACACCCACATTAATATGTTGGGGAAAATATTAAATACAATTTCAATAAAAAGCAAAAATCACCAGGAACATAAAAATATAAAATGTTGTGCAAACGTTGTAGTTTATAATTCTTTTTTACAGTTACTACTTTGAATTGAAATGTTTATATAATAGTTTATAATGATTGGATATTTTCACTGACAAATGGATAACAGTATTCAGTTTCAAAAGGTACAAATTCATATATATATATATATATATATATATATATATATATATATATGA
>CAIGQW010053321.1:2798712-2809777 GCA_903798125.1 Danio choprae
TTAATGTCATTATTAATTGTCATCTTTTAGAACCTGCTGAACTCAAATGATGTAACAGGAGTGTATGTTATGACTTTCTTTAGACTGTATCAAAAGACACCACAGACCACGCAGAAAACAACAACATGTGCAGTACTTTTTACAGACACACATCCTAAAACTACAAACGTCAGGCATATTTGACTGAGCCGATTTTCTTCATGCCAATGGACCCAAAGCAGCCAAACATAAGCACCAGCAAGCAAGCAAAGCACTGTAACTCCTTGCAGTGTTGCAGCTTCTACCTTCCTCCAGGCTACATTCACTTATGACCCAATACTTGGCAACCTATTGTAACAGTGCGCAACAATGGCCTCCCATTCCTGTCCCTGGCGTGAGACTACTGTAGCAAGACACATTAACAGAGGTTTGGAAAGGCTATTTGGCCACTTCATTGGGCTGGGCTACATTCAGAAGAGCTGTTTTGTGACTCAGCCCACCTCCTCCGCTGTGCAGTAGAAACACTGGAGATGGAGAGTAAATCAAGAGATTGAAGAACATGGCTCACAGCTGTTTCCTCCCCTTTCCCTCACACGTTTTTAAAAGACTGAGTAGGATTTGAACGCAACATCAGTCAAGCATTATTTTGAAAGCTTTAAGTCCTCTGGTTCAACTTATGCAGGGTATTTTTATGTTGAGAGCATCTGAGTTTATTTTAGTTCTTAAAGATGGAAAATCTTCCCATTCTGCATTTGTTCTGGAACCTTTCATTGCATGATGTTTAGAATCAATTTCCACATGAATATGCTAGTTCACCAGAAGCTTAGCTTGGCAAAGAGTTCAAATTGCATGACTAATTCAAACATAGTTTCAACTGCATCCCAGCACTGTGTCGTCTGCCAAAGATGTTCACATGAGTTGAAGGAGTGGAAAAGAGAAGCTAATCAGTAGTGAAAACAAAGAATGTATTTTAGGAAATTGTTATTTGCCCTTTTTGCAACCTGAAATAAAAATGAGCATAAAAAAATGTACAATACGCAATAACATTCAAATTAAAATGTCACTTCAATTTAGGTACTTGCTTGTAAATGCTCTAAGACACTTTCCTACAAACACTCTATCGCAAATACTTCATAGATAAAAAAAAAAAAAAAAGTTAAACTAACTTAGACTTGGCATGGCATCTATATATTGCTGCTCTCTGGTGATCTGAAGTGCTTCTTTTATTCTCAAGTCTCTTTAAATTACATCATCTGCTAAATTAATAAATGTAAAATAAATTCACCTAAATTAACTATTTGAAAATTTAAGATGAAACAACAACACAGTGCTTTTAGTGTGCAGCTGTTTTATTAACTTCTTCTAGAATTAAACCACCGTATCACAATCCCACACATCCTTCTGCTAAAACCCAGCCTTCTGAAGACATGTCAGCCAACCTCAGGTCTGTAAAATGTCAGCTTCTGATTGATTAAAATGCATGGACCATTTACTTGACTCTTTCTCTCTCTATACATAGCCTAGAGGTGTTACAGCTACAGGTGTGATTCCTCAGGACACCCAAATCAATGATTTCTTTCGAGTAGGATATATTACTTACCATTCCCTTGTACAAAACCTACTTGAGTTTCTTTCTTCTCTTAAACACAAAAGAAGTTATTTTGAAGAATGCTGTTGATAGTACCTTTTGACTTCCATCATAGTTTTTACCTACAATGAAAGTGGATGGTTTTAATATGTCTTACTTTCTGTTCAACAGAAGAAAGAAACTAATAAACCATTTAAACCACATGAAAAAAAAAAAAGAGTAAACAGATCATTTTCATTTTTGGGAACTGTCATGTAAATGAGTATGTATGTATGTATGAGTAATCATACCAAGCAAATGAATAATAAACAATAGACAGCTAAATAGTTTTCTTTCTTTCTTGGAATATTATATTTGCTACGCATTGCAAATCATGGCACAGGGCAGTACATTTATTAATTCACAATGTATTTTATTAATAACTGATCTACACATTGTGAGGACATTTAATCAAACACTTCCTGATCGCATTTAGTAGCATTATTAATAAGAGAACCACAGTCTTTGTTTACTTTGTAGAACTATATGAATCAAAGAAAGAAAACAATAGAAGTGTAATACAGACTCTCTTTTTTCTGTATATAAGAACGTGTCATGTTTAATTTTTTTATTTATTTTTATTATAAGGATATAATAAGGAATAATGACTATATATTTTACCTAGATTAGAAGACATCCCTTAAAATGTCATTTGGGTCAGACGTATTTAGAACAAGAACAGTTTAATGACATATTAAAAGACTAAGGATCGCAATGCAGCCTTAAAACACTAATTAATTGACATCTTAAAGGGATAGCTCACCCAAAAATGAAAATTTACTCACCCTCAAGTGGTTCCACCTTTATTTTTTTCTGTTGAACGCTAAAGAGGATATTATGAAGAAAGCTGAAAACCTGTCAACTTCCAGGAAAAAGCTATGGAAGTCAATCGTTACAGGTTTTCAGCTTTCTTCAAAATGGCTTCCTTTTTGTTCATCAGAAGAAGAAAAAAAATCAAACAGAGCAAATCAAAGAGAGAGCAAATTACTTTTATTTGTGAACTATCACTTAAAATCTTTATATTTTCCCACTATCCAAAGCCACTGGGTTTAACAATTTGCCAGCACATTTTTATAAACCTTATACATTTTTTTTTTTTTATAATTTTTGTCTTTTTTTTTCCACATACATCATTTAAAACACACTTTATCTGCCGTAAAATGTATATATAATCACTTTAATTTGATGCAGAAACCAAAATGGAAAGCAATCAGCCAACCGCAATAAAGATCTTGGTCATCTTTCATATAAATGTTTGTGTTCATGAGTAAACTAATAGAACAGTCCCATGTGTCCAACATGTGTATATATACGCTTAAAGGTTTAGTTCACCCAAATATGAAAATTATCCCATCACTTATTTCCCTCATGTGGTTTTAAACCTTTATGAGTTTCTTTCTTTTACTGAACACAAAACCAAATATTTTGAAGAATTCTGGTTGATGGCACCAATTGACTTCCATAGTTTGAAAAAAAAAAAAAAAACTTACTATGCAAGGCAATGGATGCCAGCTACCAGCATTATTCTAAATATCTTCTTTTGTGTTCAACAGAAGAAAGAACATCTAACAGGCTTTGATCAAGTGAAGGGTGAGCAAATGATGACAGAATTCTCATTTTTAAGTGAACTAATAAAATGTGTAACTGGACAAGTCAGTGGATTTGTAGAATATTTCTGCCAGAAAAGGGAATGGTTTGCTGACCCTATTGTCTAGAACTCAACACTGAGACAAAGAATAATGGAAACAAAAATCAGAACAGCAGAAAATGACTTGCTTTTACACTAAAGTTACCTTTCACCATTGTCCTTTCCAACCAGCGGTTTAAATCTGTCATCTTCAACCCAGACATAAACTCTTTTCTTGTTCCCTTGTTAAAAAAAAAAGAGCCTATGAGGAGCAGCAGTTAAGACGGTCATAAAGCCAGTTTACAGTCCTTCTTAGCAACAGCCTTAAATATCATCAGTGATTGATCACCACAACCATATCCAACAATCACGGTTACAATATACAATATTAGAAAGGAATAAACTACTTTTGAACAACAATCATAAGGAACATGCAATTGTACAGAGCCAGAGTGGATGCTTATGAGAGAGCACTGACAAAAGGGGGAGGAAAATTAGGGTTGGCAGCATTCTTCTTACTCAAGGCTGTTAAAAAAGAGGCAGCAGAGAGTGGGGCTGGGTCTGATTGCTGCTCTGAGCAGGAAAAAAACCTCAGTCTGTCTTCATGGTGCAGCGATAACCTGGACTCTTTTTTTCCTTCCTCTTCCCCATTAATTTGCACACAAGAACAGCTCATGTCTTTGATATGGGCATGATGATCTTTGAGCCTTATAGGACTGTCCTTTTTCTGGCTTTATCTGTGGCTTTTTTACAATCCGTGAGATGCCAAGACGTTGGTAAGTTAACTGTTTATTCCTGAAGCTAATTGTGCTGATGCTAATAAGCTGATACTTTTGATTTGTGTTTCTAAAAAAAATGGTATTTTATCTATTAATAGATTTTTTTTTATTTTAAAAAAGGGTTTATGCATAATGAATATTGAAAAGGACTTGAAATGCTTAAAAATAAAGCAGTTTAAAAATGTGAAATTAATTGTTGAGAAATTGAAGGTAATTGGTCCTTCGCTTTAAAACATATTGCATTATGTACATATGTTTTAGCTGTACCTTTAACAAGTAAGTATCTCTCGTTATGCTGTTGTAAGTTGTAGATTTAGCTTTACTTTTGACCAGTAAGAATCATTAGTTGTGCCATGTGGTCACAATAGACAAATGTGACCAGCGGTGGTGTCACTTTGAGGTTTGTGACCTATGCTGATGAGCAAAGGGCACAGTGTACTCTTCAACATGCACCATTTGATTTGTTGTCTAACCACATCAGTTTCGTCCTCACATCTGCTGAATCGATTTCAACTTTAGCACTGTGCTCACATGTCTCTGGAGGAGCACATCTTGCATCTTAATGCAAAGCAGATGTCTGAGGATATTATGAAGGAGGCACTGACTCTGAACATGCAGGGAGAGAAAAAAAAAGTGCTGAGAAAACACCTGAGTGCTATTACCTCAGTCATGCCCCAGTTTAGGGCATTTCAAACATGTGACGTACAGTTTTCCCTAAATGATGTCACCAGACACGACACCTGGGGAGTGTTTTTTTCTTTTTCTCAGGTTCTCTTGATTGTGTTTAGCAGATTCTGATATATCTGTATTTGAAAACATGTTTTTCTTGTGCCTCTTGGATTCAAAGTCTATTGTTGGGGTTTCACAGACAGTACGCCACCTTGTGGTAAATTATCATTATAATTATCTTCCCTGATAATAGGGTCTTTGGGTTAAGTAGTATTGTGCTTTAGATTAAAATTACACCATTAAAATCTGATTAGTTGACTTTACTTTAAAAAAGTGAGTAAACCCAATTGCTTTTAAAGTGATTAGTTGACTGTGTTAAAAAGTGAGTAAACCCCATTGCTTTTTTTTAAAGAGAATAGTTGACTTTGATAAAAAAAAAGTAACTTAAAATGCCTTAATTAAAAATTAGGTAAATGAACTACAGGTATGAGCATAATTATAAAAACTAAGTCAACTTAACAGTTCCAAGTTACAATGAGTTAACTCACTTTTCTTTTTTAAGTCAACTTGTTGCTTTTAACTTACTTTTTTAAAGTACAGAAACCAAAAGCTCTTTTCATTGTACTTCAAATCTTTTTTTTATTGAGAGTATTACTCTAAAATCTAGTAAGTTAGGTAGCATTTGAATAAGCAAGCAATAAATAGTCTCATAAGTATTTCTCTGTAATACTTTGGAAATAACTTTTACTGAAAAAAAGTGCAACTGAAATCTGATTGTCAGGATTTCTCACTTGAATAAAACAAAAAGGCTGATGTTAAATTGGTTTGGTTTCAAGCTAGTTAAAATGAGTAACTAAAAGCAGCTGTTCCTTTCTAAATAGTTTAGTCGCAACGGTAATATTTATGCAACATAAAAAGAAGAGAATTGCTCTAGAAAAACAAAACAACAAAAAAGTGAAACGTGCTGTAAAGCAGCAGGTTGGGTTGCTAGTATTTTTAATTTAACGCATAATAGTTGCAGTTTCTCTCATCCTTGCACATGATGGATGCCAACATAAACCCCAAAGTCCAAGTGAAGTTGTTCTGTTCTTCAAGCATTCCCTGAGACACATCCAAACATCTTTTCATCTGAACGCTGGAACATTTTTAAATAACCCTAATCTTATGGATAAATGTGTAATGTGGTTAAACAAATCCACACAAATTACTTCTCACTATAAAGTGAGAAACACTGTAATTTCTCTCTAACCCAAACAGGAGGCCGTCTTTCTAGAAATTTACCTTTAATTGGATTTTATTATAAGGTTGTGTGCTATTCTGATTTTCTAGATCTGTGTTAACATTAGTTAGTGGCCTTTTTGTTCAAAAATTGGTTGCATTCGCTGCTGCCACGTCAATTTTATTACAACAAATAGGGTGTTTTCACTTTACAGCTAAATATCCAAATATGTGTATTCGACCAAGTCCACAGTTTATGTGCTGATGGAAAACATGTGCTGCATTTTTGAGCTATGACTTGATTACATGCCTCTTTGGTCCTGAAAGAGGGAGGGAGAGAGAGAGCAAGAAAGAGGGAGAGAGAAAACTCTATTCTCCACGTGACACCAATTTCTAACTCTATAACCTTTACCGTACAATCCACAGCACCTTTAATCTCCTGCTGAGATGGCACTGCTCGTCTCTGTGGAATAAACAGTTTTGAGGATGGATTTTTAATGTTGGGCGCACTCTTGAGCATGCTCCATGGGAACTACTTATAAAGTAAATTACGGCAGTCAGCGAATGCAAGCCCGGGGGATGACTTCCAGATGTTAAACTGGTTGCTTTGGCAGTATTTGTAAATTATTAAAACAAATGTTGGCTAAAACATAGTTGTGGTGGAAGTCATGTAGCTGATGTAAGGAACACTGTGTCTTCGAACAGCATTGGGGGTTGGAGGTTGGAAAATGAGAGTAAATTAATGTAATTTTACCACTATATATACAGTAGCTCAGCAAATTCTAGTCAAAAGCAAAAAACCTCTCACTAAAAGCAAGCTCTTAGTTTTTCACTACAACAGATGTAGTGAAAAACGTGCAGATATTCTTTTGGCAGTCTCACAGTCACAGGAAGCAAGGAGGATGAGGCATGTGCCAAACATGACTGTGTAGAGAATGCAGAGGTTGGCAGTGGAGAAAATGACGAGAGCTGCCCTTGAGACTGTTCATAAGCTTCATAATTTTGCACAGCTGCTCCAATTGCTCTGGAGCTCATCTGGATTTGGCCTATATAACATTTTAGTCCTATCTGTTTATCTGTTAGTGCTGCACTAGTCCCCAAAGCACATTTTAATGTAATAAAGAATCAGCTAAATTTGCACAGGGAAACAGATTACTCACAAAAAAACAAAAAACTGTTTCAACATTTACTCACTCTCAAATTCAGAATGAGGGAGATGCATGTGAATAGTGTGGAACTCTATCATTTCTGTGAAACACAAAAAAAATGTAAGTTAATTTACTTATCAGTTTTTGCTAATTTAAGTAGATTGAACATAAAACAATTAGGTTGTCGCAAAAAATATCAAGAATTGTGTTTTGATTCATTTTATATAGGTAGTTTGAACAAGCAGTAAAATATTTTGTTTGAGTGTAGGGCTGCGTGATTGATCAAAGCTGTGACCGTTATGCATATCTTGGAAGCTCTGTTCTGTGAAATCTCCTCTGAAAGCCAGAGGGCGCTCTCATGTGGAAACTCCAAACACTCACGAAGAACCCAGGAAATCCTCATAGCATTGCATTATAAAGAGTTTAAACTGCATTTGTTGATTCAGCATGATAACAAACAACTATGGAATCAACGCACATAAGGATTTAATTAAAATGCTTGACTGAAATTATAAAGTGAGTCTGGAGTAAAAAAGTTATATATTTGGTACTTTATTGTGACCTCAATGTGCTTCATTTACTTCACAAAGCCCAGACAGTAGTTCATTTAGATGCTACCTAATCAACTGTCAGTATCACAGAACGATTATCTCAATGTTATTATGATTCAATTAAATCAACCTTGATTTTAAATGAGATTTTGTGTAGCTTGTCAGTGAACTAGGCTCTGCGTAGTGAATGATGTTCCAATGGTCGAGATTTACTACAAAGACTTTGCTAATAAAAAGCACATGAAAAAAACACTTTCTATTATTTGGCCAGCTACTATGGCGGCTGAAAGAGCTTAATGCACTGCAACTTAGGAAAACACATGCAAATGGAAAAAACACCAGCAAATTAGGAAAACATCTTCATCAGTTTTCAATTTGTTGTGAGGATTTGCAACACGTGTGCTGTCAAACTGATGAAGAGGTTTTGCTTTCTTAATTTGCAGCATGCTGACTCTGAGCTCTCTGAATTTTGTAGAAAAGATCTCAAACAATGATTTGTTAACAAATTAGCCATTGTCTTGAGAACACTTACACCATGTCCTAACAGGGGGTGATGCAATGCTGCAACATGCAATTAAAGTAAGTTTTCCATGTTAATCAGAAAATTAAGGTTTGCCCTTACCAGACAAGACGAGCAAACAACAGGATATTCTTTCTTTTTTTGAATTTTTTTCTGTTACTGCTATATCACAGCTGAACTGTAAGAACTGTGTCTGTAAATATAGCCATACTGAACACATTGGCTAAGTTAATTTACCTCAGATCTTGAAAATCCTAAGATAATAAGTACAATAAGATAATAAGTACAAAGCTTTCTTACCAAATACTGATTCACATAGAGCGTTCTATGTGAATCAGTATTTGGTAAAAAAGCTTTAGGCACTCACTGTAAATAAAAAAATCAGTTAATTAATCAGTTAGTTTCCTGAGTTTGTAATGCATTATAGGACCTTGATCACTGCTCCCACAAGTTTTGTGACTGTAGCCTATTTGACATTTCTAATCATTTTAAATATCTTGGCAAATTCAACTCAGTCTCATGACAATTTATAACTTTTTTTATATTAATTGCTAATTTTTTTGGTAAATTTTATGAGTTTCTCATCCACCAATCATGGTTCGGTTTAGGGGTGGGCTTTGGGGGCACACCTTTTAAAAACTACATTTAGTATGAAAGAAGTCATATGAATTAGCCACTTTTGACAATATGTAAAGTAGTTTCCTTGTGTGATCGGACTGGTAAGAATCTGCCAGTATTTTCTGACATTTTACATAGTTCTTTCTAAATATATTTACGATATTTCTTACACAATCCATTATTGCAAACTACAAGCAAAAGTAACTTTGTTAAACTTTGATCAATTTTCAACATCAAAAGCTAACACAGAAGATCTCTATTTTTGGTAATGCAATTCGAAAGGTTAAATAAACAGAAAACACCAATGAATCAGGAGTTATAGGACACTTTTAATTACCAGATATATTTTACAATGTATATTTTTAAATAATGCTGAAATGGTTTAATTTTTACAAAGATTTTTTGTTTGGTTGTTCATGCTTATTTTTTGCATTTAGTGTAGACAGACAAATTGGTTGTAGCTGGAATCATTTCATCAGCATTGCATCTAGTTAGGACACAATGTTAAGTGCTGTGTTAATTTTTTGAATACAGAACAGTTACACTATCATACTGACTAGTGTTTTTATTTATTCATTTTTTATTTCATTTTTGGACACCCCACAGTCATATTTAGTTCAATTTATGCCCAAAATATACTTGAAAAAAAAGTTGAAACAACAGAAGGTTGAGTAAATATATGTGTGTATATTTTGATAAATGTCTTTTGTAAGGGCCAGGAACCTTTAAGAACTTTCTCCCAAGTCATTTTTTCCATCTGAACCATATCACATCCCCTGGCTAGTTTTTATTAACAAACCTGTTCACTAAACCCTGCCAAAGGCTTCCCAAATGTCGCAGGCAGATATCTGGAAGAAGGTAACCCGATTTTCTGCTGTTGTTCGGCTGTGAAATACTAAGAGTGACTACTTATTAACTACAACATACTATACAAGCCTACATACCATTCAGCAGTTTCTCATGCTATATTTCAGTTATCACAGTACTGTAATGGTGTTGATACAGATACATAATAGAATTGCAAACACTCCTTTGTGGCTGCCAGGCTTAAAAACATATTAACCTCTTTAAGGGCTATTTTGGATTTCATAAGAAAAAAATGTGGTTTTCTGGTCTAATAGAGCTCTTTTATGTGCAGTAGCATGAAGGCAGGATATTTAGTGTTCTAAGAAACCAAATCCTCTAAGGGAAAAAGCAGTGACATGTAGATTTCAGTATTATGAGAAGATTAAATGCTACAGGTTTTGGATTCAGGCCATAAGATCAATGCAACTTAAAACAAACTATCCAGCATTACTATTTTGCATTACTTTTTACTTTTGCCAGTGACTAATAGAAGACAGTCCTACAATTATAACTACAGAGTGCTGAAAATGAAACAGATGTCCTACGGGCTAGTAAAGGGATTGAAGGCTAAGAAGAGAAGTCCGTTTTTAATTCAATTTAAGTTTCAATGCATACCAACATATTTGCGGGCTATGAGGTTATCCTGAATGTTTGTTTTTTCCCAAGTGATTCTCACATTTAACAATCAACTTCTTGCAGCATTTTTATTCAGCTGTTGTGTAAAACAGCATCTTGATATGTACTGCACAACAGAGAACTCTCAACATGAGAACACATTGTGCTTTTCAACACAAGCAACTCTCCTACTCATAACTAGGACATCTGAGTCAGGCCAGTTTATTTGGAAACATCTGCAGAGACTGAGTCATGGACATAGTTAGATTGAATTCTAATACTGTGTGAAAGACACAGTGATCCTGAGAGGCCATGTGGCAGTCACATTTCAGCTTGTAAAATTCAGATCTATTAGAAAGTAGTTCTCAAAATTAAAATCAAAGGCAAACAACTGTTATGGAATGTGTTGGAACTTGTTTGGACTATTACATGCAGATCCAATTGTGCTTCCAATGTACACTTCCCAGAAAGGTACAAGAGCAGTCACTGAGTGGTACCAAAAAATACACACTGGTACAAAATTGTAAAAGAAATTTAGGAGGTACACTTTTGTCCTTTTTACGTACTAATACCTTTTGACATACCAATACGATGATATGAACCCTTCAGGTACAAATATGGACCTTTTGAAAAGGTAGCACCCCAGTGGCAGGCAGCTCTAATATACCTTTATTTCTAGAGTGTAAATTATTGTACATAATTAAGTACATTTCACTAATTACCAAATTCTGTATCAAATAGCATCAAGTATCAAATAAACTAGCAGTAAACGTTGTGTAATCAAAAGATCAACATTTAATATATATTTATCGAAACAAAATAGTATATATATATATATATATATATATATATATATATATATATATAT
>CAIGQW010053321.1:2822266-2843734 GCA_903798125.1 Danio choprae
TGTGTGTGTGTGTGTGTGTGTGTGTGTGTGTGTGTGTGACATATAGAAGAAAGAAAGCTTACACATTATGAGATACAAAAGTCAGCTGAAGTCATTCTCAGCAGATTGTAAAGCTACTTACTAAATACTTTCTGTATTGTTTAGAAATTAACAGCAGCACTGTTAGGGTAAGGATGTGTTTTGTCATGAAATTGACTAACAGCTGAAATACCCCCATCAATGCTGTTGTTTTAACCATTTCCACACATATCACTTTTCGAAATGGATTCAGGTGGTAATGTACTGTTTTTGTTACTAAAAGAGTTTACTGTTTTGTACTGTGTAGGGTGGTGCTGGGCACAGGGGACCAGAGGGTCCTTCGGGAAAGCCTGGTGAAGATGTGAGTACATTATGGACATACACACAACAATGTGGAAAATTTACATGGGATCTTAAATCTGAAAGCTGTCTGTTGTCATATAGGGAGAAGCAGGCACTGCAGGAAGTGCAGGAGAAATGGGATTTCCTGGATCTCCGGTAACAACTGACATTCTTCAATAGCAGCTTTTATCACTAGATGGTGTTGTTTGAATTTGCATTAATGGCTTACTAACATCTGTGCTCAGGGAGGAAGAGGATTTCCAGGGACACCGGGGCCCCCAGGCTTAAAGGGCCACAGAGTGAGAAAATTATTTCATTTTAAAGCTTAATTTAAGATTTACAAGTCTTGATATGCATGTATGGTTCAAAATTTGGATTTACTAAAGAGGGCAAATTACCATAAAAGCACAGAAGAGAGTGAAAAGGTCTGAAATGTATACATTTAATAACGCAGAAGCAGCAGAACTTCTGTATAATGATCAATGCTATCAAGAAAGAATTAAGTCACCAACAAACAATTGGGTGTTATCACAGGTAATCTACTAACATCACAGCTACAACATGCTTCAAAAATGCTGTTCTTGTCTGTTAAAAAATGTGCACGTACTACACTCTAAACATGATTTTTGCTGCTTGTTACAAACTATGTATTTAAAATGAGTTGAAACAACACAATTCTTAAGTTTTTTTGAGGACAACCAAATTTTTTGTATGTTCAATCCATTTAAAATAAACAGAATACCACAAACCTCAGTGAATCATGTTGCATTATATTGATTTATTTAAATACTCTTCTTCATATATTTTGAGAAAGTAAATAAGTCCAAAAATTAGATGTCTTTTACACTAAATCTTGACAGTAGTAGTAGTTTGTGTGTGTGTGTCGGAAAGTATTATTGCTAAATTATTCAAAATATTTTCAATTTCACTTAATAAACAAACAAAGCTGATGTATTACAACAGAAAATAAAAAGATTTTAGTATTCTCCGATTTTTGAAGCTTGCTGTTTTCTGTTTCAATTTGTTAATCCTCATTTGAGAATGAGAAGCTGATTCTTTTGGTCTGAATCTTTTTAAGGACCTCTTGGTTCACTTTTCTATTTTCAAAGCATCATTGACAAGACACTAAGTGAGATTTCACACACAAAAATTACAATTGTCCTAACTGACAAAGACGTAATTACATCTTATCTGCATCTTATGTATTACTATTCATCACAAAGTTGGTTTTCTTGAAAACCAGTTTAAATAAATACTATGGACTCTGAAAAAAGCGATTAGTTACTTTAAAGTGAGTAAAAATGTTCTACTAACTTTTTTTTTGTCAACTAGTCACTTTAAAAGCAACCGGTTTACTCACTTTTTACTCACTCAGTACAGTCAACACTTGCTTTTCACAGTGTTGAATCCACAAAGAATGTTACCAGTGCAAAACTGTATTTCTTTTTCTTTACTTGTAGCTTTAAAGGTGGAGTATCAATCTATTAAAGTAATAATCTTATGTTTTGTTTTTTTCACATTTTAGGGATACCAAGGCCTAGCTGGTCTTAAAGGGGAACGTGGAGCTGTGGGATCCAAGGTTCAGCTTTTGCTAATTTCAGATACACTTCTTTATTAATTAGCCTCTCATAAAAAAACATAACGATTGATATTGATAAATAAAAGAGAAGAATTAGAGTACTTCATATTTGTCAATTTATATAGTCTCACACATATTAAAATGTGATTGTATTGTAACCATTTCATATTTTTAAAAACATTTCCATCAAATGTTGTATTGTTATTATTTTAGGGTGAATCTGGGGGATCTGGTCCAATGGGTGCTCCTGGTCCTATGGTAAGTACACTACAACACAATAAAAATTAAACTTCCCTTCCCTTTCCCTTCTTAAACTATTAGAATTATTGATATGAATCCAGTAAATAATAGCTGATGCCGTCCATTCTTGCCTGCTACAAATATGTTTAGCCTTTTTCAGATTAAACTAAAATGGCCTATTGCTTAATGCAGGGTCCCAGGGGAATGCCAGGTGAAAGAGGACGCCCAGGTCCAGGTGGCACAGCGGTGAGGGACGAAAAAAAAGCATTTAAAAAAAATCAATTGTTTTAAATAGTGCTGTGTTTATTTATTTTTTATGTAATTCTTAATGATAATATTATGTTTTCTTTTATATTTCAGGGTACACGTGGTGGTCAAGGAAATGTGGGAAAACCAGGTCCGATGGTAAGACATTTTAAATTAGCAGACATGTGAGCAACTGCTAATTCCATGATACTAATATTAGTTTCTTTATTAAAGGGTCCTATGGGAATTAATGGCGCACCAGGTTATCCTGGATCTCCAGGCATGAAGGTGGGTAATGATAAAAAAATCTATACATCTACATAGATATTTTAATCAATTGTAATAGGTCAGCTGAACAACAGCACTACCTTTAATTGTAATTAAATCTAGCATTAAAAGATACACAATTGCTTTTCAGGGTCAACCAGGACCTACTGGTGTGAGGGGACCAGAGGGACCACAGGGACAAAGAGGAGAAACAGGACATCAAGGCAGATCTGGACCAATAGGACAACAAGTATATATTTTGGTTCTCATTTTGTACATCTGTGAAAGATTGAAAACTTCAATCATCAATTATTTATTAATCTGATGCATGCAACTAAACATGATTCTGGAATTTTCAGGGGCCTATGGGCACTGATGGTGGTCCAGGTTCCAAAGGCCCAGTGGTATGTTAAAAAGAAAGAGAAAAAAAATCATATCACCCAATTTAAAATATATAATCTGGATAAAATTAAGTTGGAATATTGTCTAACAACATACCATTTTATCCAGGGAGTTCCTGGTCCTCAGGGTGCCGTTGGTCTACTTGGGCCAACTGGCCCACCAGGTCCTCAGGGAAGCACTGGACAGCCTGGGATCAAAGGTCAATTGGTAAGGCTTTCTACATTCACACTGTTGCATATGCATTTATATTTGTGATATAAAATATGCATCTGGAAACTCAAAGTAAGATAATAGTTAAAACATACTAAATCATCCTTGTTTGTGTGTTGTGTTTAGGGAGATTTAGGTGTTGCTGGATTTAAAGGAGAGGCTGGCCCTAAAGGAGAACCTGTAGGTTATGATTTCTAACAAGTGAAAAAGCGATGAGGTTTTGGTTTTTTTAACACAAGAAAAACACATATTGCCTTTGTGAATTTTAGGGTCCACCAGGATCACAGGGAGTACTTGGACCTCAGGGAGAGGAGGGAAAACGTGGACCCAGAGGAGATCCTGGTTCTATTGGTCCACTCGGACCTGTTGGTGAGAGAGTGAGTCTAGTTTTACATTTTAATGCCTTTGCAACTGCAAAATGACATGTATGAAATAGTGAAAATGACATAAATTTTCAATGAGGGTTTTTATTCTCTAATATAGGGGGCACCTGGAAACCGAGGTTTTCCTGGTCAAGATGGCTTACAAGGTCCAAAGGTAATGAGAGAGTTAAATTAGATACAAACTATTAACTTGCTGAATATGATTGCCTGATTACTGAAGTTATTTTGTTTCTCATCAAAGGGTGCACAAGGAGACCGTGGAACTTCAGGAACCTCTGGCCCTAAAGGTTCTACTGGAGATCCAGGAAGAACAGGTGAACCAGGTCTACCAGGAGCAAGAGTAAGTAAAATTTACTGTGCCAATCTGCTATTTTGAGTTTAAATAGCTCTAGTTATTTTTTGGCATCCTTTGTTTCACAGGGTTTGACAGGTACACCTGGAGTTCAGGGTGCTGAAGGAAAGTCAGGCCCACTGGTACATTTATCTAATCTTTTTCATTTATGATAAAATATCCACACACGTAACAGGAAAATGAATAGATGCTACTTTTCACATTCTACAGGGTGCACCGGGTGAGGATGGACGTCCAGGGCCTGCAGGGTCGACTGGAACAAGAGGCCCTATCGGAACTATGGGACCAATAGGACCCAAGGGTTTTAGTGTGAGTGGATTTTTTGTTTAGAATTATTTTTAAATGTATTGAACATAAAACAAAACAAAAAACTTACAATTTTAACAATAATCTAGGGGGATCCAGGAAAGGCAGGTGAGCAGGGATCTGCCGGAGTTCCTGGACAAAGGGTGAGCAGCTATTGAGCTGACAAAAATATTGAGTCACATTACTCATATTACCAAGGTAAAATGTCTCAGAACAGCCTAGTAATCAATGGTTGTATCATCAGTGTAACATCTTGGTTTTTATAGTCAAGCTCCACCAACTAAAAATCTAAATATTGTTCTACATAAAAACGAACTCTACCCTTTAACTTTGACTTTTTATAGGGTCCACCTGGGAAAGATGGAGAAGTAGGCCCAGCTGGTCCACCAGGTCCACATGTAAGGGTTCTATTCCTACTTACTGAATACATTTGTGTGCGTGTGTGTGTTGTACTGCTATTGCAATTACAATTGGAAAAGGAAATTCAGAGCACACTCTATGTTTTCATTTCTTGATTTTCAGGGTACAGCAGGTGAGAGAGGTGAACAGGGACCTCCTGGAATGCATGGTTTTCAGGTGTGTAATTAGCATCTTGTGAAAGTATTTTCTTTCTTGCTATTATATCTTTTATAATGTGATTCTCCTTACCTGTATCTTAGGGGTTGCCTGGACCGGCGGGTGCTCCTGGGGAGGGAGGAAAACCTGGTGATCAGGTGTGCATTTAATTGACTAACTTTAATTAAACTATGAACTCCTAGGAAAATGGAATGGAAAAACAGGATAAAACAATGCTAATCAGGAACATCTCTATCTCTCTTTTAAGGGTATCCCTGGTGAGGGTGGTCCAGTTGGCCAAATTGGACCAAGGGTGAGATCTAGTTTTATCTCTGTAAAAACATCATTGTGGTCATTGTATATATCGTTCATGGTAAACTGATTCATTTAACAGGGTGAGCGTGGAATTCCCGGAGAGAGAGGAGAGTTGGGACCTGCTGGTCTGCCTGGAGCCAAAGGTATCCCAGGAGCACCTGGTCCTGATGGCCCAAAGGTAGAAATAAATTATATAAGATCAAATTTGCTATTGACGCTTTTAAAATGCTAACTCCTCATTATGCTAAACCTTTTATAGGGCAGCCCTGGACCTACTGGTACATTGGGTAATCAAGGCCCTCCTGGTCTGCAGGGAATGCCAGGTGAAAGAGGGATCTCTGGCCCATCTGGTCCAAAAGGAGAAAGAGTTAGTTATTATGAAATTAAATTTACAGTATGTACAGTATTGACATTTCTCTATATATTTTTAAATTAACATCTTCCCACATATTTAGGGAGCTATTGGTGAGAAAGGATCAGAGGGCACTCCAGGAAGCGATGGTGCAAGGGTAATTATCAGAAGTATTTTAATATTTTTTTAAAATCTTGATTGGTTCACAAATGGTCATTCTGGAAGTGGCTTTATGAATTAGCTAGAATATTAATAGATACTTTATAATTTTGGTAAATTATCTTCAGAAAAGAGTTTATAGCCAGAATATTGCTTAATATATTTCTCTCTGTGATTTAGATTTGATAGAAGCAATTCAAGATATAAAGTTGACAGAAAGCAAAAACACCTATATCAAGCTTTAAAAAAGCAACAGAAGAAATTTTAGTGAATGAACAGAGGATGAACTTTAAAAGACTTGTTAATACATGCCTGAACCCAGATGCAAACACACAAAATAGTTCTTTGTATGTAGCTCATGGTGGATATGCATGAATGGATCACTTTTGTGCTGATGTTTGTCTCTGTGATGTAGGGTTTGACTGGCCCAATTGGCCCTGCAGGACCCCATGGCCCAAGTGGTGAAAAGGTACATAGTGTAATATCATTATAAAACATTTTTGCAAAACTGTTTTCTTTTAAAGACCATATAATTCAAATTTAGTGTTTCAACAGGGAGAACCAGGCCCCAAGGGACCACCTGGTCCTCAAGGATCAAGAGCAATGCCAGTAAGTTTATATTTAGCTAACAGAAGGAAAAAATATTTCAGTCAATCAAATATTTTATTTTAATACCAAATATTTGTGCTATAAAAAAGGGCTCCCGTGGTGAACCTGGGCCAATAGGTGCTGTGGGCTTTGTGGGACCTCCTGTAAGTAGAATTTTGGAAATCTTACAGATATCCATGCTTTTAAATTATTATATAAAATACATGTACAACAAATTTTCAGATTATTAAATTATTTCTGAACCTGGCACACTTTCAAAACCACAGGGTCTTGATGGTCAGCCTGGTCCTAAAGGACCACCTGGAGAGCCCGGACAAAAGGGTGATGCTGGTTCTCCTGGCCCTCAAGGGTTGGCTGGCCCTCCTGGGCCACAGGTGATAAAATGCTTCCGTAATATATCAAATGATGCCACAAAGATACTGAATTACAAATTAGTAATCTCCTTCTAATATCTGTAACTACAGGGTAAAATTGGTGTTGCTGGACCAAAGGGTGGTAGAGGAACACAGGGGGCACCTGTAAGTGGTAAAATGCATAACAAGAATAATGTCCTTTGAATGACATGTAAATTAACATACCTCATTGTTTAGGGTCCAACCGGGTTTCCTGGATCTGCTGGAAGGGTTGGCCCACCTGGTCCGACGGTATGTTGCATTGACAACAGTTTCACATTAACAAATTAGATTAAATATCAAAACATTTTTCAAACCCTTAAAAATGTTTTTAGGGTCCTATTGGTGAACCAGGTCCTCTTGGTCTTCCTGGAAAAGAGGGTCCACATGGGCTTCGAGGAGACCATGGACCTCCAGGACGCCAAGGAGAAAGAGGCCCCCCTGGGCCTGCTGGAGGCCCTGGAGACAAAGGAGATTCTGGAGAAGATGGACCACCAGTATGTCACACCAGACATTTCCAACTGAACTAATAAGTGGAAATGCAAACAAAAAAGAATTATCTTTGTTTTTCCATTAGGGACCTGACGGTCCACCGGGTCCTGCAGGAACAACAGGGCAAAGAGGAATTGTAGGCCTTCCTGGTCAAAGAGGAGAGCGTGGAATGGCAGGACTTCCTGGACCTGCAGTTAGTATCCATTAAAAACATTTAAAATTATGAAAAAAGTTCTCAAATAGGTAGTTGTTATATGCTGACATACAAGATTACTGACACAGCAAGAAGGTAACTGGTTCGAGTTCTGGCTGGGCCAGTTGGCATTTCTGTGTGGAGTTTGCATGGGTTTCCTCCGATTGCTACAGTTTCCCCAACAGTCCAAAGACATGCGCTATAGGGGAACTGGATGAACTAAAATTGGCCATAGTGTAGGAGTGTGTGTTTGAATGAGAGAGTGTATGGGTGTTTCTCAATAATGGATTGTGTCTGGAAGGGCATCCGCTGCGTAAAACATATGCCAGAATAGTTGGCAGTTCATTCCGATGTGGCAACCCCTGATAAATAAGGGACTAAGCCAAAAGAAAATGAATGAACGAATGAATGAATGAAGATTACTTGTCCCAGTGTGTAATAAATAATATATGAAACCAGTACATTTTATCAGACTTTTAATCTTCTTTATTTCTGTTTTCTCATATAGGGTCCTCCAGGAAAACAGGGTACATCAGGAGCCCCTGGAGACAAAGGACCTTCTGGCCCTGTTGGAGTGCCTGGTGCTAATGGACCTCGGGGAGATCCTGGACCTGATGTAAAAAAAAAATCTTAATACAAGTGCTATTTAAATTTAACAGAGTTACTTTGCACAATAAATAAATATTACACTTTTGAATGCATAAAAATTGTTTCAATTACTAGGGACCCGCTGGATCTGATGGCCCACCAGGAAAGGAAGGTGTCATAGGAGCTCAGGTGAGGTTAAAAAACATTGAAGGACCCATGTCTACATCTTCATTTCAGTCTGTTTGTGCCAATCTCACAGAGCTGTTTAACATTTAAAGGGTGATCGAGGAGATCCAGGCCCAGAGGGTGTGCTTGGAACTGTAGGACAGCCTGGGCCCCCTGGTCCTGTTGGTGCAACTGGGGGCATTGGAAAAAGAGGAGAGCCTGTAAGTCTCATATTTTCTTTAAATTAAATGCATAATGGAATGCCATCTCTAACGCATTTTTACTTACATTTTCTTTGTGTTGTTTTACAGGGTTCAAAAGGACCCTCTGGCCCTCCAGGTCCAGCTGGAAAACGAGGACTCACTGTAAGAAACCAGCAAAACAACACAATTTTACATAATTAAAATGGCTTAATTGACCAAAGATTTGCAGAGAAAAACAACACAACTGCTCCTTTATTTTAAACTGTCTATTTAAGGGACCACAAGGACCAAGGGGAGATAAGGGAGATCTTGGTGACCACGGAGAAAGAGGACAGAAGGGTCACAGAGGATTTGCAGGCTTACAAGGTCTTCCTGGATCACCTGTAAGTTTTTACAGAAAAAAAAATTATTCAAAGAGAAACTTTTTTTTTAAAGCACAAAGTCAAAATAATGTAATATATAACACCAATCAACATAAGCCGATCAAATAAATCATCACCTTCTACATTTGCTTCATTTTTAGGGCACAACTGGAGAACAAGGGGCCCCAGGCATTGTTGGTCCAAGTGGACAAAGAGTATGTCTATAGCTTGTTTAATGCAAGTTATTTACAACTAATCAAAAAGTGACTGACAACATTTAAATAATTTGTCTCACAGGGACCTAATGGGCCTATTGGGCCACCAGGAAAGGAAGGGTACATTGGGCAACCTGGACCAATGGGACCTCCTGGTTCAAGAGGATCTAGTGGGGATATTGGACCAGAGGCAAGTTACCTGTAATATTTCCAAATAGCTCAAATAACATTAAAACTATGCCCACTCATTTTTTTTTGTCCTCATGCTTAGGGACCACCTGGAGATCCAGGTCCACCTGGCCTTCCTGGCCCTGCTGGACCACCCACTGCAGCTATGGATGATCTTTTTGGTAGACCACAAGATTATGACACTGGTCCTGCTCCTCCTGAGATCGATCAGGAGGATGAGGCTCTTCCCATAAGCAACTCAACAAGTGTGTTCCAGGCTGATCCTGGAGTTCAGGCTACTTTAAAGGCTCTGAGCAGCCAGATTGATAACATGCGTAGCCCTGATGGTAGCAGAAAACATCCTGCCAGAACTTGTGAGGACTTGAAACAGTGCTACCCTCAAAAAAAGAGTGGTAAGCTAACTTTAGAGTATTGCACAGGCATGTAAATCACAACTGTGGCTAGTACAGCAGGCCACCGGCATGGCTCAATAATGCTTGGTATAATTAATATTTTGTTTTACCCCCATTGTGTATAGTACCTAGTTCTTTTTATCATCACCTTGAGGTTCAAAGTGAGCTGTACTTAAAAAAAAAAGATGTCTAAACACTGAAGATCACTGATTGACTGGAAAAAAACAAACAAACAAAAACTCATCTCCTTCTTAGCAAATTGAGCTAATGCAAATAGCATAGTACACTAGTTTACCTGTCTAACTGCTATTTTAAATAAGAATCAAAACTTCCCAGCAATATTTTCCAACAATTATCAAAATTTCAACAGCTAACAGAATCCTCATCTCTACATCTCAGGTGAATACTGGGTAGATCCAAACCAGGGCAGCGCAGAGGATGCCATTAAAGTCCATTGCAACATGGACACTGGAGAAACATGTATCTCCGCAATCCCATCCAGCATCCCCCGGAAGTCATGGTGGAGCTCCCCAGGAAAAAAACCTGTGTGGTTTGGAGCTAATATGAATGGAGGAACATATGTAAGCATGCTCAGCCACTCTAATATCAATTTATTTATTTATTTAGTTTAGTTAATTAATGCTATAGCACTTGAGATAGCATGTAGAATGTGACATAGCACTGTATGTAAAGTAGTGTACAAAATTTAGAAATTAGTTGCGAATTAGTTGACTTTACTTAACGTGAGTAAACTGGTTGCCTTAAAACCAAACTTAAAAAAAAAAGTAAATGAACTGTGCATAAAGTAAACTGAACAGTTTTAAGTTACAAGTTACGGCTTTTTTAAATAAAGTCAACTTTTAGATTTTAAGGCAACAGGTTTACTCATTTTTTAAAAGTAACAAATTGCGTTTTACAGTGTAGTCATATCAACGTAGAACTGTATGAGTCTGATTTTCATTTCTTTGTATGTCTTTGTGAAGTTCACTTATGGGAACAAAGACCAGCCAGCCAACACTGTCACAGTTCAGATGACTTTCATCCGTCTGCTCTCAAAAGAGGCATCACAGACTATCACTTACCACTGCAAGAACACTGTGGGCTACAAGGATGAATCAACTGGAAACCTCAAGAAAGCAGTCATCCTCAAAGCTTCAAATGATCTAGAGCTCAAAGCTGAGGGAAATAACCGCTTTAGATACACCGTCCTTGAGGACAGTTGTTCAGTGAGTATACTGCAATACATCATTTGTATAAAGTCACAGCCTAGTGAGCTGTCTTGCTCTATACAGTCTACTACAGTATTTAAGACAGAAGAACTCTAAACGGGAAATTGTGAATGAGGCTCGCCTTTAGAACAACACAATTTTATTACGTTGCATAAAAATACACAGCACATGCTTTCATAATTTAATAAATTACCTGGATTGTTTGGATTTTTCTACCTTTTTTTGTACATAATTTGGCATTTTATATGGTGCTTACCTTCTGGAAGAGCCTTTCTATCAGAAGTGCCTACCTAACATATTTTGTTTATTAAATTTAAATGACACTTTTTAAACCAATGGTTGGATTTAGTATTATGCTTCGAAGGAATAGTTCTCCCAAGAATGAAAATATGGTCATCATTTACGTTTTTCTGTTGAACACAAAAGAATGAATAATGTTGAAACCATGTAACCGTTGACTTTCATAGTATTTGATTTTCCTTCTATGAATGTCAATGTTCACAGGTCTCCAACATTCTTCACAATATCTTCTTGTGTGAAATAAGGATGTCAGATTTTTCATTTCTGGGTGTACTATTTCTTTAAAATGCACAGGTCATTAGTTTTGGGAACGAAGCCAAGTTGCATCAGGACAGTCCAAAAAATATCTAAAGAGTTTTACCTTTCAGAATTACAAGTGATCTCACATTTAAACGTATGCTCTTCTTTTCACAGCAAGCTAATGGGAATTGGGGCAAGACAGTGTTTGAATACAGGACCCAGAAAACAGCAAGACTACCTATTGTGGATATTGCACCAGTGGACATTGGAGGTTCAGACCAGGAGTTTGGAATTGATATTGGGCCTGTGTGCTTCTTGTAAATCAAGAAGTGGAGACGCATTGAAGAGATTCCTGGGACTCTCGTGAGTGACTGCTGAAAAGATCAGCCTTGTACATACAGAGCATTGGACTTTTCTGGCCCCTGTAGCAAGATATTTATTGTGCCTGCCAAGTGATTCCTGAAATCAACCACTCCAGAAGGTTTTTCCAGATTGAGCCCTTGAAATAAAGAAATTCAATTTAACTGACAATTTAACAAGACTATCCATCAACTGCTGTTTTAAATTGAGATGGCAATTGCTAATAACACCGTAATGATCGTGCACACTGTACCAACGCTAGTTGCCATTAAAATGATCTGAATTTGCCTGTTTTCATGACAGTATTTTTGTATTATTATTTTTACACACAAATGGTGCTATAGAGAACATTTACGTTCAAATGAGTATTTCTTTTTGACTCCCAAATCTGTACTCTTGTACATTCACCTTGTAGTTAATTACAAAATGAGTTTACAATTAAAGATGAAAATTTACAGAACAGTGCAAGCTACCTCGTTTCTATAAACTAGCAACAACTGACAGCAGACTTGCTGTGTGAGAATTGTGATAAGAGCCGTACGACTCGTTGCATTTCTTTCAGCAAAAGGTTCAAAGCAGGGTAAGGAAATGAAAATAAAATTCACTTAAATGCATCTGAGACTCAGATTTATAAAAGGTGCATTATTATTGCTCGTTTCCATAATGAAAATCAAGTAAACCAGTTTTCCCTTTTTTAGCGATTGGTTTTATATCTTTAAGGCTTTTGTAAATGTAAAAGGCACAATATAGTATACGCTGGTGTAGTTCAATAACTTCGGTACAGTTTTGACAAGTTGTGATGTCATATTTTCTAAAGCATGCAGGTATTCCTATAATTCTGGCACTTTCTTTTCCTTTTATTATTATTTTACCCTACTTTAGACACCTTTTAAGTCATTTTGTTTGGCTTTGAAGCTACTCTCATGTATTTTCTTTTTGCTAATTAAACATATGATCAGTACCATTAATGAATGAATCAAAAGCTTTTTTCTCATATAAAATTGCTTGTTTCTTCCATCACCTTTTAAGCATGAAGATATATTTTAATGAATAAAATGTAAGATATTGCTTTGCTTCATTATATCTTCTTATAAGTTGTTTTTTTTCCAATTTTGTTAAAACTTGAATGTTTTATATTTTTATTATATTTATTTTTTGCTTGAACACAAAGGAATGGCAGGGATAAGACTATTTGAAAACATTTTGTCCTTTCTGTATGTTCAATATTATATACAGTTGTAAAAAAATATGACCAGAAAATGTCTAGGATTGCAATGACTGCTTTAAATTAGCAATTGTTGTGAGGCAGCATTAAATATGGCAAGTCCACATTTACAACTCCTGTTTGAATGTTATATTGTCATTCACTGTATGGTCCTTAGATAGGCTTTCCACAACAACAGAACTGATTGAAAATGACACATCAGTGTAGCACTATGAATGGAAAAACACTTTGGTTGAACATTCAAAGGATGACAAAAAGCAGCTTACAAGAGCAGCAATGTGAGAAAAATGACACTTCATGTGGTGCTTTTCAGGAAGACACACTTATGAACAACACAGATAATTACTGTACATGATTGAGACGAATTATATTTAAATTTGAAAAAATAAATCAAGTTTTTATCGCGTAGAAAACAACATTTAAGCTTATATACTTTAAGAGGTTGCATAGAAAACAAAATGGCACTCTACATGACTATTTTACTGTAATAGTACCATATTTTTACATTGTATTTAAAATAAATGATCTTCCACTTGAATGAAATTACTTTCAAAGTGAAGATTTGTAGGAGGGGAAATCATAAAGGGTCTCATTTAATGCAGGTACAGCTTTAAAAAGAAATATGACACAACAATGCACAGAGTATGTACTGTTTTCTTTTAATGACTACAACAGCAAAGGCTAAAATAATGCTTACAAACAGAATTAACAATAATACATGAACAGAGCTCTTCCAAAGTGCTTCCTTGTGCAAGAGTATACTAAAATATATCAAATCAAACTGCATTACAAGTACACGTGTTAATGTGGAAATAGTCCAGTTCTGCCATTTATGACACTGCTAAGTTAAAAAAATACTGTGTTTTAAATGGATCCATTGCTACAAATAAAAACAATATCATAATTTGACATGTGATCCGATACAAAAGGAGCGTGATTATGATGTACGATAAGTGTTAAAATAAAGTTACAAAATAATGTACAGGAAACTCTCCCGTTTCTGAGTTTTAGTAACTGCGATATGCCAAAGAGTTTGTAATGTGTAACATAAGCTTTAAAAAAAAAATTCCAAGATTAATAACTGTTATGAAAACAAACACAGACTGTGCAACTGGACATATTTTCTACATCCTTCATTGTCTGTACAAGCAAGGGCAGTTAAAACTACAGGTACATTACTAGTTCCTTTTTATTTTTTTAGTTCTTACAAAAATAGTAATCTACTGCTTCGGATTTCTCAATATACTTTTTGTAAACCAAATTCAAAATGCAAATACATAAAAAAACATGAGATAAGACATTGACATCTTGACTGTAAACCCGAGTTTGGCACTTTAATACAAATGGTTTAACATGAAAGTGACAACATTTTCTTCTTGGCATCAGCAGCGACCTTCTAGTGGATCCAGGGAGAAAACAGTGCCCTCTACTGTTAGTCCCATTTTGAACCCCTCCTGAAGAAAGAGGGGGGAAAAAAAGAAGAAGAAAGAGAAAACCAAGCTTTATTTAGCATTACCTTCATTAACTGATCAGTCAAAAAGTTGAATACATGCACGTTTACTTGAATTATGCACTTTCACTAACATGCTACTCACATCGGATTAAAAAGAACAAGCCTATTTAAAACGTTTAAAACGACATCATACTTCAACTCTCTGTACACATACTTAATCTTTAAGATTTACATAGATATTTCACCCAAAAATGAAAACTCAGCCTAATGTTATTCGAAACGTGAGATTTTCTTTGTTTTCACACGAAACACAAAATGAGACATTCAGAAAAATGCTAACGCTGCTTTTTTTGCAACACAATGAAAATGAATGGTGACCAGAGGCCATCAACCTTGTGATGTGTATAGCATTTAAGAGAAAACATATTCCATTATTCATATCTACCAGCCTGATCACACGATTATCAGAAAATTGGCTAATTCATATGATTTCATTCCTATAAAAATGTCAGATTTTTAAAAGTAGGCATGCCCCCAGACCCTACCCCTAAATCTACCCCTCACACCGTGTCCTAACAACTCATGACGCGACAAGCAATGTGGCCATCTAGACCAAACACGACGCGATATATGACAGAAACGCTTAAATACCAGCCATTGCACTCAAAACTAAATGTTAAAGGCTTTTAATCTAATTAACACATATTAAACTTCTTTAACATTACTCCTTTACTGAATGACTAATGTTGTTGGCTTGCACTGAATCACAATTCTGACTTTCATTTTCAAGATCTGAGGTAAACAATCTGCTGCTGCTTTCAGTAGTATGGCAATAAATGTCACGTAAAGTGGCATTTGAACTCACTTTTGTAGCATATAACACTAAATAAAGCACATATTCTGTACCTGAGGTGATCCTTGTCACAGTAGTTTACACAACATCACGGAAACAGAAAGCATTTCTAAAATGTACATTTCTTGCATTGCTGTCACAGATTCCACATGTTGTTAGGACACTGTCATATATATATATATATATTTTTTTTATTATTATTATTATTATTTTTTTTTACCTTAACTTTTAGGGCACGCACTGAAATATTATATTTAAAGTTATTTCAAGATTTTTAAACTTTAATGTATAATTTTGCCTTAAATCATTTTTAATAATACTTGCAATAATATTGTAATCACTGTCAATGAAGTTACCATGTATGATTCTTCACCCAATGAAAGGGTTAAACAATAATCAATAATAATTGTATTTGTTCTTTAATAATTGCACACAATTTATGGAATCCGGTCACCATTTATTTTCATGAAATGAAAATGACCATTAAAAGGGCTATATGTAAAATTAAACAGTCACTTGTTAATAGCGCTGGCCATACTGTGAACTGCAGCCAGCAAATTATTGCTTGTACAATTAGCCAGTGGTTGGGGATGGCAACATACAGACGAAGTTTAAATAGTTATCTCATTATAAATGATCAATTAGTCAACAACACAATAAGATAATGTATATACGCACACACGCACGCATATATATATACATATACATATATACACATCTTACATATAGCCCATTTAAGAAAGGGTGAATATGAGGGGGATAAATTGTACTGAATAGTTTTGGATGAACCTTTCCTTTAAAACTGCTAAGCATGCCAGATTTGATTTAAGCTATATTCCACCTGGAAAAATAATTAAATTGTCTTAAAATACAAACCATCTTTGCCGCTGCAAGCAGAAAGAGAGCAAAAAGACGGAAAATTGAGATTGTTAGTTGGGCAAAACTGGCAAATGATATAAATGTTTCATGTACTGTAACTGCTCTGTTTGCAAGATTTTCTGCATGTTAGCGAGATCAAAGCGTACTTCACAAAAAGCCAACTTAGCACTTCTCTTGAAACTTTTCATCTGCATTTAGCACTCCCAAGACAAATCCAAAAAAAACATCAAGCAAAATAAAAATCATCATATGGGTGTCCGTTCTGAACGGAGAGAATCCTCACAGCTGCAGCGGTGCGTACCGTCAGCTCCATTAGCTGCTCATTCACACCAGTCCATTTGCTAATAATTCACAGACATGCGGTCACCTGCATCTCGTCCAGCTTAGACTGGATGTCGGGAGGAAAGTCAGCCGCCCCGCAGGTGAAAGGGTCAAACGGCTCTGCACCGAACAGGTCTCTCCCTGAAGAACAACAGGGCAGTGTTTTGTTTTCCTTCATTTTACAGGCCACTGATTCGAAGTTCTCGAATACATGAAAGAGAAATGACTGCCTATGCAACTGAATGAGGCAACATTTCTCAAATGCTGGCAAAGAAAAATAAAGACAACTCACTAATCTCTGTAGGTCTTGCCGGGGGTGGAGGGGCCGAGCCATTACTTGCTGGTAATGGAACCAATGGGGTCATTGGAGAAAACGGAACCATGTCAAATATGTCTGTGGGGGTTTTCGAAGACATGCTGTTTCCCTGCAAATGTGAATAAAGCATGAAGTACATCAGCATTCAGATGAATAAATCATCCAAAAAACATTTTCAAGATGCTGTTTATATTCATATTTATATATATATATATATATTATAATTTCATATAAGTCACACCATTAAAGTCAATGACATCACAATGGAATAACACATAACTGCATCTTATTTATACTCTATTGTCTGGTGCATACCAGGGTTATTATAGTTTACTACAATTAAAACCATTAAACTAAAAACATTGTTTTATTATTAAAAAAAAAGATCACAAAAATAAAATAAAATTTACTTCAAAACTTTAATTTAACTTGCTGTACTGACATAACTACAATTGAACCACACAAGCATATGCCAATAGTATAACAAAATGACAAAAACAACAACAACAACAACAAATAATAATTTACTAAAGTTTAATTAAAAATTCAATTGGGACACTTACTGTACATACATATATATATATATAATCCGATATTAACTAAAACTGGTGCACATTTTATTGTGTAATTTTTCTGATAAAAAAGTTTTATTATCATTTTTAAATCAGTCATAACAAATAATATATATAGAATAGAATCCAATAAATAGTCAGATTCAGTCTATTTTCAAATAATATTTTTTTTTAATTCTTTTTAAATAGAATGGTTCACTATATGTCAAATTACTGAAGTAAAATGTAGTTAAAAACTCATCAAGGCTAGTTCACAAACCAATACCAACATTGTGAAAACATTGATCCAACAACCACTGGAATCTAGCACTGGTGTTTGTTGAGGCTGTGTGAACTAGCCTTTAAAATCTGAAGGTAGAACTTGTACGCTTAGCAAAAAAAACAAACCCTGAAGCCTCAAACAGAAACAGAGTAAACAGAAAGTGCTTAACAGAATGGCGAGGAACACTGGCTCCACCGGGAGGTTTGGACAGAGCTGGTTTAGAAGGTGGAGGTGTCAGAAGACCAGCAGAGAGGTTAGAGTCAGGTGAGCTCATTGGCGTTAGTGTGACAGAAGAAATTTCGAGACAAGAGAACGAGGTCACGTTGTGACACCAGAAGAGAGATGAGGGTCTCTGAAGCATATAGGCCTCATTAGAAGAGTTAATGTGAAGAAGCTGTGGAAAGATCAGAGCTCGTCAGCACTAGTGTTTTAGTTCTACTACAGCGCTTTAGCTTTAAAAAGAGAAAGCTCATGAGTTTAGAAACTGTCTTTGGGCATAGCTGATCTGTGTTTTATATGCAGCCAATTAAAATAATGGTGAATGCAATTAGATGCATTCGGCAGATAAGAACTGCATGCAGTGCTTACAGGAGGAACTTGAGCAATCATCAGCTGCTCCTCTAACACTTGTAACTGCTTCTTCAACTCAACATTTTCAGTTTCAAGATCTTGAATCTGTGAAGACAGATTTCAATATATTATCAATAAACGTTATTCATTGCACAGAGTAACATCTAGTAACATCAATTCAGTACATACCAGGATTTGGAGTACAATATATTTTTAGAAGGGGTGCATTGAATTTCTGGCTAGTTTGTTTTTGCGTTGGCCAAAATGCAAAAGCAGAGGAGCGCGCAAAGTTCAAAGTTCAAAACAGCTCAATATTTCACTCTATTCTGTCCATGAACCCGTAACTTTATCAATGCATGAACTGCACTTACCCACAGGGGAAAAAAGCAAAGTCAACTCAAATAACGGGTTTACAGGGCATTTCATTCCTGCTCCTTATAATTTAGCGTGACTGTGTTGTCATGGAAGTGCTGGTAAATTGAAGCCTCTTGATAAAATGTCCTTATTTAAGGACATTTGTTTTTAAAACAGTATAATTCCATAAGTTATTGAGTTAAATGTAAAACATATAACAAAATTATAAAAAATAATAATAATTACTGCAAGCATTTTTTGGTTTTCAGCCAAGTGCAAATTCATTTTTTTTTCATCAATTATGGTTTAAGTAAATTATTTTGAATATAATAGTGGAAAATAGTGGAATTATATTCAAATTATTTCTGTCGAAAACTAAGCACTGGACACTAAATTGAGGTCTTTCCACAGAAATACTGACTTTTACTGAGACATTAATTTTATTTTATTTCATTCTATAATTAAAGGTGATAGAAAAAAAATGATCACAGATACTATCACTCCTTATTTACAGTGATTACACATGCCAAACCAAATGAGTTAAATAAAATGGATGGATTTTGAACGATTATGACTATGTGTTTTGGTACTTTTGGTCAGAAACAAAGCTTCTTGTGATTATTGAATTGGAGGTAGAAATGTCATGTGAAGATTTATTCATTCATCAACTAAAAAAGCAGAGACTAAAAGACTGATCTTAGGATTTAAAGATCAATGTTATTAAAACTTAAAAGTTATTAAAACTAGCAGTAATTAAAACTATACAAAAGTACCAAACTGAAAACCATGTGCACCATTACATCCCCAGTAAAAACAGTGCTATTAAATTCTCAGGCTGTAACTCTATATAACACTCACTCTTTTCTGTAAGCCACCTATCTGTTTCCTCGTCTCTACATCTTTTCCCCCGGACTCCAGGAACTTCTTGTATGCCAAGTCAAATGCTTGGCCGATGGTCAAAGTGATCTCTTCTGCCTGGAATCGACAGATAAATGACAAATCTTTTTCCAAGTATCATCAACAGCAGTGTTTTCTTTGGCCATTTGTCTTTGGGGTCGTATTATGCTTTATTTACAAGATGTAATAGAAGTCTGAGGTGTTCCATAAATGTGTTTGTTAACAAATAAATAATTCCATACTGTAGGAATGAAAGCAACGTTTATACATATTTAATACAAATAAGCTGGTACTGCCAGTACTTTTCCAGCTTTAAAGCCTGTCCCACAGTTACTCCATCAAAGAAAAAAACAACTAACCAACCAACCAACCAACCAACCAACCAACCAACCAACCAACCAACTAACTAACTAACTAACTAACTAATAATAATAATAATAATAATAATAATAATAATAATAATAATAATAAAACACCAGCATGCATTTTAAACCCTTGTCTGTAGAAAATCTTGATATACATTTTTATAAGTGCACAGTCACAAAGCACACATATCAAAAGCCAGATAAATATTAAAAAAGACTTTCACTTTAAAATACACAAAGGTTTATGTCCAAAAGAATGAAAAAAAAACAGGCAAGCTCACGTAATGCTGATTAAAAGGGATAGATCACAATTTACTCGCATTTTCCAAACCTGTTCAAGCTCCTTTTTTTCTGTCGAACACAAAAGAAGATATTTTGGAAAAGGTTGGAAACCAGCAGCCACTGGAATTCACAGTAGAAAAAGAAAATACTATGGAAGTAATATGGAAAATATCATCCGTTTTTAACAGCATAAAGAAAGTCAAATAGGTTTCAAACTATTTTTGGGTGAACTATCCCTTTAAGTCTGTGAACAAAGTTGGGAAAGAAATCACATCACGTTTGTAAAACCGTATCTCTTAGATATGGCAACAACACAAAATACAGCTAATACAACTAATAGAGCTCAATCAGGCCCCTAAATTTGTGATATTGGGATGCGTTCGTTATCAATAAAGGAGTTGGTTGAGGTAGTTTGTAACTTTGTGGGCATTTTTCCTGCAACATTATACACTAATAAACACAAAGCAGAATGATTAAAACATAATATGACCCCTTTAGGTATCTATTTAATTTAAAAGGTTTGACATAATACTTAAGAATGACTGAATAATTTCTTAAAGACGAACTCGAGTTAATATTATGACATACTGTCTTGCTGTCTTACACATTTTTCACTGTCAAACACATAGCAGAGATGTTTGTTGGACTCTGAATCTTTACAAATGAACGTGAATATCCTCTTGTCTGTCTTATCATCGGCACAAAAGGATATCCGGTGCAGCTGACAGTTGTACTGGACTTCCTGTGAATAAGAAAACAAGATTAGAAAAAGACTCAAGCAAAAATATAGGCTCTTTAGATAGATATACACGCATAGCAGTGCACAATAAAAATTGGGATACATTTTTTTAATCAGTCTAATTGCATCTAAACAAGAAGCTCTTCAGATGTATTTTTGGTAAATATATGAAGTAAGTTTGCAGGTGCATACAAGTGTAGTACACTACCTGACAAAAGTCTTGACGCCTATCCAAGTTTTAAGAACAACAAATAATAACTTGACTTCTAGTTGATCATTTGGTATCAGAAGTGGCTTATATGAAAGGCAAAGGCCTCTAGATTACGTTTATTTTACCTAAATAAAATATCATCATAAGTGAGTTGTCTCTTTTGATTTTTAATTATGTAAATAGGACAGTAAGGTCTGACTTTGCTTAGACAAAAGTCTTGTCACTTAACAGAAACAATGTACAGTATAGAATATAAAGTCACGGTGCAGTGGTTAATGTTAATATTGTGTATGACTCCCATGATCTTGGAGGACTGCATCCATACATCTGTGCAATGACTCAAATAACTTATTAATAAAGTCATCTGGAATGGCAAAGAAAGCATTCTTCACCACACTTGACAGATTTTTTGTAAGTATATTGGGTCCATGCGGGTTCCAATAGGTCTTCCGCAGTATTTGTGATGATTAAGATGCAGTTCAACAGATGATTCATCTAAAAAAAAAAAAACAAT